>VXBJ01003119.1:0-60245 GCA_013400055.1 Nycticryphes semicollaris | reverse complement strand
TCTTTTTTTTTTTTTTTTTTGTGGGTTACTGGGAACATTTAATCAACAATAACTCAGAAATTAAGATGTTACCTGTTCTGCCTAGTCATTGCAGGTCCGGTCATGATGTGAGGACATAGAGCAGAGTAAAGGGGAATTTCAGCCAAGGTTTCCTTGAAGTTTGCTTGCGTTGGACCTGTACTAACTGTACTGGGACAAGAGTGAGTAGGTTTGAAGTGTTGTAGCCTCTCAGCATATGGCTGTCTGACAAAGCCTTCTTTAAGTGGGAAGCTCATGAAGGGCATTGTTGATTTTTGTAAGTGGCTCTGAGTTGTGAGCAATTCTTTTTCACCCCTGGTGAAAGACGTAGATAGGGAGAATGTGCCCTCCCTTGCCCCCACCATCTGCTGGGTGTTGCCTCTCTGCTTTCCCATCTGTGAGCTGGGGACTCTGTCTCTCAGCAGCCACATCTTTGTTTCCAGCCGGCTGCAGACAGTCCCTTCTGGTGAGCGGGCTTTAAAATCTAGGGGTGAGGCTGCCTACCTGGAGGGTACCTGGAGGGTTTGTGACTGTTTGCGCAAGGACCTTCTCCTGGGGGGGGGCACAAAGCTGTCCTTGTCTCTTGAATGAGCTGATTTTCAGGAGAAACAGCAGTCAATGAGGTAGCTGCTGTGTTCATAGTGAGGGGCTGGGGTCTGCTCATTTCTGCCACCCTTACAATTTGACGCACCTTTTCTGTGATGGATTTGATCACCAAGATAATCTGGCTTCTGACTGAAGGTTTAGTTAGAGATCTTTGGCTGGTGGATGTGCTATAGATGTGGCTATAGATGTGCTGGCAGGTTTGTATTGTGTAGATGATGTAGCCAGAAATAAATAACACATCCACATGGAGTCCCTGGACAGTCATGAGAAATCTTTGCACTTGATCTCCTGGACAGGATTCATTTCATCATAATGTAGGTCTAAAAACAGGTAATAGATGATTTGCACTCTAGAGGTGCCTTTTCAATTCACTGACTATAGAGATGAGTAGAGGGGGACTGCCTCAGATGTCAAGTCTATGCTGCAGATACTTCTGGGGAAGGTGATGCCTACCCAAAGTACTTTAGTAGTAAATGTGACCAAGGTCATATGGGCCTTGGTTGTGGCAATCTGGTAGTGCCTACCAGGAAAAAGTTTTGCAGTTTTCCTCCTGTGTCCTAGGTGACTGCTCTGAACACTAGACTAGCCTTCTCATTAGAGATGAGAATGCACTTGGGAACCTCGTGTTGTTCTAGCTCTTTTTGGAACATTCTGCCTTTGTGCTTTTGAACTTTTACTTTGTACTTATACCCTGGACTACTTGTATAGTTTTGTCTTAATTTATAGTGACTGACTGTTGGATTCACTGCAATATGTTTAAGTAGCAGTTTATAAATATATTAAATAGGAAATAAAATGTGTACGTAGATCTGAAGCCTTGTTGACCTGAAAAATGCTCCTGAGGCCCTGGGAGATCAGAAGCAGCATTCATTAAGTGAGGCATTGAGCATATGCTGGGTCTAGTGCATATTCAGGAACTTTTGCATAAAAATAAGCAGAATACACTGTTCTTTATCTGTGCACTGCTATTGTGGGTTTTTCCCCTGGAATAGTGTAAAATAGGACAATGGAGAAGAGAGGGCAACAACTTATAAAATAGTGTATTCAAACTCGCAGTTTCAGCCTGAGCTGTGGAGAGTTTTCTTCAGTGGATTAGTACCTGCAGTCACTGCCATTCCCCTGGGAAATCACATAAGCACATGTGTTTCCTTTAGAGGGCTTCTGACCTCCTTTGTGCTCTTCTTCTTAATTTCTGTGTCCTAAGTAAGGTGGTATTAAAACAAATCCTCATTGGTATGCTTCCTTGGGAGCTTTGTTGAGTATAAAGGAAGGAAAGGAGTTTCTGCTGCTTCTAAATTAAAAGCAATTGCTCAAATTCTTGCAAGTCTCCAGAAGATAACG
Organism: Nycticryphes semicollaris; assembly: GCA_013400055.1. NCBI lineage: Eukaryota > Metazoa > Chordata > Aves > Charadriiformes > Rostratulidae > Nycticryphes > Nycticryphes semicollaris. Next base: position 58,280 of record VXBJ01003119.1, on the reverse strand, counting down.
TATCTACTAAGAATGCATGCTGCTCTCTGCACTGGCAAACTGGATGCTGGGGTGAGAATTATGTGATTGTCAAGACATATCTTTCAGTTTAATAAACCACTTTGTGAAGGCTCTGCCTCAGTTTAATAGTAGCTCTTGGGAAAACAATTCTAAACTTTAGCAGAAGCATAAATACTCCTTGCCTATTTTGAAGTAAACATACTGCTATTTTCTGCAGCACTGTTGTACATTGTATATTAAGCCTTTTATAAACAAATAGCATATAACTAAGAAAATTACCTTAGTATTATTAGGAGTAATAACTTCTGCTGTGGATAAGTCTGACCCTTTTTGAATGTAAAAACATTCATATTTTATTTCATGGACTAGCTTTTCCCTCAGAAAAGGATGTCTTGTCTGTAAGACTTATTTGAAATGTTATGATATATGACCTACTACGAATTACTGCTTTGGAGCTTATTTAGTAGCAATATATTGTTTTGTGCATCTCCACTGGATACTCTGGAAGCTTAGCATTGGGGGCTTCTTCCTGCTCCAGAACAATTGTTTAGGGACTGATTACTAAGACACACTGTTGTATGAAATGTCTGAATCTGAATCTCCCCCTTGATTTTCAGTGGAAGGAACTTCATTTCCATCTGTTCGCTTTACATTGTGGCCCCTGTGCATAGGGGTCTCCCCTCCCTTCTCTCCCTTGCCAGAGGGTTTATGCTGCTCCCACAGTCACCGTGTCTGGTGTGTTTTCCCTTTGTGAAGTGAAGCCATTACATCCCTGGACGTTGCAAAGTTGACATCCATCCATCGTGACTCAAAGAGAATAAAACATCAGTCACACAGATCTCAGGCCCAAGGAGCTGCAGCACTGACTTTTTGCATATGAAGCTGTGGGATCCTTGGCATTTTCGGATTGCTGCAGCTGAACTCTGTGTTATCTGTTAATCACACCACACCGTTAAAAAATCAACTTCTAATTTATTGCCTAATTTGTAGGCCCACCTGATAGACCTGTGACAGAAGCTGAACTCATGTTCAATGATTAATGTGAAATAAAAGGTAGGAAAGCTAGTGTTACGTGGCCCAGTTAAATTGGATGCTCATGAACTAATCCTGCCATTCAGCCACAGCTGTTAACAGTTTTCTGTCCTCAAAAAAGACTGTTCCTGTGCTGCTGTAGGTTTTCAGGGTAAAAAAAAATTATAACAAAATATATAGCCAGAGCTTATAGAAGAGGTAAACATCCATAAACATAATCAGAAATTTATAGGAGGATATGCTTAAACAAATATAAAATGTTATGGAGATTTTTCAAAGTTGTAAAAAGTTATCCAGATCTCATTTCCTTTCCATTTTAATCAGTAGATAACCCCTCTTATTATTGAATTTGATTATACAGGCCATATATAGCCGTATAGGTCCAAAGATGAGGTTTCTTTCGGGTTTTTACAATTTATTTTTATTCATTACAAGTATTCAATTGAAATATTTACCCATGTATCAATAAAAGTAGCTGAAGAACCTCGAGGTGGTTTCACTGGGACTTGGTAACATTCACCTTTGTAAAGCCTGGCAAGTAATAGGACTGTTGAAAAGGCTTTTTGTCACCTTGGGCATAAGGAAGTGGCTGCATAGCTGACTGCTGTGTTACAAGGACAGTGTAATCCTCAGTCACATGTTGGGCTTAATGGGAATTAACAGATTCTAGAGATCTTAAATGAATGTTCCTATTAGGAAGGACACTTTTCTTCTCCCCCATTTTGTGTGTCAAGATGAATATCTCATCAGGGAAACCTTCAATACAGGATATTTTGAATGAGCATATGATAAATAATATTCTCTTGACTGCACTTGGGCTATAGAAAAATAGTTTTCCTGGTATAATGAGTGATAAGTAGAACAAAGATCATTTGGGAATAAAAATGTAGCTGTTTGATCCATTTGATAATTTCCATCTGGATGGCATTTGCTTCCCTCAGTAAATGGAATGAGAGCTGCCTATTTCTAGGCAATCTGTTCAGTTTCTTTCATGGGAAAGGACAGTTTAGCTTTTCCTTCCATATGGGCATACATTATTGCATCTAACAAACATGTTGTTCATCTTTCAATTTATTCAGGCCCTCTAATCAGTCTAAATTCCTGGGTGGGTTGGGATGGGTATTGAATATCCCTTCCCCCCCCCCCCCCCTCCAGAAATCAATAAGGGAGGGAAAAGATCCCCATCATTCTGTATAGACAGGTGCTGGTTAATTTACAAAAACAAAAGAAAATTTTCTTGAGGGAGTGGAAGGCAAGATGATGACGGGCCCAGTAATGCTGGAAGAATACATATCTGCAAGTGTCCCTGCTATTGTGGGATCATGCAGTCTCTGTCATAAATTAAGCAAGCTCTGTTTCAGGATTCCCCCTTTGGAACAGCAAAATTAAGTGTTAAAAGAGTCATTATAGTCATATTGTCATATTGGCTAAACAAAGAGTGGCTATTTTCTTAGTACAATGAGGTGACACTTGTTAATGCTGGGTTTTTGCCACTGCCCTGGGACTATTGGATCTTGTAGATTTTTAGCAGTTTTTTCTATCTGCGCTATTTTTGTCAGAGGCAGTCTGGGCCCTTTGATTAGCTCTCAAGAAAATTCATGTATCAGAGGAGATACATCAGAGCTGCTCCACTCTGATACCCTGGGTGAGCAGTGAGGTCTGCAGCCTGCTCCCCTCCCTGAGCGTGGGATTGATTCCAGCATGAATTCCTCTCGCCCCAGATGTCATGATGTACCCAAGTGCAATAAGAATGTAGGCACTGCTGCTTTGCCCTTGTAATGCTTCAATTTGAAAAGTGATTCTGTTCTCTGTATCATAATTTTTGGGCAGTGCTAGTGTCTAAAACTTTTGACAAAGTACTGAAATATATTCCTACTACCCCTGTGCATAAGAACGGGAAGGAGCAGTAGGATTCACTGTTTTGCTGGTTGTAGTTTGAGAGGACAAGCCTATTTTCTTTGAAGTGAAAAACAAGCTTGGACTCTTTTTTTCCTTTAACAAATCCAGGTGGTGTGGTTCTGCAGAAATGGAGTGTTGTGTGACTGAATGGACTCTAGGAAAGGGTGAAAAATTAAGAAATAGATATACTTAGTTCCTGGTGTTTTAAGGCCACATCTCCTTTATCCTCTTCTTACTAGTGGTCTCTAGATACTGCGTATTCTCTCTCTTGTTTTGATTTTACTTATTGGGCTCTTTCAGCAGTGAATGAGACTTCTTTACCACATCCAGCATCCCCAGTGGATGCTGCTGGTCTAAACATGTCTGGGTAGCTTGACTGGAAATTCATCCACAGACCAGTTCAGAGTTAAAGCAGCCTTTTGTTGCTGCCACTGATAGTCATTTACTCTGTCAGCAAAAGTTGGTACCTCTGCTTCAGAGCCATGAGAGCATGGATGGTTTCCAAATGTGCTAATTCAGCTGTGAGTCTAGCAGCAATTTCTCCTTAGCGTTTTGCACCTGGAATTGCTATTAATTTTCATATTTATGAAACAGCTGTAAATTGAGACCTCGAGCTTGCACATACTTGTGTGAACTAGAGAAGCCTGTGAAGGATGAGTACACTCCCCTTTCATCAGAGGCTTATACAGATTTAGGTGATGTTCAGTTAGGGCCTGTTTCTTGGGGAATTTCGGTGCCTTGACAATCACGTATTTCATCAGTGAGTTATGAATTTTGGATTTCAATGTCTTACTTGCTGGTTATATTCAGACTGGACACAAGTAACCCAAGAAGGAGCAAGCTCTGACTACTTACAATGGTGGGTTTAGTGTGAGTCCAGGCCGCAACACTCGCATTTGGGATGTGCAGTCCAAAAGACAAGCAAAATTCCTAACTTCCAGAAAAGACATTTTTTTCTGGTTCTGACCTTTATCCACCTGCACCAGTGAACAGAGCCATGTTGTAGGCAGCTGGTCAGAAGGCACTCGGCTCTTTCACAGCCTGCATCTGATGTGCCTCCTGTGTGGGAAGGGGAGTCCCGCCAGACCCCACCTGCCACCTCCCTAAACACAAGGTTTTCCTGGTACAGTGATTCTCTCTGATGGGAAACTTTGAGATTTCTTGTGGTGGGGAAAAAGGATTTAGCCTTAATTCCAGGCCAGAATGGCTGTATGTCTCCTCCAGGAGTGCTCCCAAACTCCTGCAGTGACAGGAGGTGATAGGAAAGTGTTGGAGAGGTTTCTGGTGACATGGGGTCTCACTATTTATGAAGTCCACCAGCCACAGTGAAATTACTAAGAATTTGAGACTAGCAGGTTGAGTTGGCTGAAGGTGTTTCTTTTGTAGTCACTTTAAAGCATATGAGGAGGGAGAGGAGAAAAGATGTAAGGAAAGAAATGGTGGAAACAAGAATCTCCGCGCAGGAGAAACAGCAGAGGCTGTTGGAAAAAGAGACAAAGTTGTGTTAAGGGGGAAGGATTAGAAGGAAAACAAGTGTCAGGCAGGCAAAGATTTGAACTTGAATCCCTGTTTCTCAATCCAGATTATTACGTTTTATAAATCTGTATAAATTCTTAATTCTTTACCACATACTTAATTCTTCAGTAAACATAGTTAAAGCCAGAAAAATTATAATTTGTGGTGAGGATACAAACAACTTTTTCTAGTGCTGAAGGGCTTTTTATGCTGCTAAGTGATCTGTATCAGAAACAAATAATGTAAATATTGTAATTGCTTGTCTTTCTCTGAGATTGTGTTTCTGTGGAGCATTTTCAGTTTGTTGAAGGAGCAAATCACTGTAAAAACAGATATATTCTGGATTGCCTTATGTGTATGTCACTCATACAGTGATTATGAAGGGAGAAAAAACATTTGTTATTAGATTTCTTATGGATGCATTTTAAGAAGTAAATGTCATGTGATATGTTAGGCTATTCTTTAAATCAAGAAGAAAAGGAGGATGTGTGCAGTCTCCTTCTGTTCTCCAGAGTTTTAAGAACTCATGGCTGAGCCAGTTAATGCACATATTTTTCATGTGAAATTCAGTCTTGCCATGCTGGAGGCCTTTGTCCCTCCACAGCATACAGCCAGGATTAGAAATCTTCAGGCGGGTTGAATCAGATGTGGTAAATAAAATGAGACAGCAAAATGTGCTGTGTACCGAGGGATGGGGAAGCACGTGTGACCGGCTGTGCGGAGCCCAGGTGCTGGAAGACTTTTTTGGGGGGAGGGAGAGGGAATGGGTCAAAAAGAAGAAACAGATGTTGTCTAGGCTGGAATTCCCATTCATTTTGTTTACTCACCTGGCTTTTGAGGAAACCCTGTGACAACACATGTTTTCAGCTGACAGCCTTTTTATAAGCTCAGCTGTGACAAATGCAATACCTCATTTTCCATGGAGAAAGGGAGAGAGCTGATGTCTGCTACTGCTGTGTCCCTTCAGTTGCAGTTGTGAATTTTCTCTTTTTTTCTTCCTCTGAAAGTAGCTTTATATGAAACAGAAGTAATATATGGTTTGCTAACACAAATTAAATAGCCAAGTTTCTCTTTCCTTCTGAGCTCTCTTTGTGGTCTTTAAGATTTTATCCAGACACCACAGCTTTTTTCAACCCTGGTGGTGAATGACAGTTGGTTCTGGCTAATATCTCCACCCTTAATGAGTTATTAAAGTGGGCAGCATCATTAAGAATTTATTTTATGCCTTGAAGCCTTTTTTCAGACCTTTTTGTTACGAGACAACAGCAGAAGGGGGCAAAAGGGGCTTTGCTACTGCAGAGTTACAGCAGAACATGGGGTGCAGAAGCTGTGCCTGTGTGGTACCCCCAGATGTGCTGACTCTGTGCTGTGGACACCCTTTGAGCAATTAAGTTACAGCATTTCAATTCTTGATTCAGTTGCATTAGGCATAATTTCCTAAAAAGTGACTTTATTCTTACTTGCAAAGTTACGTCCTCATGCGTTCTGCCAGCATATACTAGAATATGCCTAGTAAAGGCAAATAGCCAAGTTATGTTGTTTCCCATTCTTAGAGAATCAAAATGTGCTTGTACACAGAAGGATAGAAGTACGTTTGTGGATGGAAAAGGGAGATCCATAAAAAAAATGAGCCAGCAGCTCTTGGGGAAGAGAAAAGGGTTGACTGAGACTCTCCAGGGCTCTCATCATTTGCTGCTCAAAGACTTCCTGAAGTAGAGCTGGTTTCTATTCATTCAGTGAACCCTGATGGATTTTTCTTCTCTTAGGTTGTCAAGCCTAATAGGCTAAAATTTTTGTATTTGCAGCATACCATGGAAGGAGGGTCCATCATTTAATTACACGTTAAGAACCACTTTGTTATGAACCTGTTACCCATGTTTCCGCTAGTGCACCCTGGCTCTTATTCCTGGTTTCTCTCTCCACTTAGATGTACTTTTACCCAAGAATCAGTATTCACTCTAGAGTGTAAGGTTTGCACAAGAATCTCTCTAACAGCAGCTTTGTTTACTGTTAGCTCCAAAGCTCCAAAGCCTTTTCAGGCCATATATAGAACAAACAAAAATCCTTCAAAATTGCAGGATTTAGTGTAAATGACCACTTGCTATTTTTTCTTTCCTTTTAAGTAAGAGAAAATACTCACTGGGCCAACTCCAGAGCACAGCCAAAACATTTGGAGATACGACTAATATTGCAAGCTGTGTTCCTTTGCAGAGCTTGTGCGATAAATCAGGCAATGATAGGTAGCAGGAAGGTGGATTAAGTTAGAAAATAAGGGGGTAACATTTCTTTTGTGTTCCAGATAAGTGCTTCCATTTGAAATATTTGACATTTATCATTTCTCTGTCTCCTCTGTACAGTTCCAGAGTATTTTGGATTCTGGAAGCCCTCAGCTTCACAAACTACTGTCTCAGTTTAATACAGATTGGGGCAAAGTGAGTAGGAAAAACAGGAGAGTCTCTTTGTGTCAGCTCTTTAAAGCACAATTAACAACTTCGTAACAATAACTCTGAATTTTTCAGTTGCTACCTGTTCTGAAAGAACTTTTAAAGCCAAAGTCTTTTGGTTTTTAAGACACATTTCTACTCAAAAATGCCCAAACACTCATTCTGCTATCAAATATTAAGAAAGACAGCCAGCCTTTTCTGGCTGAAATATTGGGGTTTTGTGAGATTCTTGCTTTGAGAATTTAGCAGCTATTTTTTCAGATATTGTCTGTTTCTCCATGCTATACTATTACACCTGCTTCTTTTCATTTACTCTTTTGTCTGCTAAAGAAAACAAAAGTCCCCTTCTGTTACAGTAATTTCACTAACACATGTGAATTAATATTTTAATGAAAATTTTATTAGACTGCCTGGCTAATGCAGAAGATAGTGTGACTGAGATGAGTAACTGTTAGTGTTTTTCTTATTTCCAAAGTCTAGGAGTAATAGGGAATTTCACAGTACTAATAAGGAAGCTTTGATACTATAAAGCTATGTCCCTGTTGAACAAAAGCATTTAAAGCATATACTGAAATTGGTTTGTAACTGGAATGCTACATGGGCCAGAGGGTTAACAATTGACTAAATAGTAAGAAGTCAGATGAAATGTTGTGTTGAACTGAGCACGCTGTTAAATTGACTTTGCTCACTAAAAGAGAAAAGCTCCAGCACCTGCACCGTCAATAATTACACTATGTCAATGATTTGAAGAGCTAACGAAAATAGTATTCTTGCCCTATGCTTTTTGTTTTCTCTCCAGGGAAGACTTTGCCAGCTGGGTTGGTTATTAAACAGTGGGGAGAGGCAGCCTGATGATTGGTTCTGAGCATCCTGTAGATGGTGAATTAGGATTGTGCAATATGACTTTCATTGCAGAATACAAGGTAGGTTCAATATAAACAAACATTTAATATTTTATCTCAAAAGCCATTAAGTTTTATTTAACTGTAATTCTACTTTTTGTATAGTTTCATTTAGATAGAGAAACGCCTGTATGCTAATTTTTAAGTGTTAATATTCAAGTACAGCCCATCGATCTCAAAACACTCAATAAAATCAATGTAACCATTTCTGATGACAAATGCAGCTCTGACATTTTTTGCACAATGATCACTGACATATAATCTATCCTCTTGTTTTACAAAAAAAAAAAAAAACCACCAGCAAAACTAAGCAGAAATTTGTCATCAGAACAGTTTTAGAATCCGCTATTTAAAATTGTTCTTAACATAGTTATTATATTTTAGCTGAAATACCAAGTTTAATTATATTTCCTATTTGCACTAGAAGGCTAGATTTCTCACTCTTCTTTGGTTCTGGTCCAAGACTTAGACTTAGGCGGGACTTGGGTTGTAGACTGTTGCTGAGTCATCCAATTAGTATCAACTCTTTACTTGCCTCTCATAAACTGTGTGATGCTTGCTTTGATCACATTCAGGATCCCCACACTCTTAAATCACACTCACCATGCCTTTAAAGTCCAGTCCCTTTTTCTTTTACTGAGGTACGGAGAGATTAAGTCCAAGTTCATGCATGATGTGCAGCAAGCCAGGGTATCAAAGTCTGGTCTAAATGCAACGGCAGTGAGCTAAACACTGAATCTTCTTATGGCAGGAAAGGAGTGTTGACAAATTATGTTTCACCCAATACAAATAAATGGATTAAAAGCTGACATGTAATTTTAATGGGAAACTGATTTATTTGTATTAAATACATTTTATTCATGAGAAAGGTGCCAGAATGACTGCATGGGAGATGTCAGATCCTATATTCATGAATAGATACAATCATTTACATTCACAGAACTATTTAAAACTTGTGCAGGCTTGAAAGACATACTTTTCTACAAAAATGAGAGTTCATAGTCTGTACTTTGACGCTTTGATTGCCTAAGTGTTTGCATTATTGTTTGTGAAGGACACATGCTACCTGGTTCACTATGGGAGTCTGGAGTCTGAGTACTCCTTTCCTACCTGCTGGTCCATCTGCCCCTACCACATATCAGAGATTTTCCTCACTTTCACTGTAAGTTCAGTATCTCTTCTGGTTTGTCCTGTTATGCCCCTTCCCTTTTTCACTCCCTCCAGAGCCCCTGTTAACCCTTTCTCATAGCTCCTGACAGCTGGTTGGGCAGGAGACAGTACTTGCTGCAGCTCACCTGGCTCTAGGTATGAGTTCATTTTAACCAGCGCTGTGCTGACTGATTCAGGATCACCTGCCCCCTTTTTTTCTTACGAAAACTGAAATCCCTTTCCAATTAACTATTGAAAATGTGTCCTATTATCAAGAGATAAATTTAGTACATTCTCTTTTTTATACTACTTTGGTACACATGCAATATTAAAGGTACACAGGGTGTTCTGCCACTACTCTCTGTAATTTGAAATTATGTACTCTTTGCAATTCTTCCACATCTTCTTATGCATAATTAATTTTAAATATGTCTTTGCTGCCCTTTCCAGTTCTCTAAACATAGTCCCAATGAGTGCAATGTCACTACTTCTAGTCATCCTGTCATTTGAACTTATGCGTGAATTATCTGAAATGACTTATGAACTTTTCAAGGGATATTTCCATCTTCTTACCAAGGGCTTGATCCTGGCTCACTAAAGACAATAGTAGGCCCATTTTATTTACTAAGAACAGTTTCCATACTACAATAACTTCTGTAATTTTTGGTGATCTCTGCATATATACATCCTTTTACAGACTGCTCTTTAAGGCTGCTTAAATTATTTATGCTTCATCACACGAAGGCAGTAGTTGAAGAATTATTATCGCTCATGGTTACCATGTGTTTGCGTCTGGATTTTTTAGTCAACGTTTATACTATGGTACTTGGGAGAATTTTTTTGCAAGCAGAAATTGTAGTTTCACAGCTGAAGCCCTCGCTCAGCATTACAGTAAGAGCTGATTCTTCAAGCAGTATCCTCAAAATCCATTGCTTCCTAAGGATTAAGTTTCCATGCAAAGTTGAAATTTAATCCAAATGGCCCAGACTGAACTGAATGGACTGAAGATGTAGGCAGCGACTTAAAAGATAATTTGGGGATATCTGCACAGCCCCCAGCAGAGGGGGGATGGCAGGAATGTGTGCCACCTCATTTATGCGAGAAATATTGGGTCAAGTCAGAAACATTCCTGTGGCTTACTGTAACACAGGCAGACCAAGGTGGCAGCTTCTGAGGAAAGCCTGGAAATCTACCTTTTGCTTGACAATAGCATGAGAATTGCCTGAATGCCAAAGGTGTTTAATTATTTAAAGATACTTAAGCAAGCCAGTTACCTAAATATGCATATAGGGTGGAGGGAAAGAAGAGTAGTGACTACAGGATTTAGCCAAATATATTTATCCTGGTCTTTAAATTTTTACATACAATTACTGCCTCTGGTTGCCTTTCTACAGTCATTGGTGGGTGTGAATCTGAAGATGCATTTGGAACCAGACATTAGAAATCGTTAATAGGACAATTTCCAGTCAGACATATGAATAACACAGCTGTGCTGGGGTCAGAAAGGCTTTTATGTTCCTTGTCTGCAAGTCTGAAAGAACATCTACTTGCCATTTGAGTCCATCTTATCAAATCTTGATAAAGTAGATGCTATGAAACATAAATCACCCTTTAATACCCACCTAGGATTCATGACCACTAAAGGCAAATATCTATCCTATATGAAATCATTTAAACATGCTTTTCACATCAACTTTTTACCTATTTTTTTTTATGCCATGGTTATACCATATTCCTCATTTGGAGGAGCTGTATAAGTCTGCTATGAGTTCAGCAAGTACCAAGGTAACCCAAGTCTTTGTTGAAAGACTTTATTTATTCTATCAATATTTCATGTGGAGCAACCACTGAACTGCAATATTTGATAGAGAAGGGTGTGCTGCTCCCTGAATACTTCTAATGCTCTCCTGCTTTCTTCACATTGTGGAAGTGATGTAAGAGAATAAACACTAAATGCTGTGTTCTGGAAACAAAACAACCACCAAAAAGAGTGTCACAAGCTAATAGTACTTGGTATTTCCTGGCAGTTTTTCTGAAATTCTCCCGGGGTCTCAGCGACATCTCTTAGCCAGTTGGTTGCTTTACTGGCACATGATATGTGATGTGCCTTCTCAGACACACATTAGGTTCTCCTGGGATTTGTGCTTCTTTCCTCCATGAGCTCCCAGCAGACATTGGGTTAGTCGTTGTAAGCAGTGGGGTGAGTTTGTTCTTGGTAGCATTACTCCTGTTTAGCCTTCTCCGTGCTTCTTGTTGGCTCTGAAGGCACCTTCTGAGTCTGTTATGGCAGCTCTTTAATGGCATCATTGGCAGTTATTACTGTAAGTACACTGAGATTGTTTACTTCTCTGAGCGAAGTTCACCCTGAATATCATTCAAAACAAATTCAAGAATATGAAAATGCCATAAACCATATGGCCATATGATAAATTAGTTTATCTTGGCCTCTTGGCCCCACCACCTGATCTCTGCTCCAGGGGCCTCTTCCAGCACTCCATGCCACAGAGCTAGGAGTTGCCATTAAAAAATACAACAGGCAAGGTATTTTTTTTCTGATTCTTGTGCAATTCTCACAGATACAAATTGGTCCTTTGTGGGTCCTGTGAAGGGGGTAAGATCTTCTCAAGGGCCATTAAGTACAAGCATTTTTATGTCAAGGATAATTATTAAAGTCCAGGATATTATTGTATACTCTCCCACGGGAAAGGGAGAACTTTTTTTCAGTGTGGTTTAACACTTTTAGTTCCCTAAAAGGATGATAGACTTGAAGCTGTAATAATTTTTAACATGAAAGAACTAATGTAATTTTTAAACAATTTTATGGTCTTTCGTGAGCTTTTTACAGCAGGAGCCCAGATGCCAAAACCTAGAGCAGGGAAGCCGTGAAATACTTTGCCAAAAAGATATTTCACTTGTTTCTAAGTAGTGACAAGTAGAGAATAAAGACTTTAAATGGCAAGGATTTAAGAAGACCTGCATTGTTCACAAGTGATCTGACACTCTGATGTAACCTATGTGTTCCAGAAAAAAAAAAACAAACCTCGGTGCTATTTCTCCTCTGTATCTAATTTCATGCACCCCATATTACATAGCACACACAGTACTGTAAACTCTGCTGCTGCAATCATGTAAAACTTTTTTCAAGTCAAAGGGTTTGTACTCATTTACTAGCTTGGTCTAGTATTGCATCAGAAAGTGTTGCCTACTGAGTAGTATTGCTAACAGGCCTGTAGGAAACAAATTTATTTTGCAATTAATGCTTTTTTCTCTTTCCAGACTGTCTAGGAAAGCTCATGCTATGTGCATCTCAAATCAGTGTTCAAACTGCTGGTGTTTCTCATTTGGTTTCTGAGAGGACAAGTGTCCAGTGCAGTTGTAGAAGAGAAGTTCCAAGGTTTGAAGTTCAGCCTTGCTCTGAAAAGCAGCGGAGTGTTGCCAGCTCTTGTAAGGTAGCAGTTGTACTCTGCTTGGGAAAGTTAATGTTGATATTTATTCTCAGAGCATCTCTGCGAATCAGTGCTATTGCCTGATGCAAATGTATTTTTACTTTAAATATATGCATGTTCTAATAAGGAGGCACTTTTATGCCAAAGAACCTGTAAAGGAGCAGTAGTACATTAAGGTAATTCAACAAAAATGCACAAAATGGTTTAGTGCTACTTTTTTTTTTTTTTTTTTAACTGAAGCATCTGTTTATGATTCCTGAGTAGATATCATGTATCTGGGTGAACAGAGCTACAGTGTCTCTTTGAAGGCAAGTTCTAAGTGACAGCAGATGGAATTGGAGCTAGGATTAATTGTAAGGAAAGTGAGAGCTGAGGGTGTTTGGTTTCAGTTTTCAGAATCAAACCTCCTGCCTTGCTTAACGCAGATATTTGGATTTGATACAGATTAATCAGGAGATTACCAGAGCAGGGAGACAGAGGAACCTCAGATCATCTGATTAGGACCTGGTTTTATTCGATGTAACATGGAAAAACTGTTAGTAAGGCCACAATAAAAGAATACTCAACTATAGCAAAATTTGCTGTGAGACTTTAATAAAATTAATATGCAAATATGTGCGGGTTGGAAATAGAGGCAGTTCAAAGTTTGGAGGTATCTGTGAAGCTTGGTTAAGAAAATGAACGCAAATGGAATAATGAATACCTGCTATTACATGCCCCTGTGTGCACAGGCTGGCATCAGTAAGTAATGATAGCTGTTTAAATGCTTTTATTGATTCAGGTTTTTAAATGTTCTGTAGTGCTTTTGGAAAGCCACCAAGTCAGCCCTTCAGCAGGGAGCTATGGAAGGTACCTTTAAAAGGATGTATCTTATATTGAAACTTTCATGTATGTGGAGGTATTTAGGTCTAACTGTGATATCTTTTATTTTTTACCCAGGTCAGAGTGACTAATGTTCAGATGTGAACATGCTTTGTAATGTCCCCTTCTTGCTGATCTGTCTCCAGAGAAGTGATTCTCCAATTTATTATGCCTGGACATGCTTCCCATGTTAAGTGTCCCTGCATAGTACGTGTCCAGGGGAGGGCACAGGCTGTGTTGTATGTTACTACAGAAATTAAATCAGGTGGCCTGCTGGATTACAAATGCAACAGAAAATTTTCTCATTTGAAAAACAGTCTTGTTTCCTTTTGGATTTTTTTAATTTTTATTTTTACCTTTGAAATCAAATTGGGCAGATTATTATTTTCACATAATTGCAGGCAGCTTAATCTCAGTGATAAATCTCACAAAATTAAAAGGAGATAATCTTGACCCAGACAAATAAAAGAGGGATGTCTTCCTAGTTTATGCTGTATGCCAGTCAAGTTTTATCCACATAAATGAGAATGCAGTGATTCTTGGCTTTTTATTACTATACAATAGTTTCTGCATGTTTATTAGGTTACATTCTATTTAATTAATGCTTATAAAACTTTAATTGAAACACTTCACAAAAGATCTTTAAAGTCTCTGATTATACTGAATGGTGTATAGTTTAGGATCCTTTCTTCTTTTTTTAAACGTAGATATCATTTGACCTATTTCAGATAAAATTGTCAGCTCTCTTGGCAAATACCATACTGAACTGTAATGAGGAAGTTAATAGAAAGCTAATGATGAAGAAAACTAGTTGTCTTGGGCAAAAACAAAAATTCTGAGTGCTGATGAGCAATACATTTTTATTTCATAGTTTTTATAAGAAATGATTGGCTCACATTGTAATAGGTACAAATTAATCCATTATACTCATATTAAGTAGGATTGTAGAGGGCACCTCCAGAGGTGAAGAACAAATGTCCTGCACACTGTGTCCCCAGCTGTACGTGCTTGTGATCATCTTTGTCCCAGTCCCTATTGCTATTGTTTAGTGAGTTCATCTGGGGAAAGAGAGAGAGTGAGCAATGAGAGAAAAATGCAAGAGGCAAAGTAACACTTCTCTTGGGCTGCACAGGAGAGTCTGTCAGCTTTCTTGAGCGCTGTGCTCAGCAAGAGATGGAAATCATTATTTAAAGTTTAGCAAAGAAATATGTACTTACATTCATTGTAACAACACAGGTTTTGCTTTCAATTATGGAATATTTTTCAAGTGGAAACGTAACTTTCTTTTGTGAAGTTGTCTCCTTAAGCTGCACATTAGTTTACGTAGCACCGTTTATGCAGTGCACCATGTACTTGCGATTCACTCCTTCCCAGACTGGACTTCACAGATTTTCAGGAGCAATGTGAGGACTATCATCTGCAGTGACAAATTTATGAAGATATATAGATAGATGGCTAATTAGTGTAGCATATACAAGCCTCTACATGTTGTAAGTGCCTAATTTACATTCAGATTGGATGTGTTGGCCTGACTGTTTAGTCTGCACTTTTGAAATGAATCTTCCTGTTCATGCCCTCCTTGCTGTGCTATGGATAATAAACAGTGGAGCAGGAAAAATGGCTTTCTTCTAAGTGAATCTAAACTGGCAAGTACTCTCCAGCTGCTGCTGGTTTTCAGTCCATCAGACAAGACTAAAGCTATTCCAATATTACACCACCTCCCTCAAAACTTGTATGAAATGGAAATTGGGTCCACTCTGCTTTTTGCTCTACCTGCTCCTATTGTACTTTATTACTTGTTAAACTAGATGAAGTGAAAAATATTAATAAGAATATAATACTATTTTCAGTGAGGTTTAGATGGTTTTGTAAATCACTAAAAGTACCTTCAAACACCTCAGTATGTCAGGCGCTATGACAACAAACCTGTTTTCAGTGTTCTTTACCAAAATATTTTAAAATTGTAAAATATTTTTTCCTTGCTCCTAAGTATGTTTCATAAAACAGGAAATATCTTTAAAAGCAGATATTCACTTAAAAAATAAATAAATAAAATTTTGGAACCAGGTACTTTTCAGACAGTTGCAAACATATGGTATTTGTTCTCATAATCATACGATCTTGAAAAGGTTGTACTTGGGACAAATGGTTATTTACTGTTAACGGTGTACTGAATACTTACTTGCATGCTTTTAGTTGCAATAAAATAGCTCCTGTTAAAGTCAATAGTAAAATATAGTTCAGGCAGGAACAAAGCTTAAATGAATAAACAATTTCCTTCTTGCTTATGGTGCTATTCATAAAATATTCAAATTTTATCCTTTACATGTAAGTAGAGCCTCCTGAGAGACAGCTTTGTTTCAACATTAGGAACATGTTATACTACCTCTGGTTGTAAACCACTTTAATCTGGAGGTGACAAACAGAAGAGATTAATGGCTTCAATTTGAACACATGCAGGCAAGTACCACATTGATCTTTTAACAAAGGCAGCACGGACATGATCACCTGGGATTTAAGAAGGAAAATATTGGTTTGGTTCATGATCTTAAAATACATTCTTATTTAGCTTAAAATGTTTTAATATCACCATAGAGATGGGAATACTCTAGGTACACTGCAATGCCATATCAACAAAACCACTTCTGTTTAAGCATATAAAGAAATTTCATGAACTTCAATAGCAAAATATACATAAGCAACGCTATAGATATACTGAGGGATTAATTGGATGTTTAAACATTGGAGTAGTTCTTACATTCTTGTTTTCACAAGGAGATAATTAAGAGAAAGAGAGGCCGGGTGACTTCCCCAACGTTTCCTAAGAAGTCTGGAGAGGAGAAGGAAGTGGAACTCAGCTTCAGACACTAGGTTAGATTCAAGAGTGACCTAGAAAGTCATCCTTAAAATGCAGTGTAAGCGTTGCTATTTGCTGATGCAAATCCTGGTGGGATGGAAAAAAACCCCAGTCTTTGCACTACTAAGAGCTCTTACTAGATGTGGTTTTAGAGAGGTATTTTAGATAAAATATTTTAGGGTACTTTTATCAACAAAAGTGACTGAAGCTTTTAACACAAAAAAAAATTTATGCAAGTTTTATGCAACACTTTGTTACATCTGTGGATATTTTCCCTGGTCGTTGCATTGGTTTTAGAGATTATTTGACTCTTTTCTGCAAAAGATGAGAGACACTGGCTAGGATCCAAAGGAGTATTGCAGAAATGATGTTGATATATTTTAATTGCTAGCCAGCATGCTATCCTCTCTAATGAAACCTTTTCTTAAGTCAATTAACATAAAAGGCTTAGAACACAGGAGGGTGCAAAGAGGTGGTGAGAGCTGATGTACGGTCATATTAGTTGGAGAGACGTAATATTAACTTTCAAAGGCACAAGGGAACACAATGGTGATGGGATGAAAAAAAACCCCTCTTCTCATCTTTCTGTTGCGCCAGGAGCATAGAAGAGTTTTGCCTGGTGGTTGAGACAAGTGTTGCAAAAAGTGTGGTCTAAGACTATTGGCTTGGGGCATGTGAGACCACAATCTAGAAAAGCTAAGCACCGTTCAGACCTCTGTGGTGGTGTGACATACCCAGTGCTTTTTAAGAAACAGGCCATTTAAATATAGCTGGCAGGCTAAGGAAGGCAAGTTTTAAAAATCTTAGCCAAAAAGCCTTAAAATATCAAAGAGAAATAAGTCTAAATGTTACAAGTGTGAAGTTAGACATATGGTGTGATGGTTTTTGGGTTGGTGTCAATTATGCAAGTTGATTGGAATTAAGTAGAATTCTATCAGTACTGGAAAAGCAGGTGGATGGACCCAATTTAATCAGCTGCCGCCCTCCACGGTTTTAACTGGATATCTTTGAAATTAATGGTTTTGCAGAAAAATGTCTGGGGACTAACAAAAGCAAATTGCAAGGGATTGCAACAGAAACAATGGGAAAAAAAGGGCCAAATGCTGATGATACAAAAACCCTTTTCTAGCTTAATCACCCACAGTAACGAATCAAAGCTAAAACAACCCAACCCAATAACCAATCAACCCAAACCCACAAAATCCAACTGTCCATCTGATGATAAAGCTTTTCAGTCCGAGAATCCCTTAAGCCTCTGTCTGCGTTATGAGGCTCCAAGGGCAAAAAAGGTTCTGCATTTTGTGTCAAGACTGCAGTGACAGAAGATTCTTGCAGTGGATATAGTTCATCCCTGTCAGTTCCTCCACTAATATTGGTGGGGGTTTTTTATGGTGTGCGGCTTTGGGGCACTGCATCTTGGAGCTCAATTTCCCTCTTTCCTGAAAATAGAAAAGTAATCCTGATGCCTTTGGGAGAAGGAGTTGGCTCAGAAAAGAATTATATTAGCATGACATATATAAAAAAAATAAAACTAAAACTAGAACTTGCCTGAGAGAGAACAATGAACGTTTATTTACTGTCTCATGGAGACAGGATTTCGTGACTGCATGGAAGGTCACCATATGACTTATATGCTATTTATGTCTCACTTGAAGGCCCACTGTGGTATCTATTTTGCTTGGATAATTACTCAGAATGAGAATTTCTTGCCTGTCTTGTACCTGAAGTAGTTAAAAGCCAGATAAAGCTACCTATGCCTTTCTGATATAAGATCATGTGTGCCCACTCAGGCAGTTGAGTACAGGAAAGTAAAAAGCTAATTGAAGGAAAATGTGGTCTCTGGGCTTAATATTCCATATGCTGGCTTTCTAGTTCTAAATTTGATCATTTTAAATATTCTGGAAATGTATAATCTACAAATCTGGTTAAGAACCCTAGCTTCTACAAGGTGCTAATAACTTGATCAACCATACTGTAAAATGTACATTAGTCTTTGGACTTTATGAAGTAGTTTAATTGTGTGCTAACCTGGAAATAGAAAACAAACAGCAATTTTAAATACTGTTGTCTTAATATCATGTACTCTGGTTTAGCATTTAAAGATAACTGTATTTTGAAAAGGAGATGAAATAGAATAAATGTAACATCATGGGTAAAGTATATATGAATTTCATAGGCCATTAGTCTTTAATCTTTAAAGTTTCCTATTCAGGGCTATAAATACATTAATTCAGCTCTTCTATCTTGATTATGCAGGTCTCGTAGAGGTTGCTATAGTAACCTTGCATTACCAATGTAAAGACAGTGAAGGATCTGTCTATCTAGATAAATAAAATAATCGAGGGGTGCTTGCTGCCTGCACCCTGATTAATGTAATGCCTAGGTCTACTGAATGAGCACTTAGTCCTGTGTGGATTGGGCCCTTGACTTGTGGAGTGTGAGAAAGGCTGGCACTGGAAGCCAGTTTGGCTGTGGTTAAAGCACAACAGTGGAACAGGTTAGTAATTACAGAGGTGCTGTTCCCTGGGACAGACCATGCATTATGGCTTGTGTGACCTCCATCTGTTGCAGTCTGCAGTCACACTGTCAGAAGGCAGCTCAGTAAGGATGCCGTGGGTGCACCCAACTATATCTTGGGTATAGCTTGGATATTTTGAAAACCAAGAAAAGGTGGTTTCTGTGAAGCTGAGGTAAAGTCCACGTTGTTGAATGCAGGTGTTGAAGCACACAACCTGGTGCTAGTGGTGACTAGGCACTTCATCTTACAGGAGAGAAGATGAAAGTACAGAGTGGTCAGGTGGCAGATGTTGTTAAATGCTAGTGCTGGTCTAGTCTGTCATGGGGACCTGTCTTTGATGATAAAGGAATGAGAAGTTGTAAGTGGCCAGAAGCATCAGATTTCTGAATTGGATTTGCTCCTGAGGTTAATATTTCTGACAGTTACTCCAGGGGCTTGAGACCCAGCTGAAGCTTTGCAGTGTTTGGGTATGCAGAGGACTTATGTGTACCCCACAGGGACAAACATGCTAACTTATGTCATTCTTTCTATAGTGAGAAAGCTTATTGTGGGAGTTGCTTTCTTTTAGCAGGCCTCTGAGCTCTCAAAAAGTTGTAAGAAGTTTGAGGGGTTTTTGCTAAGTTGGGTTTAGTTAAATATGGCCACTGGGTTCAAAAGTAATGCAGGGATGCAGGTACAGAGAGGCACAGCAGTGATGAATACTCTGTTTCCATTGGAAACCAAGCCTAAAAATACTTCTGTAGCCACAGCTCAGCTGTGCTAGCAATTGAAATTGCTGGCTAAGCCTGTGAACTAACACTTGAGCCTAAACCAGTGAAATAAAAGAAAGAGTTAAAGTTGTAGTCTCTTGTGAGCCTTCATTCAGCCTTCAGTCCTACAAAGGAAACCTCTCATTGCTTTAGAAGGGTCCCAGCTCTTTTCCTTTTTGTCTGGCCCTGAAAAGCCAGATCAGTTTTGTGACTTGCTTTGTTGAGACTGTCAGCCCACTCCCTGAGAGAGGCTGCTGCACTCCTGGCAGCTTTCTGCAGGGGGAAAGAGGGAAAGAAAGATTCTGCATCAGCAATTCCATTAATATTGCTTTCCTCCCCTCCTTCCCAGCACAAAGATGGTTTTGTTTGTGCCCAAGAGCCAACTAAAAAGTTTGGCTGTGAAATGAACTCTCCTCTGGAGCAGAGGGAAGGGGCAGAAGATGTAGTGTACAACTGCTAGACACAAACTTCTACTCGCTCACACCTCCAGTCATGGGCTAGAGATGGCTTCTGCCTCAGCTGGTGGTTGTGTGCTTTCACACAGCTGAAGACCAGCTAATGAGACAGACAGTTGCTGATTTTTAATCCTTGAGAGAAGTAATTTAGTAAGTTAAAATATTCTATTGTATTTTTTTCTGTAATTAGATAGGAGAAAACTTTAAAGAAAAGGTACTTCTTCCTTATTGGTGGGAAAGTTGGGTCTTTGAAATTTGGTGACATTGGTATTTGTTTCAATTCAGAATCATTGGTGTTTTCAGAAAGATGGGAGAGAGATAAAGCAATTCACCTTTGCATCTAACACCCACCTAGACATCTCAGGGTGGTCAATATTTGAGCGAACTGAATAACATTAGACCCAGTGAAATAAAAATTCTCCCATTGGTTCTCACTGATGTGTAGTCTCTGCGGGTAGAATAGGTTCCACTCCTGAAAAGCTTTTATTCATATTGCTTGTTCCTTGTGTAACTAAGAATTTGCAGGGTTGGAGAAGTATCCATGTTCTTCTTCTTCCTGTCAGATGACATAGGTATATTGAACATAGGGGAGTTCCTTGTGTGTATTAATCTTATGAAAAGATAGCCATGGGCAGAGCACCGCTGAGCACATATCAAGGTTTAGACTACAGTGATAAGAGTGTAGGCATGGCTCATACACTCAGGGCAGCTGAGCACCAAAATCATATGGGTAACTGAATGTCCCTCTGTGCTTAAGATCCCTTAGGCAATGATGGAAGAAATTCAGAATACTGGGTCCAGCTCTGAGGCCCCCAACATAAGGACCTTGATCTGTTGAAGAGAGTCTGGAGTAGGGCCATGAAGAGGGCTGAAGTACCTCTCCTATGAAGACAGGCTGAGAGAGTTGAGGTTGTTCACCTTGGAGTAGAGAAGGTTCCAGGGAGACCTTACAGTGGCCTTTCAGTACCTAAAGGTGGCCTACAGGAGAGGTGGGGAGGGACTCTTTATCAGGGGGTGTAATGATAGCATGAGAGGTAATGGTTTTAAATGGAAAGAGAGGAAATTTAGATTAGATATTAGGAAGAAATTCGTTACTGTGAGTGTGGTGAGACACTGGAACAGGTTGCCCAGAGAAGTTGTAGGTGTCCCATCCGTGGAGGTGCTCAAGGCCAAGCTGGATAAGGCTTTGAGCAACCTGCTCTAGTGGGAGGTGACCCTTCTCATGGCAGGGGCATTGGAACAAGGTACTCTTTAAGGTTGCTTCCAACTCAAACCATTCTGATTCTATCAATGTGTTTATTTTCCTTTGCTTTCACAAAAGACAGTCGTTTATGCATTTTGAAGAAAGAAAACATAATGCCTCCATAAAAAATATTAATTAAGGGAAAGTACCTGGAAATTGTCTGGTGTCATTCTTTTTGAGCCTGAGGCCATTTCTCATGCTCATGGCTATGGAATTTGCAGAATAATCAGCCACATAATCCTCTCCAGCTTTGTATGTTCAAGCAAAGGTATAGGATACATACTGTCTGGGTAATTAGCTGTTACAAACTCCTTCCAGGTTTTTTTTGGTTAAAAATGACTTGGAGAACTGATCTAGTGTTTGGTACTGCAAGTTAAATGATGGCTTGGAGTTTGAATGGGGAGAAAGCACCGTCATTCTCTTCTTCGTAGCTGCCTGCACACAGACATAAGCCATGGAAGAGGCTGTGGCTGGTGAAGCTGCTCTCCATTGGAGGAGCACACCAATTGAACTAATTGCATCCCAGTGTTGTTGATGAATGTTCTGAAGATACCACTTGAAGATCTATTCATAAAGGACTGAGGAAGGGTGGAAGAAAATAAGGATGAATGAACATTTTATTTAAAAATTAGTTCATGCTTTCAGTGAAGGTCTTATTTTTCCCTTTGAGCTTGCCAGCATCCCTTAATTCATATTACTTAGAATAATATGACTTCTAGGTCTTAGGAAGATTTGAATTGTCTTTTCTGTATCGCTAAATAACGATTACCTGGGGAGATACAAAATGTAAATTGGAGATGAATGAGCTGTAGCTGGTAATAAGTTAGATGTATTATCTCCAACCTGAAGCCTTCAGTCAAAAGAGAAGGTCATCTGTTAACACTAAAGAGCACTGCAGCAGCATTTTGCTTCTTCTTGAGTTGTATTTTCTCCTCATAAACAGTGCAAAACTTTTCTGAGGAGCCATGTACAATGACTTCTTCTTAGACTTCTAACATTATATTATTTTGTGATTTGTTTCATAAGGTAGAGAAAGACGGGTTCTGTATTTTTTTGAATGACTGATCTTTGCTCCAGTCTCCTGGAAATGTGTAATTTTTCCCTTCATTTTCTTTTATGAACAATCTCCTCTGTGCGGTTGCTGTGTGAACAGTTCAAACCGTGAAAACATTGTCTCACTTCCAATAATCTATGTTCCTGCATTGGAATTAATGTCTCTATTTTGTGCCAGATACATCATTACAGCATACATTATGCTGAGTCAGGCAGTAGTGTAGAAGAGGTACTAATTAGTCCCATGAAGTATCCCTTGTGCTTTGCTGAATGACCGAAGGCACATTTCTTAAACTCCAGGCCTCGTTTTTCACATTTAAAAAACAGGGCTGGAATTATTGATGATGATAGGCTGTAATTTACTGGATCTTAGTTGGGGCAAGATTGTACTGGACAAATGTGCTGGAGAGAGAGGAGTATGGCCTGTCTTGAATTCCTCTCCAAATATTCCCAATAAGAACAAGCAAACTGGAAGAAGATGGAGACTTGTCTCTTGTCTCCTGTTTGCTGCCATGAAGTTGGTCTTACAGACCTCTGGGTTTGCCTTTCCATGGAGCAAGAGGGCATATCTGAAGCTTTATATCTCCTGGGGCTAGAACAGTTCTGCACTGCTTAAGGCTGGGGTTAGTATCAATGAAGTGCATAAGCAACATTGGGCTTGTTATTTAATTGAACTCTGCTTTTCTAGTTGAAAATTATACTCCTTCTACGGTTTTTCATGTTTAAGCTGTATCATTATGCTTAACAAAATGTTTGTTGTTACCTGCTGTGATTTTGAATAATTCATGGTATTATTATGCAATTTGAGACGTTCATATGTTCTCTCTGGAGAAAACCAGAGTTTGATTCAGTGGTTTTTTTGTCTTTGAAGGTGAATGGAAGGGAGGGTTTGGCTCCCATGGTCTTTTATCAAAAGAATCACGCAAGAAAATTAAAGAAGGCATGATGAAGGTATAGTAGTCACAATAAGTATGAAATATTTTTATGAAATAAGTTGCTAAGATACAAAGTAACCTAAATAAACTAGCCCAGGACCTCCCTAAAAAACAGTGTCTTGTACTTTCAGTTAATAGTTTCCACAGATGTAGTCAATGACAACATTGTGTTTATCCTAAAGTGATGTTACGGCAGCTCCCAATTTCCTTTGACTTCATTTCCTTTTCTTAATGGATAGGTTAACCAACTCTAAAAATAAAAATCTATTTTTTCAGTTATGACAGGGATTTTCTTACAGGAGTTTTGTGAGTTGCCCTGGAAATAAGAAAACACCAAAGGATGGTCAGAAAACTGGTGTCACGCCAACCATTGTTTCTAGCATTTTGATCCCTGCTTAATACTAGATAAACGTATGGCTGAGGAGTCCAGCTGTTAGCTGATACTGGCAGGTAACCTCTGACCAAAGGTAGGTGTGGTATGTTTGTTTGAATTAGAAGAAAGTCAGTAGGAATACTCCACAGTGAAAAGCCATCCTGTTAGAAAAACATTTTTTTAAAAGTGTTTTCCTCCCCCATCTTGGCATCTGCTCTGGAGTCGCTTCCCTCTGCCACTGTTCCCATCTCGGGATTGCATTGACTCCATCGTTACACAGTCTGCATCAGCCAAGAACTTTCAGGCTGCAAGGCTGAAATCTTCTTTATGGTTATATTTACAGAAAGTCATGGAGTATTTTCTCATTTTCCAAACAACGAAAATGCTGGTCCTCTGAACATGAAGCAGACCAGCTTAATGCTAAAGCAAAGGTCATTCCTAAAGGTTAACTGCTTTATAAATAGCCAGATTGTTCCTTCCTCTCACTACAAGTCTGCAATCTGCTTAATATATGCACAGTAAGGGAAAAGCTGTAAATATAATGCTAAAAGCAGACACTTGGAACTATTCCTCTTGCTTTTCTTCAGCTTATGCAACTGTTTGCAGTAGCTTATTGCCAACAGAACTGTTGTGTCCTAGTACTTTGGGGCTTAATCTTCTAAGTCTCCTGTTCCCATTCCAACACTCTTGAATAGATCTGTGTGAGGAGGGTTTGCAAGACCAAGTCGTTAACTGAAAGCCACAAATACATCACCACCTGCTAAAGCCATCAGTCTAGAACTGAGCTAGCTCATGAAGTTACGCCAGTTGAAGTCCTGGCTAAAAAAAACCCCAACTATTAGCCAAACACTTTGGTCATGAGAAGCCTTCCCCTCAAATCATTCAGATCATTCCACCTGCTTCTCGTCTTGCAAACAACTGAAGTTTTACAGAGGTTTTCTGGTGAGTCTTGCTGATTTTTCAACTGCAACTTTTTGTCCATTGATACCTGTTCTTTTCTCATCTGCATATTCAAAGCAGAGTCTAAAAACGCAGAGGTTGTCTGCATCCATAGCCTTCTCTCTGCAAACAGACTCAGAGGATCTCTGACAGTAAATAGCAAAACAGGCATGTAAATCCACTGAAGGTGCTGAGGTGATCCAGGAAATTGCTGCCCTTATAAATTCCTGGGACTGCATGCTCAAGGCATAGCGGTGTCATTTCTGATACCTGTCTGCCACTGGTGATCTCCAAGATTATTATCGTCTAATGCATTAACAAGGTGTAGGAGGGAAGGATGTATTTTATGTAAATTTAGTCAGGAAGCCTTTGAAACTAATGGTGGGGAAAGCTGATGGAGTGTGATAGACATACAGAATTTTTTTTGCTGCTTTCGGAATAGATAGTGTTGATTAACTGGGCTTAGTATCAGTCGTCATATATTAACTGAGCATAAAATTGCTCAGGGGATGTGCCTGCTTTGTGGATGAACTTAAGAAGCCCTGCTCTGGATGTTGTTGCAGATGCAAATTTAGGAAATTTAAGAGCTATACTACTACAGATAAAACCAATATTTGTGGTGAACTTGATATTGAAATATTGTCCTGGCCTAGTGTCGATATTTTAATTTGTGGTAAAAAAGGAATCAAATGCGAAAAACAAGATGTGAAACCATACCTACAGAATGGACAGTTTAGTTAGAGAAGTCTCAAACTCAGAAGTAATGCTTGGGAAATCCTACTTCACATATGCTTCTCAGCGTAGGTACCCCTGAGAGACAGCAAAGGCTTGTCTGTCAATCAGCCTCTTAGTTTACATGCCAAGCCCTGTTTGGTCTTTCTGATTTGTGCTTGTTGGTCAAGTTGACATTTTGGATAGAGCAGTCTCTGATCTTTCTTTGGTGCTCCCCTGGACATGGTCTACCATTCCGCAGGCGTGGGCTGCATGCCTTGCTCCTAGCGCATCACCTTGCACTTGACCATATTAGAATATTTATAGAAAATCAGTGATTTCATTTCCATGCTAACAGGAGTCTCCTTTGTCTAGAACTGGGGTTTGCATAGATGTCTACATGTATCTGACATCTGAATAAAACACATTATGGTACCTACTGTAGCAGGTCAAATCTCTTGTTCTCAGGTACGAGTGTGTGTCATGGATTTATGCATACTTCATTTTAACATGAGAGCTGGGAAGCTGCTATTGACTTGTGTTCCCTTCCCTTCACAATAACTTAACCTAGTTTTAATGAACAGAAGACTTTTACAAATTCAAGTCTGGACAGAGTCTCTTCTGTGCTCTGTCCAGTGGATGTGTATGAAGTCCCTGGACATTTCACGGGGGTCACTGGTGGACGTGTGACAAAATGGAAAAGGTCAAAGGAAAAGACAGCATGAAGCAGCAGTAAGAAAATATGATGGATTGAATTCACAAGTTAACAGCTGAACTTAAAATAGTATATTAAAATATAACTAACATGAATTAACTCAAAAACTTTCCAGAAGAAAAAAAAAAAGAGTACACTTGAAAGGATGGGCACTAGTGAATTTAAAAAAAAAAAAAAACCAAACAAATTCTTCATGAAAATGATCCAGTGTGTCTGGTTGTAAGCTCCAGGCTGAGAACATGCAACAGTTACAGGTCTTTAGAGAACTGAAGGCTAGGATTTCAATGGGTCTCCTTTAGTAGTAAAACAAGATGGGTATGAGCCTTCAATGAACAGCGCACAAGGTTATGTAGCAGTCACAGCATATTCTGTCCTATTTGGGACAGAGAGCCAGACGCTTCGCTGTTACATAAGCCTGCTGACCTGCATATAGAGCTTTCTGGTAACAGAAGCTGAGGGAAAATAAATCCTATTCAACTCAGACAACATGAAGATACAAAATTAGTGTCTGTTGGGTTTTTTTTTGCTTTCCACTTGTTTTCTCTGGAGCTGTATGGCTATACGTGTAGCTATACGTATAAAGAGGAAAACATGTTATTCCCTAAAGGGCTTAGTTTTGAAAATAAAATCAGGAGGCCTTAAATACCTAGGATAAAGAGGAGGCAATGAATGTGATGAAAGCTCGGTCTCCTGAGTAGTCTTACAATCAGGATTAATGGTAAAATGGTACAAAATTTAGGGAGCAGGACCAGATGTGCTGTACACCAGCCATAACAACCTGTTATTTAGGTGGTGCAGCATGGGAGAAGAGCGTGCAATTTTGCAGAGGATTTTGATAGATTTGTTTATCTTGATTTTATACTAATTTGAAATGAAAATGAGTATTTTCTCAGTTCTTGATGAAATTAATGGCACGTGGAACTGCAGGCATTAGAAGGTCTGGTGTTCCCAGGTCAAGGCAGACTGTGTGAATCCTCTGGCTGCCTGGGATGTCAGGGAGTTGCACATTTCCAGAGCTTCCAGTCCCTTACTTCATTTTTTTCTGCCTGGCGAGTTAACGGGGAGTTGGCAGCCTTGGAGTATATGAGCAGGGATACTCCGCTCTGAGTTTCTTGGCATCCTGCCTAATGAGATCTGTAGAGGAGCCAGCAGCTTAGGAGCTCTGCAGTCTCTGAGACAATCCTGGAGCAATAACTTCTTTCAAACTCCCACTCTCTGTCAACCTGCCAGGAGAACTGTTGAAGAACAGGGAAGGGGACCTGGCAGGAAATCAGGCGTGATTCCTGCAGCCTCATCAAAATCAAATGTTCCATGCAAAGTAACCCCACGTAGAAACCCTAACACATCAGCACCTCATCCTGGATGTCCTGTATCTCCTTGCTTTAGATATAACGGGTGCAAACCTCAATGAGACAGAAGAGAGGACAAAGAGATATTTACACCAAATTAGCATCTCTGTAGTTGGGGTGCAAGTCAGCTGCAGCTCCCCATGTTGCACTAGACTGCCTATAATCCAATGGCCTACAAATCCCAGTTGTGCTAATGGTATTGGAGGACATGGTTATTCTAGGAAGGCTCTAGACTGGCATAGCAACTAGTATGAAGGCATTGGAATGGCAGGTGAAATATATGGTGGCACCTTGTTCTCTTTCCCATGCTTGCTTTATGATTGACCTTGAGGTCTGTGTCTGAGTAGAGATATTGGTCTAAACTCTGGACGAGAATTGCCCAGACACATGTGTGTCCCATGCATGTACTTAAAATTCAGTACAGATACCTCCAGTGTAAGTTATAGCAGCCTAAAGATTACTGTAATTTATAATCTACAGCTACAAAGTGACGTTTGAACAGCTGGGAAGGTGACCATTTTTCTAGCCATAGAGCAGGAGGATGTCAATACAGCAGGCCTTGTGGCTCACTGTTAGGACTACAGTCTCTGCAGGGTGAATTCAGACTAAAGATGCAATGCAAAACTGCCCAAATGACAGAAGGATCTGGGCCACTGCATTCCTCTTGACTGATTTCCAAATTTTTCAGTGCTCAGGGGAACAGGATTATAACAAAGTTGGGCTTCCTGCTATGTAGGTCACGTGTCGTACGCTGATTCCTCCACCACAAGGGTGAAGCTGGATCAGGGAAGCTTGCTTTGCCTTCGCAGATATTGATAGGAATAGCAAACGTTCTTCCTTTATTAACAATTTTCAAGTAATTAGATTTGGGATAAAACCACTTAGACTTTTACTGTTGGTAACGCATTCAAATATATTGCAGCAACCAAGTGTTGCAGTTGTTAAACTCTGCAGTCTTTAGACTGCTGCCTCTGAGCAAAATTCACTGTTGGTCTGCGGTGGTGAGTGGACAGCCTGGCTCTGCCATGGGGTGATCAAGAGTAGCACCCCCTTAGAGCTCCAGTGGTCACCACTGTGCATCCCCTGCCTCTGGCAGACAGGGCTGTGCAAGGTGGGCACACAAAGCTACTGCAAGTTGGTCTGGGACCCAGGTGAGAGAGTAACCACGGAAAGCCTATGATTTGCTGACAGATTTCATAGAATCATAGAATCATTCAGGTTGGAAGAGACCCTTGGGATCATTGAGTCCAACCATCAGCCCCCCTACACCACGTCCCCCAACACCACATCTAAATGACTCTTAAACACATCCAGGGATGGGGACTCAATCACCTCCCTGGGCAGCCTATTCCAGTGTCTGACCATAGACAATTTTTTCTTTCCATAAAAAATTCTTTCCTAACATTCAGCCTAAACCTACCCTGTTGCAGCTTGAAGTCATTCCCTCTCGTTCTATCACTAATCACCTGTAAGAAGAGACCAGCACCAACCTCTCTACAATGTCCTTTCAAGTAGTTGTAGAGAGCGATGAGGTCTCCCCTCAGCCTCCTCTTCCTCAAACTAAACAGTCCCAGCTCCTTCAATCGCTCTTCATATGATTTTTTCTCCATCATAGGATTTGTTCTCCAAAATTTCAAATAATACTGCTTTGATTACTACTTAAAAAATAAAAAATAAAAAATAAAATAAAAATAAATCCAACCTACTCTAGCAGTTATCCTGGTTTGTAACAAGCCTTTGTAAAGATCAGGCAAGAAACATATTTCTGTGCTCCTGTCTTCCTAAGCTTTTGTTATGGAAAGCAGAGCATCTAGAAATCCTCTTCCTCGGATGCTACTTTATCTGTTCTGGATGTGCGTACATCATTTTCCTCTGCATGGTTGGAGGGGTAGTGGAATACAAAAACGATTGCTGAAATGTGAATTCACTTGCCAATTTCTCTGACGCTGACAGCAGCAAGGCAAAGCTGCTGATCAGTTTCTTGTATGACTGTGCATTTCAGGGGAAGATATTCCTTTGTTACTGCTGCAGCTCTGTTGCAGCAATTAAAAAAATGTGTCTAAGGAGGAGGCAATAACTCCAAAAGCGTCCTTGGTGACTAAACATTATACTCTAAATATGCAGTGTTGCTGCTGATTTTCCCAGTCTCCTGTGAGTCATAAAATCTTGTCTTGTATTGAGTGAGCCAATCATAATGACCTTGACTTTAAGGAAAAAAAAAAAAAAAGGCTTTGACTCCTGCTCAGTCCAATAATTGAAATGAATAGTTTTCTGTAGGACATTTACAGTGCTTTTCAGATCATTAAGATTCCTGAAGGACAATGAGCAGGTTCACATTTGCAGGCATCACTGCTGTCTCCTGGACAAAGACCCTCTGGCCCAAAGGTTGCTGAAGCTTAGATGAATGCAACTCTTGGGCTTCAAGGCAACCTTCACCCATGCAAATGTGAATAGGGCTGCCTGGGAAGGTCATCTGGTAAAGAGCTAGCATGCTTCAGAGACTGAGGGTTGAAGTGGCCTCTGCTTCCAAGGACCTTACATTGTCCTGCTCACACTTTGTGCTCTTCTATCCCAGCAGGTCTTTCAGGTTTTTATGGTTGTACTTACCTCCTTGGCTTCTCCAGTATCCCACACACAGACCAAGGTACTTCTCTGGAGTACAGGCTTTCCCTTCATAGTCTGTTGATCCAGTTGGCTGCAAGGAGGCTGAAGATTCATGGCTGTTACCTGTTGCAAATATATCTGTTCCAGTGGTGTTCTACAACTGGTCTGTGAAACTGGTATTACACATTACCAACAGAACCTTATCATTAAGATTTTGATACTAAGGATACCTCTCTGAGATACCTCTCTGTAAGGGGAAGAAATGGCAAACCAGCCCAAAAGGTTTGGAAATAATCAAGTTGAACATGCTTCTATTGAATTATTTAATTGTTTTTTGAGCTGTGGGACTGTTGTGGGTCAACCTGACTGTTGCATATTCCGCACGGGAACACCGTATGCCCCAATTGCAACTGGGAAAATTAAGGTGTTAAAACATATGGATGTGAAGTGTTTCTTGTGGTTGTTGCTACTGTCTGTTATCACTGGTAATGTTTTGATAATATTCACTTAATTAACTAGCCTCAGCAAAACATGCACATGATAGGGACTGGCTCCATTTTTGACTTGACAAGATAATCCTGCTGGAATTTGCTTTTTCATTGTATTGAGTTGCATTATTGTTTTGAGAGGTTTCTCAGAAACAATATGTCTGCTATGTAGAAGGTACCACGCTGCTGTCTTATTTGGACATGTCATGCTGCTATGGTCTCATAGTGTGAGGTTAACCTGTTTGTATTAGCCTTTAAATCCATTATAATGGTCTTAATGGGAGAGATGTAAATAACAACAAATTCATGTCCTCAATTTACTTTAGCACAAAAGAGAGCTCATATTTAATAAGTACCATTAGATTTTCAAGACTAGAAAAAGCTCTGGAGTGTATAAATGGGGTGGTGCCCATAAAGAAAAATCCAATCAGTAAAGGAAAAGGGGTCCTGTAGAAGATGCTTTGAATGCAAGGGTATTTTAATTGTTTCTTATTTTAAATTGGAATAGGGCCACTACTTAATTAGGACTAGCACTGGGTGAACTCTATCATTAAAAAAAAAAAAAATCCAGCTGGTTTTTCCATTTTTTTGCGTGTTCTCAACAATCTGTGATTAGACTTCGAGGTTTCCTACTTTGTCATTTAAAATTGTTGACCTGCTTTATATCAGCGTGTTTCATCCTATGCTTCTTGGCAAGCTGGTTTGCTTTGGCTGTTTTTTCAAGATTTTGGGTTAGAGATTGATCTCCTAAGTGTGTATGTTACTGCTGCCTGCCTGCAAAGTTGTGGAATATTTGATGAGCAAGAGGTTAGACATTAGGATTCTTCTGTAAGCTTTTGCATCTCAAAGCTGCAAAGGATTGTGAGGATATTATTTTAGAAGACATTTTTTGAAAGCAAATCTATTGTTAAGCCATTAACAGAATAAATAACTTGCAGAATGGCACTCGTCACAGCAGTGAATTCAACTGTCCATGCACATTTGCAAGATTCACACTTGCAACTCCTGTTCACTGTGGTTACACCACCCTAATTAAGACTCTTAAATTGTTCCTCTACAAACAGTGTGAAAATGAGTGTATGTGAGACATTTTTCTGAAGAGTTCCGTAACATTAAATAGTGGCACTGATTGTATGCTATATATTGACTGGAAATGAAATAATAATGAAATTAATGTATTTTGCGCAGATTATGATCAAGACAAACCTCATTCATTGCTGTGTGGATGCATTTTACCAGAATTACTACATAAGTTTCATAAGAAAAACTGGCATAAAGCCACAGCAACTACAATGAATCAGATCTATAAATGTAGCACTGTTTAGTATGTAATACCTTTGTTAAGCACAAAACCGTAGAATTACATAATTTAATTTTCTAACAAAAGAGAATATAATTTATTTGCTGTTTTGAACATCCGTGGCAGGTTAGTTGGTTTGATTTTCTTGCCTGGGGTGTAATTGGTGTAGCTTTCTCTCTCCTCTGAGATAAAGGCAAGCTCTGTTGGCCTTTGATTGGGATTGGGATCAATGTGTCTTCATTCAAAGTTTAATGAGATTCACAGCTCTCATGCTCCAATGTGAATCCATCAATTAGAAATTAGTTTTACAAACAACAATTTGTGAATTAAAAGGCTACACTGAATACTATTGTATTTTATTTTATTTTTTTCAAACACAAAAATCAAATATTTTGGCAAAGGTCAGTGTGTTCTTAGTTATACAGCATTTTGTTACAAAACTGCTGAGAGATATTACATACGTATTACTGGAAAATGCACCTTTGCAACATTTCCTCTCTTGTGATCACCTTCTTTCTTGCCAGGTTTTCTAATAAAAGTTTTTCTAAATAAAGATGCTTATATTTTAAAATAAGGTACTACAAATCACACACAAAATAATCTATGGTAGATCATTTTTCTAATAAGATGTGTGTGTGCCACAGACACATTCGATTTTCTGTAATTAATAGAAGTTATGAAATGAACTGGATGCTCATTGTTATGTTAGTTAGACCAAGTAAAACATCTGTAATTTCATTATCAAATATTGAAGAACAGCACAAGTCTTCATGCCTGGCATTTTCTCTCATTTGTGCCACTGTAGTTCCAGAACAGTTGTAGAAGCCAGTGGCACTTTAGTGATGCTAAAGAAAGAATAGTGTGTGATCCTTGATCAGGGCAGAGACACAGCAGAGTAACTATTTTATATTTTACAGCAGAAACTCTTTTCAGGTGTCGCACAGAATCTTCTTCAAATATTTGTTCACAATAACAAAAATATGTATTTCCATGCCAGGTATAAGGAAATTTGATTAATTCCTTGATTTTTGCATTTTCTCCACTTGAACTCAAATGAAACAAAACAGTGGAAATACGATGTATCCACCCTCGGTATCAGGGCTGAGATACAGAGCCCCCACTGTGTACTGGTGACTTCAGGTGTTTGATGCTGTGTTATATAGTTATATAGAAATGTTCCCAGTACGCATTGACTGAGATTATTCAGAAGCCAGAGTGAAGTTGTTGGAACTGCATGATGGTCCGTTACCTGAATCCACCTCAGATACTTGGAAAGCTGGCAGACACTGTTTTAGTATGTTTTTACAGTAGTATCACCATATTTCATGCCCTCTTTCAGATGCTCAGAATAAAATAGCATCCTCCTCTTACCATCTTTACCTTCTCAGTGGAAGGAACTATTTAACTTAAGATCTTGTGCCTGCATTTGTTAATTGAAAAAGAGAACAGGGACTCTCAGAAGGTGCCATAGAGATTTTAGAAATATGTATACAGTCCTGCAGCTGTTTGTTGTTTTTTTTTTCCTTCCAGCCCTGCTGTTACTTGTCTTTAAACTCTCTGTATTGTCTTGTTACTTTTTGACTTTGATACATACTCTGAAACATTTTTTTGCAAAGCTTTTACTGCTGTACCTTCCTAAGGGGAGCAAGGTGACTTCTGACTTCTTCTTTTTGAGGGACAGAGATCATGAACCCTGACAGTGGACACAGAGCTCTGCTCTCCAGGGAACTGACAGTTCCTGGAACTGAACTTTTCAGGAGGACTTCAGGAGAAATTCAGGGAACTGAACTTTTAGGAGGAGGTGTGGTTGGTCAGCATTAGCTCTGTTCCACCTAGTGTGATGTGAGATGCACAAGCTTGTGCAAACCAATTAGTAGCAATTCTGTCGTGGCATCCTTTTTATTGTCTGTCTCCAAACAAGCTGAGATATAGCCAGTGGACAGCAATGGCCTTGTTTGGCAGTACAGGTGCTCTCTGAGCTTCATTAAAAATGTTAGTTTAGATACTCGGGGAGTAGACCACTTCCTCTATGAGCAGAGGCCAAGAGACCTTAATTGATTCACTCTAGAGAAATGTCAGCTTTGAAGGGACCTCACAACAGCATATCAGAACCTACAATGAAGTAATGGAAAAGATGGAGCAGGGCTCTTTACAGTGGTGCATGGTGGAAAGATGAGACATAGTGGGCATAAGTTGAAACAAGGGAAATTCAGACTGGATATAGGAAAACCATCTTCCCCATGAGGACAGCCCAGCAGTGGGACAGTCTGCCCAGGGAGGCTGTGTATTCTCCCTCCTGGGAGGTTTTCAAGAATTGACTAATCCCTGAGAAAATCGGTCTGAATGCATAACTCACTGCTTTGAGTAGGTTGATCTAAATGACCTTCTGAGGTTCCTTCCTATGATTTTTTAGGTTCCTGATACTTAGCATGTGATGAAGAAGGATAAATAAGGAGGATTAAGACCTAGAACAAATACATGCTGGTGGCTCACAGAGGTTGTAAAAGATTGGAGAACATCAAGTGAGTGCAAGAAAATGGATCACTAATCATTGTCACATTGGAAATTATACAGTCCTGGTTTAGAGGGCAGTGCACAGTCATCACTTTTATGTTGCAAGTTTCCTTTTAAGGCTCCAATATCATGTAGAAATCAGTTTCTTTAATGACCTCCTGCATTAGCAGTTCTTTCTGTTGGTGACTGAAACTGATTTTGCTTGTGATGTGATGGAACATGAACCCAGCCTCTGCATCGTTGCCCAAGCGTGTGCTTTAGCCTTAACAAAGAATGGGAGGCCAGCAAATTTCTGAGCACCAAAAATACCCATGCTAAAACTCTTAGGTCTGTTACTGATAAAGACTCAGATGGTTTATAATCACTGTGACACATGGTTGAAAACCGTACCTTTGTGCTTAAGCACTGGAAATTCCTGGTCGATAATTTTCTTTGGTAAAGTGACATCATGAAGACTTTTATTTTCCTCAAGAATTTCATGAAACAGACTTCCTCCCTGACCAGAGTAATTACAAAACAGATCAGTTGGGGGTTTTGTTGCCATATTGCTTAGTTAGACAAGTGGTACGAAGAAAAAGAATAAGAGAAGGATGAAGGATAAGTATGTCAGGGACATAAAACTGCAAGGAGTACAAGGTTTCAAAAAGACTTGCAGCAGAAAAAAAAGAGAGAAAAATAACATCACATAGGAAGGAAGAAGCATAAACAAAGAGGATGAAAGGAACGTGAAAGAAAAGTCTTAAGAAGGCTGCAGAAACCTTCTGGTATTGTGAATCAGAAGCAAGTCTGAGCATTTGCCCCTTGTGATCCAAGATCCCAGGGAGTATGGAAGGGCTCCTCTCATTGCTTGGACTCCTAGTTGCGCTCCCTTCCAACTGGCACTCTCCTGGCTCCATTACTGACTTTTTCATATCTTGCTGGTTTTGTGTCCTATAACACCCCATCTAGCTGCTACTCCAAAAATAATGGCCTCCCCTTCATCCCTTTATTGCTCTCCCTCACTCTGCAGGATGGGGTTTTTTTTTCAGTTCTGTTCTTCACGCTTGGAAAAACTTTTCCATCACGAAGTACTAAGCCATAAAGGTTCTCTTCTGTGCTGATTATTAATTTTTCTCTTTTGGGGGCCGTGTCAATGAATGGGAAAAGTTTTAGAAATGACAGTTAATTGCTATCACCAGTCAGTTATGTTATTATCATTTCTTATACTCCTGGTGTGCTAAGATGTATGTTTCTCCAATAGACATCAAGTTTTAGCCAGCATTTAAGTAAGCAGGCACTGCATTACTGGTGATATTTAACAGTAATAATGACATCCTCGGTGGAAATTGCAAAGCCAGATATAATATTTTGCAGGCTGTGAAACTTAATATCTGCAGAAGAATCCAGATGATGAATATTGTTCTGGGAAGAAGCATAGAAAGAGGACTTATTTGGAAGGTCGATTTGCGATGGCTGTCATACCTGGGATGAACTTTATCCACAAGACTACTTCTCTTGATCCCTGCCAAGGGGATTATGAAATGGTGTTGGGATGATGGCAGGGACAGTTTATTCCCATATTGATAAATGGATGACAGGAATTTGTTTACAAGAAGGAGTAACAAAAGGGGAAACTATGGGATGTGCTTTTCATGTTAAAACCAGTAAACCATGGGAGAATGCCTCAAAGTGTTTTATAACAGTTCATTTCCTACAATGTGTTCTCCTAAGGCTGCCATAATGTTATGTTTGCATGGAAGCACCTAGGCACACTACTTCCTAAATGCTCTATGTTGACCTTGAATGAGTAACAAACAATACCTTAAATCGTGAAAATCCAGATACTTATCTTACGCTTTTGTCTCTTTTTTTTTCCTTCCTTTTTCTTTTTTTTTTCCCCGCCTTCCTCTTATCCAGGGAAGAATGTATCAGTCACGCAGAAGAATCAATACTGCTCTAAAAGAATGATGAAAGGTGCTTTGACCTGGTGGTGACCGCATCTGCTTCACTATGGGAAAAACTGAGAAGTTGCCCTGATTTACCATCTGCCACGTTTCAGCCCCATCCTGCAGTGGAAGCTGGCCATGTGGGCCAACCCAATGCGTGGTTTGAGTTTTCGTTCTGTTTTGTTTTCTTGGGATCTCAGCATTTGCATTTTAAAGAAATCATCAAGTCTGATCTCAGTCTTCATGGGTCTGCTTGTGTGAACATGTAATATCTTCAGCCTCATATGGCTTTGGGCATTCCCAAAAGAGCCTTTGATCTGAGTTAGGATGTTTAGTATTTCTGAGGACATGGTACTTGAGGGTACAAACTGTTTAGGAAATGAAACAGAACTGCATTTTTACAAGGGTAAGTAGGAATTGGGAATGTACTTCATGTGCATTGAGAGGCGCTTGGAACATCAAAGAGCTCTGTCCCAGATTGATTATTTCAACCACATGAATAGGCCACACGGAATATAACTTCCAGATTAAGGTATTCGCATGCATATGTGCTTTTCCTGAAATAGGTGGGTTTGTGCACACTGGTTGCTAATAGCACACGTGACACAAAATCGTTTTGCAACCAACACTGCCCAATACAGAGTGATGCCCCCATTGCCCATACTATTCATAACCGAGTACCCATTTGTGAAGGCGGGGAGATGTGAATGCAGGCATGAGACCTGTGCATAAGGGATCATATTGGTACATCCATTCCTCCTTTAACTAAAGGCTTGTACACAGCACCGGTGAACTAAGTGGCAATACTCGTATTGTCCTGAACGGAAGCAGCCATAGGTAGTGCTCTCTCAAGGTATCCCCTACAGCACTTTCAGTTTTTATAACTGTTTTATGACTTGCATTCTTGTATTTCCTCTTTTTCTTTTTTTTTTTGTTTTTATGATGTTGACCTAGCTGCTAGAATGTGCCATCTTTACAATGCTTAGTCGCCAAGTAATTCCAGATATCCTTTGAAAGGGGGCAGAAGGATAATAAACTGTGGAATCCCAAATCAGATTAATGTAATGTGCATTTCTAGATTATGATTAGTAACAAGATGACACGTTGGCATGGTAACACTTGAAGCTTAACTACAGGTTCTTAAAATAAAGCAATGACATATGTGTAGGTTTCTATCCATTTGCATACTATCCACCTGAAAACATACATCATTTCCACAACACTCAGGCAATTAAACCCTACTTCTTTCTTTTGAATTAAGTGCTGAACTAAAACATCGTGCCTCTTTCTTAGTATTTACGCATAATCTCCCACCATAAATTATAGATGTTGGTAATGAACCTGTCCATTTTCTAACATCTTAGGCTTTCTACCATTTGGTTTCATTTTAAAACGATTAGCATAAGGAATAAGGAATGTAGAACGCACTTCTTTCTTTGTGGTTTGTACCACATTGATCTCCTTTAAATTCTACCACCTCCTAACATGAAAATTGCCTCGCCGACATTGGAAAAGCCTGCTTATTAATTAAATTGATAGACCAGTGGGTGCATTTCATGGGGCTGAGGACAGGGAATTAAAATCCCAACATGATCTCAAATCATTGTAAGAAAGCAGTAAAATTTTGAATGTGAGATTACTAGCTGAGGCAGAGAGCCTAGCTATTATTTTCTAGTTGCCTTATGGTGAAGAGGGAAGTGTTGTCTAGTTGTTACAGTCTGTTTGGCTTTCTTTCGCTAAGCAGAAATTAACTTGTTTAGGTGTGCTATCTATGGTAAACGTGTCAGAGGATGCTTTACGTGTATCGTTGTTTTCTGTTAAACTTTCTCAGAATGCAAAATTGGGCACTTTGTTCTGATTGCTTTATATGCACAATATTGCTTTGACCAAATTCCTTACAGCCAAAATTAAGATGCTGCTAAGTTCTGCGTAAGTGAATACAGTCTTCTTCTGTCACCCTAAATAGACAAAATGGGCAGTGTTATGTGGAAAATATGATTTCTTTCACAGTTCACTTATTTACGTATACTCTACTCTGTAGAGCATTGCAGGATATTGAAAATACACCTTGTGGTATTTCCACAGGTCCTTTAAATCCCAAATTCTGTTCTTCACATCACTGGATGGCAGGTACTGGAAGTACAATGATTGACTCCAGCCTGATAATAATGTTACATTCAGAATAATACAATTGCCAGGAAATATTCCACATATACAGCAAAGTTCCCAGGATAAACCTCCTGCTAAGGCATGGCTGATGTTTGTTCTCGGGGCCTTTTAAAAAGTGGAAACTCTGATCTGTATTTCATAAATCTACCTGTATTTCTCACTTG
This sequence comes from Nycticryphes semicollaris, assembly GCA_013400055.1. Taxonomy (NCBI): domain Eukaryota; kingdom Metazoa; phylum Chordata; class Aves; order Charadriiformes; family Rostratulidae; genus Nycticryphes; species Nycticryphes semicollaris. The sequence goes on along the minus strand of VXBJ01003119.1, from coordinate 19,971 downwards.
CAGATGAAGGATTTAAGTAGTTGAATTTGCCACGGTTGTGGGGTGGAGGGAGGGACATGCGCATGCTGGGTTTTGCCACTAATCCTTTGGAAATCCTTAAGGAGGCAGAGGGGGAACAGACCTTAGGATTACAGAAACTTGTTCAAACCTCTTTCCTGCTTTAGCAGAGTTCCTTTAAAATATGTTGTGCCTCTGGCTCCAAACATATTTGCATTAGAAATCAGTAGGGATGGGATTATGGACAGGAAGTTTTGTCCCTGCATAAATGTTAGGGAAGAAAAATATAGCTAGCTGAAGTTCTTCTATTGGAATCCATGCATAAACCATGATTTGACAACTAGGAAAATTGCAAGTTGCAGGTAAAGTAAAAATAAATAAATAAAGATGTAACGTGCTGGATGAAAGGCTTGTACCACTGCAGTGTATGGCACATTTCCACTGCCTTCCCTGGGACCAAGATTTCATGCTTGCTTCTACTTGGCTCAAGAAATGTTCACATATGATAGATACTTACGCATCGCGCTTTAATGTTTCCTATGCACATAGGAGAGGGAAGGAGAGATCAGTAGTTATGGAAATGGGCTGTGATTTGTAGTTGTTGGGATCTGTGCTATAAATCTCTGTTCACTATTGTTTCTCTGTGTAACATAGACCCTTGCTATGGGAATATGAATATGCAAATGTAAATTCCCATGTGAGAGGTTACTGTGCAGTGTGCACTAACCGATGCCAAGCAACTGTATTTCTCTACTCTCTGAATTGTGGTTTTGTCTTTTTTAAAAAGAGAGTGAAAAAAGCCTGTGTGATGCAATTCATGTACTCACTGATGGTCCTAAGCAGATCTTAGGAAAAGTTGAATCAGGTTTTAGCTAGTGAGTGAATTTTACCTTTTAGAAATTAAGAGCAATATGTTGGTACAGAGCTACAAAAAAAAAAGGTGGGGGGGGAGGGACAGGGGCAAAAGGGCAAAAAAAGATGAGGACCTGAAAATGAGAGTGGTGGTCATCTTATATTTTCTCCCTGTGATGACAAGTTTTAACAAATATGTAAATAGTTAAAAGAAAATCATTACATGGCTCACAGTATGTAAGACAAGACTCAGCATGGAACAGATTTTTATAGCTTGTTTATAAATTATGCTTCTGTCTTTTGTTTGGAACTTGGAAAAAGAAACCGTGTAAATTAAATAAGGAGTAAAGACTTACTGCACACATTTGTTTGACTGAAATAAAGATATTTCCCCACCTCCTGAGGTATTAATGAGAAATCTGGGATGAATAATGTATGGAGGTCTTGCCTTTTGAGCTCTAGTGCTGTGCAGTTATTTAACTCTTTTGCACAGACAGCAATGGGATGGTAACCAGTAGTCACACAGAGCAGTTGTTAGGGCCACAAACTGGGATCCATTTGAAGAGTTGCCAGAGAATGCACAAAAAGGCTGGGGTTTATGGTGTGATACTGACTAACCCAATGTACCAACTAGACTGAGGAGGGAGGGGTGTTTGTAAATAAATGCAAAATGTTTAAACTCTGGCCCATGACCGCCCTGTAATTGGGTGTCAAATTGGTCTCAGCTAAACGAGAAGATTCAGTAATATCAAAGAGGCCGCTCTTGTTTTGATCTGTTCCTTTAAAACCTTCTGGATAACTTTTCAGCAAAGATTTCCACTCTAAGACATCTGTAATAGATATCAGCTCTACGTATGTATCAATTTTGAGTGTAACTAGGGAGGATACAGAATTGTAATGAAGTCACAAAGTCTACTTGATTATTATCACAGATTTGTAACTCTCACTTAAACTATGTAAGATACGTTGACATTTTATCTTGTTAACCAGATGTATTTTTCTATGTTAGTTAAATGTATAATTTGTATAATTTTGTATATTAAATGTATGCATATTTTAAATTAAAAACTTTATAATTTTAATTATTTTTAACTCTAAAATGGTGGTGGAACTTCTGAAATATAGTTGTAAATTTTTGTTGTAAATACAACTGTATCCCTGGATAATAGCTCAGGGAGTCTCCCTTTTACCCCTTAAAGGAAGGGCCCACCTGGTCTGCAGTCAGGGTAAGGAAATTGCTAGGCCTGAGTTTTTGTTCCTCTCGGTGAAGCAGCTGCCATTCATTTTTTGATGATTCAGCAGAACTAATATGAATTAGCAGGATACGGTGGGCTTGATGTAATTGCTCAGGAAGTGGGAAACCTGAGCCTTCACCAGGTTGTAGGGGTTTGGATCCATGATTCCTACAAGTCAGGAAACAGTCTAAATGACTAAACCCTGGGATGGGGTTTTGTGGGGAGGGAGGAGGACACTGCAGCCAGAAATACAATAGTGGTGTAGAGCAGAGACAGGGAGACTGACTCAAGTTACTCCTCTGAGAAAAAGAGAACTTGGGTTTCTCTCACACTCTCTCCTTTTGGGTTATTTATGCCTTGGTTTTTTTCATCTCATGATTCTGTTGTAAGATGCACAATAGCAAAAATACATGCTAAATGTACATTGCCTATTCTCTGAGCCCCTGAACCAGGGAACTCCTAGCTGGTGATGTTCACACTGTTGCAAGAGGAGTTCCAACTACAACCAGAGCCAAGCAGGTAAATAATACCTTTCTCATTGCACTTTTGTTGGAGGTTTTTGTTGTGTGAAGTAAGCATGTCTCCAGTTTTTTTGCTATCCCTCACCTAGTCTGTTCAGAACGTAATTAATTTTTCATCAGTACTATACTGGTATAAAAATTAAAAGTCCTGCAGGAAGAGGGAGTGCTTTCAAGCAAGTTCTGTCCTTTTTCCATCAAGCTGTGTCAAGGCAGGATGAGACGCAGTCTCTACAAGACAATATACTACAGCAATCTATTTCACCAAAGTTGCATACATGCATTTAGGTAAATACACAGGTTACAGGGTATCAGGCTGTAACTGGATCTGCTTCTGTAGCACCTAGAACTGCAATGTTACCTCTTTATAAATAGAAGAACAGTACACATCTGTTGTCTTAGAACACAATTTTTAATAAACTAAGGGCTACAATATGAAAAAAATCAATTTAAAAGCAAAGAAAGACTCTGATATTATTTTATGATTATTTCTAACTTGAAAATTTTATGCTGTTTTCTAAAGCATTGATTTGACATGTTCTCTGAGTCTTGTGGTTGCCTTATGAATTCACATTAAGATGAATGTCCTAGCTTAATACTGAAAAAAATACCATTATTCTTTGTTATTTCAAATTTTTTAAAAAAATCAGCAGTTCTAGAAACCTGAATGTTATCTAACTAGACCCCAAGTGTAAAGAGAGTCCATTTTTCTTAGCTTTATGATTTTAAGATGCCCTTAACTTAACAGACGCATGCACTATGTGCAACACACTGAACCCGCTATCGAACCATCAGAAGTTTTTTTCCTGGAGGCTCAGATTAATCCCTTGATTGGAAAGAAATATCTCATAAAATGAATAATTTTTCCAATGCTTACGAAGAACAGGCAGGTCACATATCACACTCCATGTATCACTGGCATATTTCACTAGCTGTCAGGGTTTGGTGTCCCATGGAGGAACAAATTGACTTTTTTTTTTTCCCAACACAATCAATAAATCTCAATGTTACCATTAGGAACAAAACAAAAGAAAATAAAAATCAATATTTGTCTACATACAAGAAAAAGAATTTAAGGAAGCCACAAAGCAATGTCCTACAAGCTGTACTTATTTTTCCACACCCCAGTGAATCCTCTATATGATATTAGTGTTAATGTGGTAGCAAAGTTTACGAAGTGAGTTGTAGAATCCTAGGCAATACATGCTCAGAAATGTCAGTCACAATTATGCAACCCCTAAAATCAGCGTGTTAATAATCAATGATCAGTGAACTTTTGACTAATTCAAATTAATCAAAAATTAATTAAAATTTGAATTAATTTTACTAATTTCCCTCATGAAAACAACACACAGTGTTACAAGGCATCCAAAACAGGAGCTACCACTGCATTATAACAAATGCAGAAGAGAAAGATTTTCTTTCTTTTGATGTGTTTTGGGAATGCTCAGGTATGTTACACCATGGCTTTTTACTCGGTTTTGGTCCAGGGGTAGTTGTTAATACGAAAGATGGTTATCTTGACTTGCTTCTGATGAAATCCCAGAGAACTCTATCTTTAACCTCCCATTTTTCCTGATCAACTTATAACTTGTGATGTTTCCCATGCCGGGACCCACCGGACATGCCTGTGGGCCCTAGACAATACTGCTGTGTGGCTGGGCCTGTATTCAAAAGGCATAACCACGTTGTACTTGAGCAGTGAACAAACCTTGTGATGGGGTTCTGGTGCTTCAAGTTTGCTTAGTCATTTAATCAGTCTCAGACCAGTTTGTTCCAATATGTTCTTTCAGAGCAATAGAAAATGTTCCTTATGTAACTGCGGGTGTATTCACAGCCTGCCAGAATTGTCTGAGATTGGCTGCATGTGCGTGAGAGGAGTGTCCCAGGTTTTGTGCTTTCAAGTGGATGATCTCCTCAGGCAATGTAAGACAGGTAGAAGTGTAAAGATGGACTTTCTGAAGTGAGCTGAGGGTAACACATTCTCCACCCCTTAAGATTAAAAAAAAAAAACAAACAAAAACAAACAAACAAAAAAAAACCAAAATGAAAACGAAAACAATAGCCACAAAAACCCCCTCAAACAACACAACCTCCTTAATTTTGGGAAGTGGCATCGCACACAGCGAAAGGAAGCCCCTTTCCCTCAGGGTCCCCTGGTTGCCTCTCCTTTGCCGAAGCGAGAGCTGGGAGAGCGCGGCCCGGGGTGCTGAAGGGACAGCTCCGCGGGGGCGCGCCGTGCTCCCGCCGCTCTGCGCGGGCGGTTCGCGGGGGTCTGGGTTTCCGCGGGAATCCCGGCGGGGCGGGCACCGCGGGTACTCCCGGGTCCGCGGGGTTCTCGGCGGGGCGGGCACCCCTGGGTCCACGGGGTTCTCGGCGGGGCGAGCAGATCGGGCTCCGCGGGCTGAACCCGACGTTCCGCGGAGCCGCCGCCCCCCTGGCGTCCCATCCCCGGTGGCGGAGGCAGCGCTCGGCGCGATCACTTCCGTGTCAGGCCGGCTGCCGCCGCCGTGCCTGCTGCCGGATCGGACACTCTCGCAGCCCCGCCGCGGCGGGTGTGTGTGTGGGTGTGTGTGTGTGTGTTNCCTCCTATCCCCCCCCGCCCCAGCCACGTAGCAGCAGGTGACTGGCGCCCGCCCGCCGGGAAGGACCCTGTTTGCACCGGCTGTGTGTGCATGTCGAGGGCTCCCTCCTCCCCCTGCCTCCCGCCCCCCGGATCATTCTTTATACCGGGGGAGCGTGTGCACTGCGGTCCTTGCTCTGGGAATTGCTGCTGCTCCTCCTATTCGTCAAGGGCTTTCCAATCACCTGCCTCTGCCACCCTCTCCTCTCCGCTCTTTGTACTTTATTTTCACGTGCTCTTTACTAACACGGCTATTTTTAAATCCCGCTTGGATTTATTTCTTTCTCTCTCTCTCTTATTTTCTTTTTTCTTTTTTTTATTTTTTCTTTTCCGGGGGGTGGGTGGGGGGAGGGAGGTTAACGTTTGCATCTCCCTAAGGGAAAGATCCCACCAGCCAACCCAGCTCTGCCACCGCTGCATCCATCCATTCATTTTTATGGTCACTAGCAGCTTATCCCGGTAGTAGAAGGTGCAGAGAAGTGGGAGGCAGGGAGAGAGAGAGGGAGGGAGCGATCCGGACAGCAAGAATGGCCGAGAGAAAGAGGAACTGGAATAAAGAAGATGACCTCCCCGTGTATCTGGCTAGGCCGGGTACGACAGCCCAGACACCGCGGCAGAAATACGGGGGGATGTTCGCCTCCGTGGAGGGGGCCTACGAGAACAAAACCATCGACTTCGACGCCTACAGCGTGGGGAAAAAGGGGTCCCGGACCCCGCGGAGCGGCAGCCGGCACGACATGCTGGACGGCGGGGACAACTATAGCGAAACCGCCAGCGACATCAGTGAGGTCTCCGGCTCCGTCATCAGCTCCCCGGGAGACCGGGAGGACAAGACCCCGGGCGTGGAGATCAGATACCCGGTGGGGAAAGAGCTGCTGCAGGGCCAGGACAATGGGCAGGTGAGCGGGACCGGAGCGGGACCCCGGGCCGGGGGGCGGGAGCCGCCGCCCCCGCGAGCCGGGCGAGCCGAGCCGTGCCGTGCCGCAGAGCCCCGGGAGCCGCCTTCGCGGGGGAGTTTCGGCACGGAAGAGGGAAGTCGGGGAGGTGCGGACCCCCCTTCACCGGCACGGTGATGCTATAGGAAAAGCCCGTCTGGCCCCTGAACTATTTAACTGCCCTGAGCTCAGTGGAGGCGAGCGGGGGGAAGCGATCCCAGAAAGCGTTTTCCCTTTGTAAGTGATGGCGATGAGTTTTCTGCGTCTCCCTTCCTGGCGGTAAAACGCTGCCCATGCCGGGTGGGCTGCAGGGCAGCCCGCCACCCTCCCCTCCCCACGCTGATCCCCGAAACAAAGCAGCCCCCGCTGCACTTCTGGCCTCGCCGGGGAAACTCCGCGGAGCCTGTCCCAGGCAGAGACCCCAGCTCTACCCCAGCCCCAGCTCTGCCCCCGGCTCCCCCCTCGGCTCCCCATGCGCCTTCATTGTCTCCCCGGCAGGGAGCGCGTAAGGCGGGAGCATCAGCCGAAACCCTTGCCTGGGGGTTCCCCACCTCTGGGGCTGCAGCCTGGGCTCGTATTATAGACTTAAGGAAGAAGTGAGGCCGGTTGAGGGGCTGGCTAGCCCCTGCCAGCTGTGCTTCTCTGACTTACCCCTGTCTGTGGCATGCAGGCAGGAGGCAGACCCGAGGGGATGGCTCTCCTGGGAGCCAGGGCTGTCATTGATTTCCCCTGAGAAAGAAATGTGGCCTTGCAGTCACACGCCCCTGCGTGGATGCTCCCTTTTCCTTAGCACCCAGTTTGGAGGCTGTATGGCCTGTCCACGCTCTGCTCTTTCCACAGGCTAAACTGAGAGTTTCCCACTCTTTTCTCCCCCTTTTCAATTTGAGCATGAATGGGTGCTGGTCCTCTCTAGTCTGGGGTGCAGGTGTTATTACATGGCTTCCTGTGTAGCCTGGCAGGTGCCTGCTGTGGTGGGACACTGGAGCAAGCAGACAGGGCTTGCTGGGACACTGTGCCTGCAATGGTGCCGCTTCACTGCAACGACCTCAGGGTTGCCTTCAAAGGCTGCCAGCTGCAGTGCAGTCTTCCCTTTCCCAGCTCACCTGAACCTCGGTGTCTTTTCCATCAGGAACCCAGGGCAATGGAAGGGCTTGGCATGCTGAATGTCCCCCGTCTTCCGGGACATTCAGGGATGCCTCCTGCCCATCTTCTCTGCTTCCTAGTTCATCCCAGGACTCTGGGTAGTGAGCACATTGCATGCTACCTCCTCGTATCTCATTGTGCTTCCAAAGTTGTCTGGCATTGGATTGGACTTGGGGGATGAGGAGGAGGTTGAGGGGTAAAGATTTGGTCACCGACTTAGGAAGGTACACTGTAAGCAGCAGCCACGTGCCTGACCCCTGCACAGTGCTGGGTGCAAGCTCCGAACCGTGATTTCGAGGCAGATGTGTCAGGGATGTGGCCTGGGTAGGAAATGCCTTGTACCCGTGAGTGTCACAGGGGTGGGTGTGCTGAGAGCTCCTGGCTGTTTGGTTTTGGGGACATTAACTTGGGCGTAGCTTTGTGGTGCCCTTCCTGCAGTTGTTATGGAGCCTTAACCAAGCGCTGTGGGTGGAGAGAGGCACTTTGTGAGTCAGAAAAGACGGAAAGGTTTCCACTAGCCACATTTCCTCTCCAGCAGCTGCTGGCATAGCATCTACCTGGCACGGCCAGGCTGTGTTGGGCTGTGCCACCACCCACGGCCTCCCTGGGTGCTGGGACAGTGACAAGAAGCACAGAGCAGGAGAGTGCCATGAGGGTCAGAGCCACTGGTGGGGACAGAGCAGGCAGTGCCATGGGGACAGAACACGGCAGTGTCATGAGGGTCAGTGCCATGGGGGCCGAGCAGGGCAGTGCCATTGGGGTCAGAGCGGGGTAGTGCCATCAGGGCCAGTGCCGTGGGGACAAAGCTGGGCAGTGCCATGGAGTCATAACAGGCAGTGACAGGGAGACAAAAGCAGGGCAGAGCCATCAGGGTCAGTGCCATGGGGACAGTGCCATGGCCATGAGCTGCACAGTTGGACCCACAGCCGGAGGGGTTACCCCCACACCACCCCGGTCCCCACCCTGTGAGAGCCCACGCGTGGGACCCCGGCTGGTGACTTCCGCGTGCGAGCGGGGCGGCGGCGGAGCTNNGGCCGAGGGGGTAGGGGTGGGGGGGCAGGAGAGAAGGAAACGCTTCCTGGGTTGAGCTGAGCGAATCCTGCTCCGACCTGCAGCCGGGAGGGCGCTGCTGCCGCCGGGAGAGGCAGCGCTCGCCGACCCCCCCCGGGAGCCGCGTCCCTGTTTCATTGCAGCCGGAAAAAAAAGGTGCCGGGTTTGCCTGGCTCCCCTTCCTCTGGGCGAGGAAACTTTGCCTCCATTACACAGCTCTGCCGGGTCGCCCCCGCCCCGCCCCATCACCCCACCGGGCTCCGAATTATTAGTCCTTTTATCACCGCCGATATTTTTCCGTCGGGCTCGGCTCGCTCCTCGGGGTGTGTTGCGTGTGCCCGGCGCTAACGAGAGCCGACATGTCTTACCAGGGCAAGAAGAGCATCCCCCACATAACGGTAAGCGGATCCCGGCAGGCAGCGAGCCGCTGCTCTCGCTCCTTTGTTAAGCGGGGCGGGGAAGGGCGTGAGGCGGGAGATGCCCCGCGGATGGCGGTGGAGAGACCGGGGGCTGCGGCCGAGGTTCCCCGCGGTTGGGCGGGTGCGGCTGCCGGTGCCTTCACCTCTTCCTGCTGGAGCTCCAGGCTGGGAGGGATTTAATTTTAATTTTTTATTCTATTTTGTATTTTTAATTCTCGTTTGTGGGGGTTTTTTTCTTAATATTTTTTCCTATTCCTCTCTCACCGCACACCCGGGGCTCTCAGCGCTGTGTGCTCTCTCGCCAGTCCGGGCTCGGCGGCGGTGGGTCGGGGCAGGGAGGAAGAGGAGGGCAGGGCCGGCGGGAGGCTCGTCCCGGCGCTGGCGGGGCTGGGGGCCGGGAGTCGGCGGTGCTGCTGCCCTCCCGAGGAGCAGGGCCCGGGGAGGCTCGGTCGCCGGGCGAGGCAGAACAAAAGAGGGAGGGGACCAGCCGCAGCACAACGTGCCCCCGCCGCCGCCGCCCCCCGGCAGCGGGCAGGGGCAGCTCACCCCCCCGGCGGGGGTAGGGGGCGGTGGGTCAGGGTGGGATGGGGGTGCGGAGAGATGGGAGGTGGGGAGACGGTGGTGTAGTGGAGAGGGAGAAGCGTAGGAAATCAAAGAGCGCCATGATGCCAGCACCAACACCTCTGCGCGCTATTAATGCATCAGACATGGTGGGGATCAGAAGTCAAAGAGTTAATCATAACCATCCTCTTCCTATCTGTGCCAGTCTCCCGCTAGGTGCTTTTATCCCCGAGCAGGACTACAATAGAGCATGGTTTCCATGCCAGAAAGAAAGGATCTTGATCCTTTGATTCAGTATATTGTTTCCCATAGATACACCGGATCGACAGGGGCTGATGATAAAAAATAGGCAGAGCTGGCAGGGAGGTGGGGTTTCAGGGGAAATCTCCTGCAGAGATTTTTCCCCAGCACCAGCATCTGTTTCCAACTGGTGCTTGCTTTCCTCTTGGGGGGGCTTGATCAGTGGGTGATGGGGTCACTGCTGCTTTGGCACCCAGGGCACAGATGAGTGGGGAAGTGGGGTGAACTCAAAGAGGCTTGGCTTTATGGAGCTTTCCTTTTCCCAGGAAAAGGGGCGCGGGGCAAGTTTCAGTAGCTGAAGACAAGGCTGACTGGTGGGTGTGGCAGCTTCCCAAGCAAACGTGATGGTTAAAGGCATTATTTGAACCAGTGTTAGAAGGCTTGTAAGCACCTTGAGACTTTCTCGATGCTTGAAAAAAACCCTTTAGCCAAAATATTTTGTCAGGAGGGGAACAGTCTCCTTCTAAAAGCAGAGGTTTATGACACCAAAGTGCTGTATTTATACAGTTTCCCAGTATCAACAGGCAGCAGTGCCTGGTGGCCAAAGCTGAGCCTGGGTGTTGCAGTGGCTCTTTGGGCAATGGCTCCTCTCGTCTTGGTCCTCAGTCTACGGTGTGACTTGGGGTTACTCAGGGTACCTCTGGACTGGGGGAGGCCCTGGCTGCCCTCTGAGTGAGTGTCAGGAGTTTTGTGCGTGGCTTGGTCTTCTTTTGCAGCTGGAGTATAACAGGTTCCCACCCATAGCTGGTTGTTTGCTGTGCGGTTTGGAGTAAAAGAAGAAACTGGAAGAATTGCAAGTGTCTGCCTTGGAATCAACAGTTTGTTTTAATTTCTTCACTTCTCGCAAATTTCCTCCTCTGTGCTGGTGAGAGGATTGCTGGGAGAAAAAAGCCCAAACCTCAGCCTGTTCTCCTTGAAATGGGATGTGTTGAAGCTTCTATAAATGAATATTCATTAACACTAGTGAGTTTTGTGACCAAATCAAAGGCATAAATTACCATTAGTGAAGTTGGCAGGCATCAGACTTGCACTGCCTTTTTTTATTTTAATGTTTTACACTTCTGGTCTGTCTTCTCCTCCAACAAAAGCAGATCAGACACTCTGTGTCATACCTTGTATGTGCTGCCCATCCCACAAGAGCCCACTGGATTTGTCTGTATCTTCTGAGAGCCTTGTTCCAGTATGGTAAATTAGGTATTTCATTCTGCCAGTAGGGAAATACATTGAAGCCTCAAGCATTCTGGGCTCTGAGGAAATGTGGTAGCTCTGTAAAGTTATGCACCAACAACAGCAGTGATGAAATCATATAAAAATGTCATTTGTTACTGTGCTTAACTCCAGCTTTTTGGAGATACACCAGCTCCTGGATTCATTGGAATAGTGAGAAAATAATTTTTGACAGTGTCCTGTGAGCTGATACTTTGTTGTGGATTTTCCTGTACCAAGCCCCTCTTCCTTGCATGGGGCCAGGACCTGTCGTGAGCACACAAGGAGAAGAGCACCCGGCATCCTGCCATGGTGTCCAGCCACCCACACTACCTGTGGTCAGTGCCTGGGCAAAACGTCCATCCAGGAGCTTGATGTAGGTCAGGTTTGTGCATCAGGAACATTGTAAAGGAAGAGCTGGAAGCTAGCTTCAGCTCTGGTCATCATGGAAGCAGGTGTCACTCTTGGGAAGACAACCCTGTGGTATCCTTTCTGGGTTACTCCCCTTGGTGCACGTGGGCATAACTGCCTCCTTGTGCTTTGTCTGACCATGCCTTGCCTCCTCACCCCTTCAGACTATTAGCAGAGCCTGACTGATATCCCCTTCCCCCCTTGATTCCTGCCTTCCCATCTCCCCTTTCTCCTGGAAGGATCTAGGACAGCAGAAACACTATGTTGCAGACAGGCCCCCTTTGGCACTGTGTTATCTCCCTGCTCTCATTTACCAAATCTGCACCTGATATTTTTTATTTTTTCATTTAATTTCACCTGCCTTTTTACTTTTTTTTTCATTCCAGCCCCTGAAAATTCATGCTTCTTGCAGTTTATCCTGTTTGTGACTCTCCTGCTGCCATCTGTGTATCCCAAGCAGCATCCAGGCTTCTTGTTGTTAGCTGAGCAACAGCACTGCTCCAGTGTAAGGTACCATTCAGTTGTAAGTCAAACCGGAGAAACTGGGCCCCTTTTGCGGTAACCTCTGTGGGAAGGACCTCTACAGAAGTGCCAGACCAGTCTCTGGGTGATGTAAGAGAGATATGCACTGAACCAGTAAGTGTAAGCACTTCAGTCACGTTCTCTATGCTGTGTTGAAGTCCTTGGGAGGTCTCGCTCCCCTGGTTCAGGAGTATTAGCTGGGAATAGAGCAGGGTGTGCGTAATATCAGTGTGGCCAAGAATGCATCTGCAGGAGCATATTTCTCAGGCTGTGAAGTACAGTCAGCCACCACATCCATTGCTGAGGTGTTTTTCTGCATGAGGTGGCAATCTTCTGTGCTTCGGTTGTGCAGGCATGCTCTCACACACACAGATTTTCCAGGATACACCCCCTGCTCATTGCTTTTAACATCATTATTATACTCCTCTTGTACAGCATATTACAGGGAATCAATGGGGATGATGATGCTGAAAGATCTGTTACAAATTATTTTGGCTTGTGTGTTTTGGTAGTGCCCGGCACTTTTCAGGCAAGGCCTGAGCCCAGATGAACTCAAAATTACAGTATCTACAGGGCACAAATTAAAAAAAGCATGTGGCATGTAAAATGTCTGTTAGAGGACTTTTTTTTTTTCCAGTAGCGATTGCAACCATTAAAACAAAATCAGCGTGAGCTCAGTGAAGAGGAGGTGTGAAAACAACTCTACCGAGCAAAGGGAGAATAGCTAGTCACCAAAGCAAATGCAAGGAGGGACATGGGAGAGGCAACTGGTGCAGAAATCTCTCAGAAAAGGGAGTAACATTCCTGGGAATGGTCCAAGGATTGGCATATGAATGGGGGAGGGAGCTGCTGGTCCTGAGCTGGCAGACTGTAAGGCACGGGGAGACAGAGAGCTCAAAAATGTGGTGTTACAGGGGAGGATCTCATCATTGAGCTTAGCAAGTAAAGAGAAGAACTGGCACACGATGAGAAAAAGGAGCAGATGCAGAAAATGAAGAGAGGCTGGAGAAATTCAGAGGAGTGGGCACAGAGAATAATTTTAGTTGTAGCCTTTTGAATTGATTGAGATGGAGAGAGCTGAGCAATAAGTAGCCTTCAGTTGAACATGGCAGAATACATCGCAAGAGGAAAAAATGCATTCATCTGGACTTTTGCTGTGTGAGACTGTGGTCTGAAGCTAGCTATTGAGGGTCGAGACAGAAACTTTCTGTTTGGCCTGAACAAAACACTGGGTTAACATGAGATGTTCTGGTGTCAGACAAGAGCTGTGCAAGAGATGCCAGCCTCTATCTAATTCACTTTGGACATCAGGCAGGACATGTCCTACAGATGTGAGGTGTGGTGAGTACCTGGAATGAGGAACCAAAGTCCTCGTCTAGGTTTGGATCTACTCCATATTTCCCCTGGCCGTGCTTTTTTCCCACCCACCTTTGCTTTACAATAGGAAGCTATACACAGATTGGTGAGTGAGGTGCCAAAAGTGTTTGAAAAGCCTAGTGATTGCTGGGCATGGGAGCAATGTCTCACGTTATTATTCTGCTATTGGTGCAAGATTTGGACTGATTTAGGCAGCATTTTATTTGTCCTGCTTTAAAACACCAAGGCCTGGGACTTCTGGATTCCTTCTTACTCTTGAATATTTGCTTAATTTTCTTAAGTTAATTTTTTCCATCTCTAGCTGTTTAATAGACTTGTCCCCTCTCATTTTACTTGTCTGCCGATTGGTATTTGTGACTTCACATTGCATATTGCACTGGACTTGGACTTGGCAGCTCTGGAGATACTTTAGCTGCTTCAGTAGGAGTTGTTGGACTTCCAATCACCATTTCTATGATTCTGTAAGTCTTTTCCTTTTTCTGCAGGAGAAAAAGTGGCTATAGTGTTTAAGCCACTTCTATCTGATGTCTTAAATTCAGTGCAGGTCCTTCTGGGGACACTTCTGTGGAGATTGAAACCTTTGGCAGAGGGCTAGAAAGAAGGGCTTGGGGCAGCAATTCCTGTAACTGCCACAGCAAGTTTGTCAGTCAGTGCCCACATCAGTGTCATAGCTGGTGCCACCATGAGGAGCTGAGCTGAGTTTTGCTGGAAGCTGGGCAAGTTTGGAAAGGGGACAGTGGCTGTCTGGGCAGACAACTGATATGGTGAGGTGGTTGTTCAGCAAGTCTGAATCTCCTTCTTACAAGTGCCGAGAGTGACCACTGCCAATGAACCGCTTTCCTGATGAGTTCAAGGTCTGTTTTCTTCTTTGCTACCATTTCTTTCATAAACAACTTTACTCCTGCAGTAAAAGGGAGAAGCTTCGCTTTCCGTTGTGGGATCCAGGAGAGCTCACTGGCTTCTGAAGCACTCAGGTACTGTGAGGTTTAGTTGGAATAAATTTCTTGCTGTTTTTGTAGGTATGAGAAAGATGGAACAGAGATGAGCAGCAAAATAATTTGCAGGTTTCTAATCTTGCTACATGTAAAGATGATGGGCATTTTTCTCTTGGGGCAGAGATACTTTGGGATTACTTTTGCTTATCACTTGATGCACTTGTCACAAGACAAAGTTTTGATCTGTAGCGCACGTCCTGATGAGGTTTAAGGCCTTGGCTCTCGCTTAGGTGAATAATAAATGTCACTGATTGATGTGTCCCCACTGATTTTAGTAAAATCTACACTGTCTGTAAAATCTCTCTAAGTTGAGCTGATCACCCTTGCTTGCCTTGCACGTGGCTGGCTGAAGTATGTGGAGCCCACAGATAAGGGACTGTGGAAGGGTTGTTTACAGACCGGTGCTGATACCATGGGAAGTGGAGCAGCGAGAGTTGGAACTTGCTGTGACTTGCAGGGGAAGCAGATACCTCAGGCATCATGACAGCAAAAAGTGTCTAAATGCAAACAATACACATCTGTATACACTGCGTTTAGTTGCTCGTGAATTACTATTGCTAACGTCACACCAGAGGGCAATTTCTGCTGTTCTATTTCCCTTGCATATACCTCCTGTGTCCAGAGAAGAATTCCTTATGGTCTTAGCCATGTCTTGACCATGAGTGGTGCAAAGCCTAAAGTTTCCCAGTAAACCAAGACAGATTTCCTAGTAGAACTTAGGTAAAACTCATCTTCAGTTCAGTGGTACACAGCAGCCAGTCATGCTGTAAATTATTATTATTTTTTCCTGTGCTTAACCTTTCCTGTGAATGGCTTGCTGTGATTTTGAAGTCAGCTGGAATTGAACATAACCTGTGTGTAACCCAAGAGGTGGCTACAGCAACACACAATGCAATGCGTTCAACGCTCCAGCCCATGCTTAGGTGAAACCCCTGCTGATGCTAATATATATTGTTATCAATAAGATGTTTGTTGTGCTTCCCTTCTAAAAGCAAAGCAAAGATGACATTTACAGTGAAGAAAACCCCCTGGAGTTAGTAACTGTAGGAGTAGCCCTTTTAGATTGTATGATTAAGGACTGAAATTGGTAGTTGAATAGAAAGTCAGGTCTCCAAAGGGGAAGCAAATGAACGTCAGATCTTTTAAATGAATAAAGATGAATGAATATATTGGCTACAGACCAAGATACAGCATTACTACAATCAACATAATCCTTCCTTAATGAATTGCCATATACTGGAGTGTGTTCATTAAGAAAAAAGACCTTAAAAGCAGGATTCTCCATTAGTGGCCTATTGGAAATGATGCCTTAAGGATACAGTGTTTTACAAGCAATTCCCTGAGTTGATTCAGGGATCATCCTTGCTAAAATTTACTTCCTATGGAGGGTAACCTAGACGTGAAATTCAGAAGGATAGTGCTGATTAAAAGCAGATCTTCTATAAGCAGACAGTACTTCATGAAATCCCATTTACAGCTTTTTGATCCTTATGAAAGGATTTTAAGCAAGTATTCCTCTTGGGAACAATGTCTTTCTTCTTTTGCCATTAAGTTGAAAAACGTTCCTTATTTGTAAGTACTTTGTGAAAAGCAAGATAATTTAATGGTATTGTATTGCAACTGGGTCTGGTTCGGACCAGCTCTGACAATAGACAACCAAATACATCCATAGACCCCCCAAAATAAAATATTTAATATCTTTAAAATTATGGGAAATAACTCTGCAAGAAGGAGAGCACAGAAGCACAGAGGAGCTCTAGTGTCTCCCTCCATTGACTGCCAGTGGGACTTTTGCCTTTGAGAAACTGTTTCCTTGCAAATAGTTGTCTTGTGGAGATTTGAATAACCAAGAAGAACAAAAGACTTCATCCTGTGTCTTTTGAACCTTCCCTCTAAATTGGGAACGTGCCTTTTCTAATTCTCAGTGGCCTTTTTAAAGCCTCAGCAACAAAGGATTCTGCCTCTCAAATGCTAAAAAAGTAAAGATGAATGCCTTGGCTGCAAGTGTGATAATGTAGCCTAATGCCTTCTTATGTCTATTGCCTTTAATCTGATGTCTTTTAAACCACATGCATTTATAGACAGAGAACTGGAAATACAGGTGGATTTGGAATTTAAACTGTTTTCAATCGGCTATTTAGCATAAAATCCTTAGTCATCTTCAGGGCCATTGACTAATCTGGATTTTAGAGAGTACAGCCATTGTTGCTCTGGGGTTGTAAAGACAATGGTATATTCTAGTTAGTCCTTAGAATTTCGAAAAGGCTGACATCGCTGCTGAGTGCTTCCTCCGCCTTTAGGCCTGGAAAATCTGGGGCTAAGAGTGTTGCAAAGACTTTTTCAGGTGGCAGTGGCTGCAATGCAGCAGTCATAAAAGTGCATGCAAGAATGAAGCAGCACTTAGACCCATGTGCTGGGTATGCTATATGAAAGTTTATTGTAGTTAAATTGGAAAGCAAAATCTAAATAGTTAAGAAGACATGATTTACTTGATTGGGAGATGAAGATGTAATAGGTAGACATTCCAAAACAAGAAGGTAATAGCATATATCAGAATTACAGTCTGGACAGATTCTGGTATCTGATGAGAACACTGCTCTTGATAGCTCTTTGAGTCATTTTGTATGTATATGGTTAGAATACATAATAGCAGATTGGTTCTTTTTTATTATTATTATTTCTTTTCTTTTTTTTTTTTTTTTCTTCAAACTCCATTTTGTACAATTGAGGCGTGGTTTTCTCTGAAAGGTGCCTGCAGGTGCAGTACCCTGAGTATTGCTACTAAAGAGAAGTGTGTGGTTTGCTCTAACTTGTGCTGCATTGTATTTTGACATGCTGCACCAATTTGAGATAATATTTGTTTAGTAAATCTTAGGTCAGAAGGTGGCAGTTCCTGTTGCTATGCTTTTCAGTAGTTCCGGAAGCAGACTGAGAACTACATGTGTAAAAAATTGTATTTGAATTTTGGTTTGTGTAGTGTTTTTAAATGCCTCTAGCTCTGAGTGGAGTGGGTGAAGGAAAAAATTTAAATTTCTGTGCAATTGTTCCTAGTCTAACTTTTGAACCTAAAATTTGGATCGTACTGACAAATAACACAGAGTACCGACCGAAGTAAATGGCTTCATTTGTAACTGTGGGGCCTGCTGCAGATTTTGAGACCGCAGCGGGACTCAGGCTCCTCAGCTGGCAGGTTGATGCAGACGCTGCTCATCTCTGCTGGCCCCGTATCGTTGGGAGTGTATGAAAATACGGACATGCTTCGGAAAACCTGATTTAAAAGCTGATTTAAAAATCTCAGCAAACCATACAAATTGTGCCAGTCACCAGCTTCCACGTTTCTGGTCGCTCTTACTGTAATGCAAACAATAGTTGTGAGGGAGAGAAAGCCACCGCCTGGTGCCTGAGCAGCCGGCCCCTCCTCCTGCAGCAAACGATGCTGAGTTTGTGGCATCTCCTTCCGCTGCCATGAAAATTGCTGTCATGTCACAGACTGAGCTCTGTGGCTCGGCTGCCAGATTAAGCAGGAGAAGCTGGAGCGCGATCAGCGAAATCCCGTCAGGATTTTGCAGGTGAAGAGCTGCGAATAATTGGAAAGGCTGTATGATAGTCGTCAGAGAGCTGCCAGAGAGCTTGTAAAATGGAGCTGCAGGGAAACAGCAGATAAGCACCGTTTTGCTGTGCTGATGCTGTGTCACAGCCAGGCAGGAGGCCTGGAAGCAAACAGCGTTTCACTGATGCTGTTGCATCACTGCAGCAGTGATGGGTGGAGGAGAAACACCTGGGCTCCCACACCCTGCAGTGAATGCTGAGCAATGGCATGGGTTTCCAGCCATGCTTTCCACACCTCCCTTCTCAAGAAGAGCAGGGTTGTTTTGTTGGTTTTTTTTTTTTTCCCTTTCTTGAATCTTGGCCCCACATGAATTGTTCAGTTTATACGTTCGATATAATAGCTCTTCTCTGTTTTGCTGTGTTCCCGCTGTCTGACCTTAGCAAGCTGGAGAGAGGAGAATGTCCTGGCAGCTTTTCCAGGAGAGCTGGGCTGGCAGCTTCTTGTGGCAGGCAATGCACTGAAAACTTGGTATGGAGCCCTTAGGGCTCAGTAGCCAGGGTACCAGTGACTGAGACATCTGTTATGTGAATATAAAGGGGACAGCCATCCTATAAAGGCTTGCACTATTGTCACCTCCTGAACAGAGTAATGAGCACGTTGTACTTTGAGAACACCCAAAGGTCACCCGAGTGGCTGAGGGCGCATCTGAGAGCCAGGCAAAGAAAGCATCCTGCCTGGAGGGATTTACAGCTGGGAAGGGGAAATATGGGCCAGGGCTGCCTGATTAATTAACGAGCTTCATGTCACTCCTCCATCCACTGTCCCTCTGCTTTCCCCAGGAAAGAGAGGAACGCGAGCATGGAACATTGGCCAGGTAGAAGAGTACTTTTCTCCCTAATTTTTCTGGACATTTGGCACTTGGTAAGAAAACTGCAAGCAGTCTTGCCTGACTGTCAGCCTCATCTCCTATGGCTTCATATTCCTGACGGGGCAACATCAACCACAGCCCAGCTCAGGTGCAGGACCTGCTCCCTTTTGCAACAATTTTGAACAGTTTGCGTATGCTACTGAGTGGAAAGGAGTCAAGAATTAAAACGTTGGAAGTCCCAATGAAGTGCAGTTTTCTTTCCTCACCAGGTTTTCTTTGAACTTCCAAAATTCTGAAGAAAGTGAGACTTTGTAGCTAAACACTCAATAATCCTTTATAAACTGTGAGGCTTAATTTAATGGATGACTCACATAATTGAGTGCTGTATTGAAACTGTATTTGTATCCTTTGTAGTTTCAGATTATTTTAATACTGGATAATAATATAAACATATTCTATATATTAATATATAGAATAGAATAATATTCTAGTTTTACCACTTAGATTTGTAAATTTATGTATAAAAGTGTGTAAAATCCTTATGTCTACAATTATTTCTCTGGGGTTGTACTTCTGCATTATTTTAGTCTGTCTTATTTTCCCAGCCTGTTACATTTATTTCTATTCATTATGCATCTTCTCCTGTTTTAAAAGAAATGAAATGTAGAACATCTTGATGAGCATGCAGATTTTTTTTTGACTCATTAGCCGTGACAGATGCAGTGCTTTGGTAACGCTCCCTGCCCGTATGAATAAGCTCTTGCCTCGTGTAGTTGGACAGTATTAATGTTCGGGAAGGCAGTTGAATGAGCTGAAAAAGAGCTCACAAGATGGTGGTCTCTGCAGGTCAGCAGGCAGTGCAGAGAATCATCATGGTGAGGAGATGCAGCTGCCAGCACATGGGAAAATAATTTATTACTGTTCAGGCTGCTGATTCACAAGTCCCGCAATTACAAGTGACAGCAGAGAGGCTGGGGAGAAAACAGGGAGCCTGCTCCGGCAAATTCCAGACTGAGGACTTGCCTTCATCTCCATCCTTCAACGAGAGGGTACCAACATCTTGAGGCAGATCCTGGGGACACATTTCATTCTGCATCTTGGTTCCCCCCTGTGCACCCACCCCCACCAAGGGTCGTCTTGCTGCTGCAGTCCGTGGAGAAAAGCCTCAAACCTTCTGTGTTCATACTCCTTTGTCATGGATTGTATTTAAATCATCTTTCCTCCCTCTTCTTTTTCTCCTTAAAATGTCTGTTTCTACTTTTTTTTTTTTTTTTTCTGGGGGGGGAGGGAAGGGAGGGCTTTTCTAGAATGATGCAGAGGGCTACAGAGGCTTTGAACCTCCAAAATGTTAAAATACAAACTGAAAAGTAAATATGGTACATATCACTGAGAGGTTACATTGAAAAAAA
>VXBJ01003115.1:11650-36681 GCA_013400055.1 Nycticryphes semicollaris | reverse complement strand
CTCCCCCCTGTCCCCATCCCACTACTCCGCCTTTAAAAAATATTTATTTTAAATTAGATTATGACATTTCCAAGGCATTTTGAACAAACTCTGTTTAAAGCCCCTACCTACATTGTAGAGAAGAAGTGAATGACTCATGGTAAATGCTTGTGGTAAACACTTCCTGTGAAATAATTTGGCAGCATGCCTGTCTTCTGCTTTTGACGTCCTGAAGCACTTTAAATAAATCTATGTGCTGTCACCTAAATGCAGTTCTTCAAACTTGCAAGGCAAGAAAAGTCTTGGAGAGAAAGGTGTGAATCGTTATTGCTTCCTAATTGTGAGACTGTGGGTAGGACATTGGGAAGGTGTAAACTCTCTGATATCAGGATGAGAGGTGGTGTTTCTTTTTAACTGACCCTTCTGTGATACACTTACATGGCACTGAAGTTTATGGCTTTTCTGGTTGCAATCATGATTGGCTTGCATCCTGTCTTTTAAGCTCCTCAGGAAGGTGTAGATTATATTTCCACCTATAGCAGACTAGTGTTAAAGATTCTTTTCCCCAAAGGAGTGACTGTTGTAGTTTTCCAAATAGCTATGTAACAAAACAAGCAATGCTAGTTGCCCAAAGACACTATTTTTTTATTGTTTTCTTTATTTTTCTTCCTAGAAAGGGAGTCAGGGATGAATCAAAAAGTCCTCTATCAGTGTTTCCCTCAGTGTCAGTGAGGAGACACATTGATGCAGCTGATCGCTACTAGGTAAACAAACATACGCAGTAAATATCATTTTCATTGCTAATACTGTGAACTTTATCAGCACTAGTGACATCTGCAGCCCTACAACTTCTTAGGTATTGCTCTCTGTGAAGGTGGCCAGAGCTGGAAGAGTATAGGTGACATTTTACTTGTGGGGGCTGGGGGGAAGTGGGTAGTGAATTGTAAAGGATTTATGATCTCAGTGAAAATCTGATAATGAAAATCCAGTCTGGAAATCATTCTCTTCCAACTGGTCTGGGTGGCCGAGTTGAGCTTTACTTTGCTTGTGATGCAAATACGTCATTAGGAGAGGAATAAGCGGACAAATGCCCACAAGGAACAACAAGCATACTTTTATTCATGAGGTTTTAACATAGCTCCAGTCAACTGGTACAGATATTACATCAGAAGCAATAGTAAAGGTTGTAAATAGCTTCAAGAAAGTAACTCTGGATGAAACCTGCGAAAACACAGCTCAGATCCGGGCACCTTGGATAAACCAACACTGTTTTTTCATGTAGTACAGTGCAGTAGATGGATATTTTTCTCATATGTCTCTCTCTAGTACGTCATCTTTTCTGTTAAGGTAATAACATATTGGGAATAGTTAAATAAAAATGGACAGACCTGTTAATTACAGGAATCCTAGGTGTTGACCACCCATATTCCCTTGTCATTTTGTAGGAGAGTTCCTGGATATTGAATGTATCTCTCCAACTGTCCTGACCACACCTCCTGTATGTCCAGTTGCTTCTAACCATTGCATATGGTAGCATTTTTACTCCTGCTGTCCCACTCTTTCTCCCCTCTGTGTGCATTCATTCAGACGATTCAGTTTTGCTTTTTTGTCTGACAATAAAATCAGATAAGTAAAACTATAACAGCTCGTTGTGTTTGGATTCATTAAATGTCTCCTGGCTTTGAGAATGAGGCGCAGAATTTAAGTTTGCATTAGCTGTATCATACGGACACTAGGGCACATAATCTTTATGCGTGGTCTAAGCAGTGGAAGGCAACATATTATACTTAGAACATGACTGGAAAAGGAAATAAAAAGATAGTAGTTTATAATGACATTCTTAAATATTTTTTATTTCTATTGCGTTTACTCAGGAGTAAAGTCGGACTGTGCACTAGAGACGTGCAGCAGGCATTGAAGTCATGCAATGTGAACAGAAAAATAGTAGAACAACTTCTTTTTTAGCTTCCAGTGTCTAATACTTATTTAAATGTTTATTTAGAAGACACACCAAGCATAACCAATAAAGAAACCTCAAAACAAACAACAAAAACTACAACCCCACCTCTGTTGAAATTCTTCGGTGGGTGCAGAATTTTACAAGCAAATCTGTTGATTTTGAAAAATAGGGTATGCACTGAAGCACCTATATAGTCAAGCACGTGAAAATGGGAAATTGCTTTTAAGACTATGCGGAGGAGAGAGCATCTGCTCCTTTTAAGGATATGTAATCAAGGACCTTTTCAGTGCAAAACATGCTAGTAAGAAACATGATCAAAAGAAATATGATAATAAGAACATCCAGAATCAGAAATTTGACCAACAAATGATAAGATAAGCAGTAACAAGAACAAAATCTGGTCTGCAACAACTTAATGTGGAATGTGGGCATGATTACTTCAGTGAGACTGTCTGACTGAGAACCTTGTCAAATGGAATTGTCAGGGGAAGTAAAAATGAAACAAACAGAGACAAAAACCTTCAAGACAAACGTAATTGAGAAAAAGACAAAAACAAACCTGTTCAGACCCACCACAGGATATTAAGAAATTGCAAGCAAATTTGGAACTTTGCAATGGAAAATTATACAAATCTGAAGGTCCAAGATGATGGGCAAAATAAGTGGGACTGTGCCAGCCAAGGAGGAGACGTGCAGGGGAATATGGAGCAGGAGAGAGAGACAAAAGTAAAAAAGAACTCGTCACCTCTAAGAGCATAGCGTTTCAATATGCTTATCCAGCTGATACCTGCACCTGATCACCACAGTCTGCCCTGTCTGTTCTTAACTACCTCTCTGTGTAACCTCACTCTATATTCTGAGTGTGAGTGCTGCAAGGACTCGGCGCTCAGTGCAGAAGAACTGGTATGAAAGGACTGAACATGGCTTAGTAGAACCATCTTTTAAGATTCACTTTCTTTCTGTCTGCCTGCTGAGCTCTCTCATCTGCTGTGAAGCCCAAGCTTAGCTTTTCCTCCGATTTCCAATGAATGGCTTGGATCCAGAAACACCTCCTTTATCCTGCCATCTCCACCTCCTGCCTAAGGCATTTCTGCCATCTTTTACATACCCTCATCAGCACAGAGTTAAGCTAAAACCCATAATTTACATTCACAAGAGAAATCCATTTACTAAAATCTTGATCCTTGAACTTGGAGCATTATGCTTGAGCTTTTGCTGTCCGTTAGATGACCAAAGAAAATCCAATGACTTTTAGCAGAAAGCTACTCCATGTAGCAAGTGCTTCCCAAAATGAACCTCTTGTCCCAATTCTGGAGAGCTATTCCAAGTAATGGTGAACTGACTTGTTAAATAACAGTATTTGATTGTAAGTAACAAGCATTTGACCCACCCCCATGCATTTTCAGTAGTAATGAAAACTTGTTGATAGACATGACTGGAATTACTGATCTGCAGTCATAACAACTACTATATTCTTGCTGAAACACCAGAGGCTTGGGCCTGACAGACGGGGGGAAGGACTGATTTCTCCAAGAAGCTCCCCTCATTCTTGGACTGAAAGCCACATCAACTTTATCTAACAGGCAAAAGCGTGTTTCTAACCAATTGGGAATTTTATTTCTTTTATTTATATTTTTTATAATTTTACTGTATGGTCAGCTTTGTCATGAAATTGGACTCCTCTAAAAGACATCCACACAATCAGTGAAAAACCACCCAAAATTGAAACAAAGGGATAAGTATCCCTTTGCCTTACCTCTAGTAGCTTAGGAAAGGATGGAGGTCAATGACTTGACTACTACCTCCCCACTTATCCAAAAGACACATGTAGCAAAAGAACCAGTTGCTGAACTGCACACTTTGCTTAGAAAAGTGTGTGGCAGTGAACAAACAGGCCGTAGTGGGAGTTCTGGCGCAGTTAGGAGCAGAATATATTTTGGTCCCAGACCAGGACGGTCTCCTGCGAGAGACTGTGCTATCATCAGTACCTATATACACAATTTGTACAAACAAAACTGATCATGACTAGCTTTCCTGCATCACCCTGCCTCTTATTCCAAAATCTGAAATTTGAAGCTACCTGATTTAAGGATTAGTGATGAAAAAAATACTAAAACTTGAGGGATTTGGTGGTGCTTGAGCCATGAGACAAAATTGCCCCATAGGGCCAGCAGTTTGTTTGCAATGCAGCACCTGCCTTCTCTGCAAAACAAGGCAACAGCAGATTCAAAATGGCATCAGGCAGCATGAAGAACAGGTACTGTTACCAGCAGCATGACAAATGGTGACAGGTAACTGGGAAAATGGATGAAGGGAATGGCCTCCATCCATTACACAGTGCAGCTCTCAATAATGTCAGGATGCTCCAGGTGAGAACACCACACAGGTACTTTCGTGAAAGTCTTCCACATGGTTACACACATCCACGCTAAAGATTCTAGCTACACCACTATTTATAGGATTTTTCTTTTCTTTCTGTTCATAGGATTCTTTTCAGATCCTTCAGGATTTCAGGGCCGAATTGAGAGCCTGTGACTTTGAAGCATGATCTGCGATGTTTCTGAATCTTTACAGTGGTCTCTACTTTCAACTTTTTGCCTAGGTTTACCTTTGACAGATTCTCTTCTCTTCCACCCATCTTATTGTCCTTTTAGTGTTCTCCAGAGAGATACAGAAGCGGGTGAACTTGGATTTACAGCTGAGCTTGCTGTATTAGTTCTTCAGTGGAAGACTACAAATGAGTCTGGGTGATGAAGAAGCATGTAAACGCTCTGTTTGTAATGCAGTTTGAACGCACAAACAGGAGCCTTCAGTTCAACATGTAACATCTTCAAGCAAGCACGGTAACCACAGGACTCTTTAACAAATACAAAGCCACATTACTCTGTCTCCTAATTCCACTGGCAGTGCTCCTCTAAGATCCCATATAGCTCCTGCTTGGCAGAACTGGGTCGTATCACAGGCAGTCAAAGGAGATGGTTAATTTTCTGGGTGAAGCAGCATAAGTCTTTTGCATGAGGTTCGATCTCCAATGTGTTCAACCCGTCGTGTAAGGGCTCTGTCTCTGGAGGATGGGTAATGTTACAAGCAAGTGTATCCCATAGCACCAGTCTTCAAAAGGCAATTGATCCTTCTCAGGTAAAGTTCTCTGTGGAGCCTGACACTCTGTATCCCGAGTGACAGGGAGCAAATGTTACCATGGGACAAGGAGCTTTTGTGAAGTATATTTAAAGCTCCCAGTTGAACAGCATTCACAAACCAACCCATGCCTCTGGCAGAGCTGTGAAAAACAAATTGGTCTGAGAACTAGAGAATAGACTTCTGCAGTGACTGGCTTTATTTTTGAAAGTTAAGTGTTGATGCTATTGTACACCTGCTTTCTTGGCTTAGTAAATACTTTTATATTTATGAAATCAACAGAAAAGTCAGAGAACAGGGAGATGTGTAAAAACAATAATCCAAGCCGTTATTTCCGATGATTGTACTTTGTTTCTTCTGTCAGATCCTCTTGTGCTTCGTGCAAACCTGCACTGAACAAATTGCAAGGTTTTATTCTACAACACAGTGCACTTATTTCCACAGTTTACACTATTTTTTTGCAGTGCAGAAATGTATGCTTCTTGTAATTCTGGGGTGCCTGGAGAAGCTTTTTTCTGCTGGACTGTTGGATTATATGTTCAACCTTGAAGAGTTTCCAGGCAAAGCGAAAACAGAAGTTAAAGGCAAATACTTTGTCTGCTGCAAGGCTGAACAAGTGGTGAGAAAATAAAAAAAAGCTAACTTCACCTAGTTTACTGTACACCATCAGACATCCTCTTTTGCCTGTACTGATGTGGCTAAATGGTTTCTGACTTGCTGGCGGTGGCTTATGTTTTGTCAACTTCAACACAAGAGCGAAGGCAGTTTGTTCCTGCTTCCAGCTGACCATTCTGATATAGTAGGGATACACTGTGCTGGGGAATAGTTAGATTTTGAGCTGAGAAAATTCTCGATGCTGTGCAGAGGCATGAGTAAGCAGAATCTAGCTCCTCACTTGCTCAATATTGACATCACCTTATTTCCCAAGTACAAAGCACAAATTTACCTGCCTGCCATGCCTGCTTTTCTGAATGCTTTCCTGTGGATGGTATTTTTGGTATTTGCTCTGCTTGACAGGCAGGTAGATGGTTGGTCCTGTGGCTGATTGACAAGCCTGAATGTTCATGAATGGCAAGCAAACTGAAATGTTTACTGTAACACATCTGTGAGCCTGTGACCTGGAAGGAAGGTATCTTCTGGTTCTCGGTGCTCGGTGTGGTGAATGGGAACTTTTGTAAATGGTGTTTTAGCAGATGTCCAGTCTTATGGCACTTGCTGCTCAGAGATATTGCAGTGCTGTTTCAATACTATTAGGGTCTAAATCTAGACAATTAAATTGCATCCACAGACTAACCACGAAGTCTGACTACCACACATGCAGCGAAGTTCAGAACACGCTTCATCATCCATACAAGAATGACATGCAGCAGTGAAAACAGGGGAAGTGGGAAGGCCTGCAACCAGCTCTCCTCTCCTGATTTCTCTACATCCACAACAGCAAAACTGAATCACTTTTGCACAAGAAGGGTTTTTTTTTTTTTTTATTTCTCTTTAATTCTGGACAGAGGAAAGTATACCTTTAGAAGATATTTATTTGCTCTTTATGTCCAGTTCTAGGGATGTCTGAAAGCAAAGGAACTCATTAATAGCCATGCCATTTGTAGAGGCAAAGGAGTAGGAATGCAGAATTTGTTTTGCACAGTAGTTAAACATTACATTTTGGCATTTGACCAAATGATGATTTGAGCATTTCAGTCATATCACAGCTGTTCCAGGGAGCCTTGAGCAAGATGTTATTCTCTAAACTGTGTCTAGTGGACACAAAAAGTCTGTGGGATCAGGAGATCCCATGCAACTCTGCCTTGCTTGCAAGTCCCCTATGAGACCTACCAATACAGCCCATCTCATACTCCACCAGCATTCTACTGTGTCAGACAGATGCCTCTCCTGTATATTACATGAGATTGTCAAGACCCTGACACTGCCACATGGGCTGGACTTCATGCCTCTGTCTTTGCATGTCATTTCACCTAACATATAGTTGTTAGGTTATGTGCTTTAATTAGTTGTTAGGCTATAGCTTTAGTTCATCTGCACACATACAACAGGCACAGAGATACACTGTGGCGGTGGGCTAACAGTATGGGGCTGAACTGCTCCTGGGCCCACCATAGGAGCAACTAGTCCACAAAGGCCCATAACCACAACCCAGAGGAACACAGGGGCACAACAGCAGGCAAATTAAGGATTCTCGAGGACCCCTTCCAGGTTGTCCCAGGAGAACCACCGGCCCAATATCCAGGTGTGATACCTACCATGCTGAGTCATCAGGAGCAGCTCTCCACATCCCTGAAGGGGTTTTCTTCCTGCGAATTTAATCAGCATGCTGTTGACCCTCACCTTCCAACTTACTAATAAAATACTACAAGACCTACAACCTGTTTCTTTTTACAAGCACTACCATCTGACACTGCTGTTTAATATTGCCCCTTATATGCTAAATGCCTTCATGCTGCTGAAATTTATGCAATAGTGTTCACAACTAAGACACTGTGATTTAGAACTCTTGGGTTTGATAATTGCAGGTTTTGCTTCCAAAACGAGGAAGAAACTTCATCACTTAAGTCCACCTTTATATATCAGGGCTTATGAGTATTACTAACAGCTGATACAAATTCAAGTAGTAGCCATATTGCTATTACTGGGTTACCTATTTCTATTTAGCTAGAACTAAATCTGTTAGCTATCAAAATGATCTGTTAATTATCTGTTAGTTATCTGTTAGTTAATTATCTGTTAATTAATTAATTATCTGTTAATTATCTGTTAGTTATCAAAATTGTTTATTCTTTCAAATTGCAGAGTGTGTGGAAGTCATTACAATAAATTTGGCTGACTTCTATGGGCTTGGGGTTGGAGTCTTTGTGGTTCAGACCCCTAGTACTGTGTTTCTGCCTTTAATGGTTGTGGTGATCTGTGGTTGCTCCCCAGAGAGGCTCTGGATCCCATACAAGTAATCCATACAATTTTGTAAGTGTTAATATATCATCTGCCAGTTTATTTTGCTTGGAGTAAATTGACAACTGCTTTTGACTCTGGTGGACTGGGGTTCACTTTGCAAAGACTAAGCTAGATTTCAGCAATGGTGGCAGACTGATGATGAGGGTTTGCTTGTGTATGCTTGAAGAGCTGTACTATACCCATACACTAGACTTCTAATAGGAGAAAGGTAGGGTTTTGTGGCCTCAAACTTAGTCATATGAAGAAAACTAAGTAATTCTTGGTAAAGTCTGTGATCTCCTTGGCAAAACCTTGGTGAATGGTTCCAGACAGGTTGCCCCATACATAGGGAAAATGTTGGTGGTCTGGCGATATTTCACCGTTCCAAATTCCAGAACTGTTCCTATCCAGTTTCCTATATCAAATCTCTTCAAACATTATTATGGTTTTACTGACTTCATAGTGACTTTATTTACCATAGTTCTGTTCGGTGTGTCATTGTTCCACTTGCCTGCAAAGTTATATTCATGTTGGTAAAAGTAAATCCTTATGAACAGTGCATAATCTAGCTGCCTATCCCACAACTACCATTTGTACTTATAATTGACGTAGCAGTACATAAAGCCACTATCGTAGAATGGAACCTGTTGTATCGGTGTTGTAGCTGGAGAGGATACCGTGAATTAGAGGGTATGTTTTCTCTCAGTTGTAATGATTGCAAACATGATGAAACAGGAAGAGACAGTAATTAATTATTCAGGTATTCATGTAAAGCTGCTTAAGCAGGTAAAAATGTCCCATCTTACTGGCCAGTCAGTAGGTAATTGGAGGTGTCGGTAAGAAGTCTCTGAGGGCATTTAAGCATGAGGAAAAAAGATCTTATTCCAGTATTTCTGTACAGTCCTATATAAATGAGCCATGTATACATTTGTCCGAATGCCCCATCTCCTTCATGGATAAAATATATCTACTTGTCACAAGATAGGGACAAGGATTACCTTGAGCTACCTGAGCTAGCTCTAATCTGGGCAGGGATATCCTTTTATCTTTGCACTTAATATAGCATCATTATATACTTTGGGGTTTGGTGAGACTAGCATTTTGCTGTTCGGATAATCATAATTCTGGAGACGGTTTGTAAGAAGGAAGCTCAGGTATTTTTTGCAATGGTGTGTTATGTATTAGAGTTGTAACACAAGCAGGTTTACCAGGTTGGTTTGCCTTGTCCGGCCCCTTCCAGGGTTGTCTCAGGAAAACCACCAGCCCAATGTCCATGCGTGATACAGTCATCAGGAGCAGCTCTCCAGGTCAGGTGCCTGAAGGGGTTTGCTGCCTAGGGCTATGAGGCATTTTATGCGATGCAGGGAAAAAGCAGTTCTGGATTGCACAGGATTCCTTTTGTGATGTTTAGGGAGGAGCTAAAAGGCAGGAAAAGGGAGAAGCTCAAGTGACTTGGGGAGGAAAAAACATGGGAGAAAAAGTGAGGAGTAAGGGAATTAAAAGGGACAGTTTGTTTAAACTAGCCGATTCCTTGACAGTTGACTCATGTCTAACCACGCCCTGTGGATGTCCTATCTTCATAGCGAATTCCTTTCTAACCCCTTCTGGAGTGCGGGGCAGTCTGTTTTTGAGTACTGTGTCTGTGGCTGGAGGGCACAGGGTGCCACCAGTTGCAGTAAATGTGGCTGTGTGAGTGTGTGTGCACTAGCAAAAGTCAACCTAGTGAATAGTTGAAGTGGCCCAGGACAAGGGGTTCAATGTGTCTGCAAGTGCCAGCTCCCTGTGCAAGAGTGCCCGTATGTCTCCAGGAGTGAGACGACACGTGGGTCATCTACAGGACCAGGGGAGTCCTGGCCTGCTCTGGGTGGGTGATGATCTGTATCAGCAACTGAGTGGACTGTAGCCTTGAAGGCATGTTTATCCAAGTGACAGCAACTGGAGAGACTGGGATCCAGGGGCCAGCTACTGGGCAGGCTGAGGAGGCAGCTTGAGTTCAGCTGTTGGAGGGATCCACCTTGTACCTATGAATGTCAAGTTTAGAAGCCCCAGCACACACAGACATATACACAAGCTGGGGTGCAGTCTGCATTTTTTTGTTACTGTTGCCAGGTCTGAGCTTTTGCTTTATCTTTGGCTTTCAGATTGAAGCACCTGTGTTTCTCAGAACTTTGCTCTTCCCTAGATCCCTAAACACAATGCTATCAATCCGTTAATTGATTAATAAAGTAAACAAAAATTCATGATTTCATCCACTTTCTGCTCTGTCAAGCATAAGCATCGCAGATGTGCTGTCAGAGTACAACCTCTTTCCTTTGAACCAAGCTCTGGGAATTGATCACAGCTTTGTATGCTGGACTGCACCGGTCAATTTAGGGACAGATTAAGAAAAATGAGGATAAATGATGACTCACCCCAAAGCAGGACTGCATGAGGAAGTTAAAGAAAGGCAGCTAAAGACAGCTCTTCTCCAATATCAACAGACAGAAGAAGCTGCCAATATTCAACAAGGTTCTGGAAATCTGAAATCTGGGTGCGCTATAAGGAAGCAACACTGACAACAAACACACTTTTCTAAGCAAAGTGCAGTTCAGCTTCTGGTTCTTTTGCTACATGGCATGGATGTGTTTTGCTGCTCTAAAGCAAGCTACAAATGGACCAAGAAACACAGTTTTGGAATAGAAACATTTTGCACAGTAAGAGAAAAAAAACTATGCATGAGCCTCAAGGGAAGCCAACAGCTCATACAGGTCACATTCATGCCTGTTAAGCTGGGCTTAAGCACGGTGAAGAACAAAACTAATGTAAGCGATGGATAAGAATTTTGCTTCAGCCATAATGAATTTGCTTGTGCATACAGAAACTCTGAGTTTCCATAAACTCAGAGTAACACAGAGCCATGCTTTGTAAAAGGGAACTTGTGTGAATTGTCTGTGCAAGGAGTTTGTAAACAAAATTTGCATAAAGGAGGTCATAAGAAGAAAAAGACAAAAGACTCAATGAGAACATTGTAATCATGACATGAGCTCAGTAGATACAGGAAGATTCTAAGTCCCTGAGTACTAACCTGGCCAATAGGAAAAAGGGACAGGGAAATCAGGTGATCAAGGAAAGATAAAACTACTCTAACAGTCTAACAGCCAGGAGTGAGGTGTGTCTCCACTTTGAGGGGGGGGGGGAGACCCAGCTCAGCTGACCCATACATTTTTAATAAACTTTTTGTGTCTTTGCTCCAAAGACTTTGTCTTCTTTTCACATTCTGGCATTTCTCACAATCTGGGGGCTCATTCAGGATGGGCACTCCTGGTTCTGTGAGGCAGGGCAGCAAGGACAGAGAAGAGCACCCGGCTGATTTTAGCAATCTCTGGCCTTTTGTCCCATTTCATGGGAGAGGCAGCGAGTCTCTCACCCAGACAGAGGGCTCTCGAAGCAAAAGGAGGAACAGAGAAGTTGATAAAACTGAATTACATGCAGCAGCTGATAATTTCTGTGCCTGGTACCCGGGTAAGAAAACTGACTAAGTATTACTCCAGCAGCTGGGGTAGTGGGACTGAAAGTGTGTGAAGGAGATGCAAAGTTGTCTCCAAAGTGAGTGCGGAGCCCTTCTAACCATGATTCCGTTTCTCCACAAGGAAAAATGGATGGTGAAAAGGGACAAAGGGAGAGAATTTTTATTTTATTTTTTTTATTTTATTTATTTATTTTTTTTCGGTGTGAGATGTCCCACAGGAATGTTAAGGGAATGTGAAATAAATTCAGTAAAATCAATTCCCAGGAGAGAGGGATCGGTGGATCCCACCTGGAGCATAACTCCCAACAGTCTTGCACCCACNGGTGAAGAACAAAACTAATGTAAGCGATGGATAAGAATTTTGCTTCAGCCATAATGAATTTGCTTGTGCATACAGAAACTCTGAGTTTCCATAAACTCAGAGTAACACAGAGCCATGCTTTGTAAAAGGGAACTTGTGTGAATTGTCTGTGCAAGGAGTTTGTAAACAAAATTTGCATAAAGGAGGTCATAAGAAGAAAAAGACAAAAGACTCAATGAGAACATTGTAATCATGACATGAGCTCAGTAGATACAGGAAGATTCTAAGTCCCTGAGTACTAACCTGGCCAATAGGAAAAAGGGACAGGGAAATCAGGTGATCAAGGAAAGATAAAACTACTCTAACAGTCTAACAGCCAGGAGTGAGGTGTGTCTCCACTTTGAGGGGGGGGGGGAGACCCAGCTCAGCTGACCCATACATTTTTAATAAACTTTTTGTGTCTTTGCTCCAAAGACTTTGTCTTCTTTTCACATTCTGGCATTTCTCACAATCTGGGGGCTCATTCAGGATGGGCACTCCTGGTTCTGTGAGGCAGGGCAGCAAGGACAGAGAAGAGCACCCGGCTGATTTTAGCAATCTCTGGCCTTTTGTCCCATTTCATGGGAGAGGCAGCGAGTCTCTCACCCAGACAGAGGGCTCTCGAAGCAAAAGGAGGAACAGAGAAGTTGATAAAACTGAATTACATGCAGCAGCTGATAATTTCTGTGCCTGGTACCCGGGTAAGAAAACTGACTAAGTATTACTCCAGCAGCTGGGGTAGTGGGACTGAAAGTGTGTGAAGGAGATGCAAAGTTGTCTCCAAAGTGAGTGCGGAGCCCTTCTAACCATGATTCCGTTTCTCCACAAGGAAAAATGGATGGTGAAAAGGGACAAAGGGAGAGAATTTTTATTTTATTTTTTTTATTTTATTTATTTATTTTTTTTCGGTGTGAGATGTCCCACAGGAATGTTAAGGGAATGTGAAATAAATTCAGTAAAATCAATTCCCAGGAGAGAGGGATCGGTGGATCCCACCTGGAGCATAACTCCCAACAGTCTTGCACCCACGGAAAAGAGAAAAAGAGGATGATACAATATTGTATGTTTGAATCAATTATACTGGCCGAGATATGAATCATCAGAAAATTGAGTTTGCCAGGCTTTACATATTTATGTAAATAGTAAGGAAGTCAGGAAGAAAGTGATTATGCTTCCTGTTGGAAGGGATAAGAGGCTTCTGAATTATAATTATTATGGTGAAAAAGATGTATTAGCATACCACCCAGTGTACATGTGACAAAATTGACTGTCACTAGTATGCATCAGATTGTCTGCAGGCACCGTGTAACCCATCTACTTCTCTGCAGATGTCTACACTTTGTAGTTACAGGAGGAGATAAGGGAAAGATAACCAAAGTGTTCTTTGATAGATAAGGACAGGAAAACTGCAGCTAAGACATGAAAATCCAATTTTAAAACAAGCAGAGCCATTTCTGGAGTCCAAGACCAAGAAGACTTACAAAAGGTGGAACAAGCAAGGAGCCTGAACATGGTATAAACCTATCAGGACTATGAACACAGGAGCTGAGCCTGCTCTCATGTTGAAATCTGGCAGCCTTGAGATCCCTAGACTCCCATGAGATCCTGCCAGCAAACGAGTAGGCTCTAACTGATAGCAGCTCTGGATCAGTTCTAAGTTTAGAATATTTGCATGCATCTCTGATAAAACTGATCTGTCAGAGGGCAGATGGCCTCAGATAATGACCAGGACTCTAGCTGTCACTCTGACGGTGTGGCATGCCCATTTTATCAAAGATTTAGCTTCTCTTTTCATACTGTCTGGCCAGTAGCCATCCATCAAGCTGTGCGATGTTCCCACCTTTGGATGCCCTTCTAGTTACTTCCAGGGATGGCCTCTCCCACTGGTTCTTTCATCACAGCAGAGGTTCTCCAATGACCTTGGAATACCCCAGGACACAGCTTCTTCCCCATGATCTGCAACTGCCCACGCCAGAGTTTCTAGCCAGGGACATAACTCCCTCACAGACACATAACTCAATACTGGACTTCTTGTACTAGCTTCTGCATTAGGGCAGCTGGGTCACCAGGACACTTGCAGTGATGCATGCTGAGCACACAGTAACTTGCAAGTGAAAATTAAGACATATTCAACACAAAATCCAAAGCATCCTCATGTACCCTAACAGGCATTTCCCTGCTAGTGCCTCTCTTCCATTGTGCCCCTTTCCAATTAGCTAATTACTTTACACACATATCATGTGTATACTTCTCAGTCATCTCAAGTACCCACTGTGAACTGTGCTTTTTACGTTGTCCAAACATAGTCTTCAGAAGCTCAACCCCTTCCTGATGGCCTTCAGGATCTCCTGTAGAATTATGTTTCTTCTTCAATAGGTAAAAGATAGCCTTCAAATTAGCTATTATTAGTTATGTAACAGTGGCTGTCCTTTCAGAGCCACACCCACAATAATTATATTTTGCTTTTCCAGACAATCTGTTAGTCTACATACAGTTCCTATCACTTTCCACAAATTGTGGGTAAAATTCCTCAGTGTTAAAACCAGCCTCTGCTCTCAATTCCAATCACAAGAAACAACCGTACATAATTTGTACTATCATCAGTACCTATATACACAATTTGTACAAACAAAACTGATCATGACTAGCTTTCCCGCACCACCCTGCCTCTTCTTCCCAAACACCCCATCCTTATAACATCCTTATAACATATGGGCCATGCTCTGCCCCACAGCTACTCAGAACCTCACAAGACGTATTCATTCAGCACTTGTTTAGCAGTGTGATGCTTATTCCCCAATGCCCTTGGGGAAATTGAATGGGGCTGCTGCTTGGCTGCAAAAGCCTGCAGGTTGCACTCCAGTATGATCAGGGAGCTCTTTGCATTGAAGCCAGGCAGTGGCTGAAGCAAAGACACACACTTGGATGCTTGACCCTGTTCTAATCACAGCTGGTACCTGTGCTAGGAAAGTCTTCGGTTTCTCTGGGATAGTCATAGAAGCACATACCTTACACTTACCACTGAATCTCTCAGAGTACTCCAATAAACATTTTTTCTCCACTAGGGAGAAAAAGGAGAAATTCACTGCTTGAATTTCTCACAGAAAAATTAACTGAAACAAATCTTAAAAAAAAAAAAAAAAAATCACGAAAAGAAAAAGCTAAAGGAGGTCAGTGTTAGAAGTTAAAGACATAAAGGAACTTTTTAGGTAAATGTGCAATTCAGATGTGGTACTGTATTAAGCTTAAGTAAATTGAGATCAACTTAATCCTGACTGACAATGTCTACACCAGGGTTTAAACAGGTGCATTAATATATCTTAAGTTTACATAGTCATTTGATACAGATTACTTTTTCTGACTGCTCCAATCTCAGTGGAACCCCAAGGAAGCTATTGCACAAAAAGAATAAGTTGTACAAGTACACTTATAAGTACTGAATTTACAGCAGGATACTCAACCAGTGGCATAAGAAAATATGAGTTATATATAAGGCCAGAAATACCAGTTAGAGCTTTCTCATGTTGAATTACATTTGGGGAAAAAAAATACAGTTGGCTGCTACTAGCTGCAGGGCAGGTGTATGTTTTCAGGGCTCATTACCATGACTATTAGCGCAATTTCTTGGTTTGAGTTTTTGAAATTTTAGTCAAACTGGCATTGTTTTTACTCTTGGTTATTAGATTAGCACCATATTCAGGTAACGAGGGGAGTCAATTCAGTTCCATCAGGTATTTCTGTTGTTCAGTTTTTGCAGTCTAGTTTTAAATTACTCATTTCAAACTAACAAAACATAATGGTAATAAAAGATAAAACATTGAAGGGATTTATTTTTTTTCTGTCCAAATCAAAGCCAGAGAACAGTCTGAATTTCTACAAGTATATTTTACAAGGAACAATATAATACATGGACTTACAAAACAATTTTTGCCACAACCATTTCAAAGGTCACTTTCACAACAGATGCTGATGGTGGCACTTAATCATTCCTGAAGTCAGGTATACATGCAAGTCATTCCTCCTGTAAACCTGAGCGCTTTCTTCATGATATATGTGTCAATTAAAGAGACCGCAACTTGCGTACAGCACTGACTATGAACTTTGACTTGCACAGGAGAAGAAAGCTTGTGATCTCTTAACTACTCCAGCATTTACAGAGGTCAGAAAACCTGTAATCACACTCCCATGGAACAGAACTCCTCCGTTCAAGGACATCTTCTCTACACTCCTGTAACAGTTGCTGAAAATGCATGAAGGAAAGAAGTAGGCTGAGCCAGGCCCATCACTGGTTAGTTCACAGATCAACGGAAGCAACCAGTAATACAAAGTTTAGGGAAAGCATTAGAAACACTAATAATGACAGTGTGGAAGGAAGATTTACAAAATGTAATGCTTGCTTAAATAGTCCCAACATTTATTCACCTTTAGGTGACTACAGGAAAAGGGACCTTTTTGCATTAGGCCTCTCATGCTGGTACGTAAATTAAGCTAGTATGTAGCAAATGCCTAATTTCCTCAGGATAATTATTCATTGGTACTATCAATGCAAATAAGAAATATGTCTATGAATAACCCCCTGACTTCACTGAATTGGCAGTTCTTAACAAGGCAATAGCAGGAATAAAAGCCCTTCCAGCCCTGTCAGTTCACAAGCTATAATTTTGCGTTAATGTATGTAGATACTGCAAGAAAATCAATTACTGTAGCATCTGCTTTGCAGCTTTACTACATACCACACACTTTTTTCAAGGGCAAAACATGCAGTTCCTTGATCAAAGCTTCCTGTAAGAGACCTTTTTTTTTTTTCCCCCTATCAGCTCA
Source organism: Nycticryphes semicollaris (assembly GCA_013400055.1). Taxonomy (NCBI): domain Eukaryota; kingdom Metazoa; phylum Chordata; class Aves; order Charadriiformes; family Rostratulidae; genus Nycticryphes; species Nycticryphes semicollaris. The sequence goes on along the minus strand of VXBJ01003115.1, from coordinate 19,995 downwards.
CTAAAGTAACATAACATAAAATGAGAATGTGCGTGGACGTTTTTCAATTTGGCACATGTCTCAGTGAATGTCTGCATTCCAGAATGTTGCAGCCGTGCATCAACATTACCAGGGTAAGACTGAAAGTAGCACATACAGGTTGGGTAAGTTCCTTTCTATCCACAAACACATGACGATATCAGGGAAACTGTTTCTCCTCTCTGTAGCTGAAGGTATTTAGTCTCCTGACTGGCAGTTACTTGCCATACGCTTGTCAAAGACACATTGCCATGCTGTGTGGTGGAGTAATACTTTGTGCCACATTTATGTTTTGAGTAAAAGGCTGATTATGACAGTACAATACCCCTCCACGATTATTTCAGTCATGCTGTGTTTGTGCAGTGGTATGGTATTACGGCAGCTAGTTGCGCATGTTCTTGGGGGGAAACCGTACAATAACTTCCAGCCTGACAGTGTTTCAGTTACTTTCTCTTCTTTTATTAACAAGCATATAATATTAACTGGCAAAACACTGGATACAAGCTTAACTACCATAAAATCAAAACATTAAGCAATAATCCAAAAGGTTTATTCAGACAAAACTAGCCACCAATAGTACAAAAATTACACAGCAACACAGAGCATAAAAAAAAATGTAAACTTTCAAATGAAGCTAAGCCAAAAATATGGTTTTACACCGTAACAGTTCCAGGATCTTTATTATGCCACATATGAGGATAAAGGCTTAGCAGTTGTACTGACTTATTGTCCCTTAAACGTAAAATAGTCTTGTTGCAGAAAGAAAGAACAAACTCTCCTTTTGTCCAGATAAGTAATTTGATTTCAAGATTCCATTAAACCAATGCTTTGACTGTCAAATAAAATTTAAAAAAAAACTGGAACATCGGTATTCAAAAAAATCAGGGCTCCTTCCTTCAGCCACACCTAACCCTTCGCGTGAACAATCCCGCTGGTTTCCGTGTTTTTCCAGGTTATTAGTAAAGTTCAGTTCATTGTTTATAGCGTTTATAGAATCGGACATTTAGTTCCTACCCTACCACTACGGATCCAGACAGGTCATTGTGGCTTTGAAAGATTTCCAAGAAGCCCTAAGGATGATCAAACGTGGATCAAATAGCAGGACCAGAGCTTTAATTTGTGTATAAACAAACCATAACTCCACAGTAAAACATTACTGTTGACTTGCCGAAAGATGCAAGTTCCTAGAAAGTGTTTGTACTGATTACAAGTTTTGACTAAAGCAGAGATTGAAGCACGGTTACATGTTCCATAACATTGTATTCTCTTCATCTTTTTACCTCAACAACAGATGTCAACATGCTAGTTAATTATGTAGACAGTCTAGCGTATGGGACAAGTTTTTGCCCTGTTAACATTTTTAGGCAGACTAACTGCAGTGTAGGTTGCATAAACATTTCCAGTGAAACATCCAAACCGAAGTAATTACCTGAGAAAATACAGAAACTTGATTTTTCTGTACAGTCAAGCCTTCTGTACAAGATGTTTTTTAAATACTTACTAAGATTCATCTTACTGATGTACAGACTGATTGGCTTTTTCCTATTATATTTAGCTCAATGGTAAGATGCATAATGCTGTAAAACAGACTAGTTGTATGGTTGTATTTATCATTCAGTAGGAAAAAAAAATAAAAAGCAATGATTCTCCTGGGACTATGTTGTTATAAAGACAATAAGAGCCAGATTAGCTTTCAAAAGCTAATAGCTTATTGGGAAAAAATAGCACCATCATAGTTGCAGTCTGATATTTTTCACGGTCCCATATCCCCAGAGGTGATGGTGTTGTGTATACTATTGCACAACCATTAAAAATAAATACTCCCAGGTTTGATGATACACAAATATACCAGACATAACAATGGCACAAAAATTTTTCAGATAGGCTTACAGGTCTTGCCCATTGCTTCCACAATTCACATTAAGGTTTCTTGCGAGATCATTTATTTTAAAATATTGCTGACAGATAGTTCGTGTACACAGATTTAAATCCCACACTTCACTCTTAAAATAATAATAATAAAAAAATAAAAAACACAAAAAAACCCCACCCCACACACACCCCAAATAAACGCCCATTTGAACAAGTGAGAAAAGCCATCTAGATTACTTTTAAATTTAATGGTAAGTAGAGGCTACATTTACAATTTAAAAATACGCCGAATAAATGCATGTTTCAAACCTATTGCACAAAAGCGTAAGTAATGCTCTTTATACATACAAAACAAAAAACACAAATAAAAGCTACTCAAACTCAATGCAAAAGGGAGAAGCTTGTAATAACATCTTACAATTTAATTTTATATGCCTGTAAATGAAGCTGGACCGAAATACCAAAACCAAAAATACTTCAACGGTAAAATAAGACAGAAGCCTTAAAATAGAATAAATAATTTTATAAAGTTAAAATTTAAACCCCCAAATCTTATTTAAATTCAACATTATATATTCTATCTGAATTATCTATTTTTAATGAGACTCTGAGCCTGGGTGATTCATCAGTCTCACTGTTGCTGAGGGTAACAAGAGACTTCTTTACTGCAGTTACTTACCAGCTTAAGTAATTGTGAAAACTACTCCACAGTAATGGCATCTTCACGAAAGCCTAAGTAAACTAACATGATCTCACTAGAACCAAAAGATGTCTATACTGAGTCTAACTTCTAGTCCAACTTTGAACAGTATCAGGGCTAGTTTAACCAATACAATCTTGATATAAATTAACTGTCTCTTACGCTTTACAGAAGTGAAACAAGGCTCTGACCCAAAGGAAACCTGCCTCTCACCTCAACTCAATTGCATTGTAGTCTTTTAATAAGGCTAAAAAAAATAAAAATATGGTCCAGACACAGTCACATCCTTCCTGAAGGAAAGACTTTCTGTAGCAAAGATATTGTGACATGGTTTAGAAAAATAATTGGGTGGTTTTGTATTTGGCTGATGTTTTTCTTCTTTTTACTGGTGAGGTTCTATCAGATTAAGCCCATTGCAAAAGCAGTTACAGACAATCACGAGCAAAACCCCCAGCTCTAAGTATTAAAACTATTTTGATTTTCTGTACCCATATAGGTATAAACAAAGTTTTCAATATATTGATAGCACCATAGCAAATTCAAGTGTTTCTAAAGGTGGTTATAAACTGATACATATATGTTCTGTACTCTTGTTAATTTGTTAATCTTGTTACAGATTTGAAAGGCTTCTGAATTTGCATATTCATAACCTATTTCTCAGTTGCACAAATACAGAAGAAAGTACTAGTATCCCAATGTCCTTTAACAGCACTGCATCAGTATCTAGTTGTACAAGAAATTTCTGCAGTACACACATGCTGAGGTAGACAGATCTCACATATATATTTTTTGTTTTTATGTATACCTGATATTTTATGTATTTTTAAATGTATTTTGGGGTTTTTAATGTATACCTGATTAAGGTGATTAATCAGAATGCTGTCTGGCAGCTTTAATTTTATGTCTACATCAGGTACAGCCTGTGTCTGTATACTCAGGGTGCACAGAGTGCACACTTACAGTCCTGTTCATGTTCTCAGTGCCTCAGTGGTTAGAGGAAGTCCCTTCTTCACACTAGGACAGTAACAATCACATAAGCAGCTCTAGAAAGGCCCAGTGTGTCAGTTTGTGTACACACCCATACCACCTGTATTTGATGTTTCAGGAAAAGATTATTAAAAATGGTAGACCTATAAACTCATTTGTTCTCTTCTGCCAGTTCAAGTAATGTTGAAGACAGAAAAAACCCTGAAATATCTGAGTTCACAAACAGCATGACAAAACCAGAGTCAGGTTTGCTTCCACTGCTCATATGCATGCACACATTTCCCACACAAACCCAGCGACCCAGCCCAGATGTGGAGTTCTGCCTTACCCAAACATTCAAATGCAGCTATTCTATAACCTCATCCGCAAGGACAGCAGCACGTTTTGGGCTTTGTACAGCTCTCCTATCTCCACACTTCAGCACACTTCCTTTCATTCTCTGCTCACATACTTTTTGCTTTCCTTGCCATTCACACCTGTGACTGGACCCCTTTTCCATCGGACCATTCCTTCTGCAGTAGCAGAGCTGAGAATGAAGGACTGAAGACTCCAAAAAAAGACATTACGGGACACATGCTGAGGAATGTGGTGCTTTGAAGACTCAAGGAGAGGAAGGGGATTTAAAATATTTGGATAAACCACTTGCAGTATCAGCTTCCTGATATCGAGTAACAAGTAACGCTTTCTAGCAGAAGAAGGGAAGGAGCACAGCGAGACGAAGCAGGGCATTTACAGGCAAACTATTTTTCTTACACAAAGACAATTTATAAAAAATAACAGGGTTTAATAACAGGAAGAGCAACCAACGTTTTCAGCTAGCTGGAAAACTCCTCCAAAAATTAGAAGGTTAACTATTTGCAGCTGTTAGTAATATGGCATAGCCTATTTCCAATGACTTGACACCTGTGCCAGACAAATACTCTCACAATCATACTATATATGCTATACTGTATACAGCTTGCAGAAATCATTTTCAACTAGTATTGTTAAAAAGCCAACTTTTTCAAAAAGCCTTACAAAAAGAGCAGTGAAGCCTGCTAAGTGCTAATGATGGTACATTCAGTAACATATATAGTTGTATGTGTGTATAGATGTACGCACACATACAAACATGCACATGTATTACCTTGCATCCATTAGGGCTGATGCAAGTAAAATTATCAGTTAAGGCCAGAAGGTGCTAAAATAATCTTGCCTAACATCCCCCTCTGCCTCCTCCCACAAGACATCTAGGAATTGAACTAAAGAAAATGTTATAGTTTCATAAGAAAATGGATAGAGAAAATGTAAAGCTACATATAATGATCTGAGCAATTTTCAATCAGAGAAACTAAAACTGTGGGATATCACACAGAGTTGCCCAAGAGGCAGTGTTTCAATAGCTAGTGAGAGCAAATTCTCTCCAAATTAAAAACCGATTTCTGCAAGCCACAAATATGTAAGAAATGTTTATTTTTTTAAAAGTTCAGAAATCTAGCACTTTGGAGTTTTTGCCATTTTGTGGTGCAATTTATGCCACAGCACAGTATCAGGGCACAGTAAAATCAAGTGAAATGATTTCTATTAATCTTACCAAATCAACACGCATTTACTGAAACACAAAGTGAGGGAGAGCAGTAACTGGGCAAAAATGACAAACTTATTGGTTTCCCAGATTTTCGTAAGTTTTCAATGCAGCATAATAAATTATCACCAGTCATTGTATAATTAGGTATGTTCAATCCTCCAGAGACTAACTTTAATAAAGCCAATGCAATCAGGCATACTATATAAGACAGTAACACGTTGCAAAAATATAGTTTTTAAAGATTCAGAATGTGAGAAGTAAATGCAACTTGGTGTCAAAAGTCACATTTTTAAATCACCCCACAACATTCTAACTTATTTCTGTGTAACTGTAATAGATAAATCAGGCTGAGAGACAAGGAACTGTGAAGTGTTTTCAGTACCTGTAAACTTAGTGCTGGTAGTGTCTTGTTGAGTTGCAACTTCTTTCTTCCATACAAAAAAAGTATAAATATTTTCTGTCCAGAAATCTAGGCAGCACATCCCTAGAAGAAATATTCAGAAGGACAGTCCACTATGAAAGCCCTACAGTCTTCCAAAATTATTCAGCTGGTTTGTGTCATGTAACTAGTGATGCACTAAGAAGGTGCCAGATGATAGTCTCTGCAAAAAACTCTGTCCAGAACGACAATAAAGTTCTCCTACAGCAAGTCCATTTTGGGTCTGTAATGTAGCAGTAGAGGTGCTTTCTGCAAGACATAAATATCAGGTAAGTTAAAGAAAGGAAACCATAACTAAACTGTTCAGTAGGCAAAACTTTTGTTGCATAAACTAGAGCATAAAAATGAACTACCAGAGTAGCTATCTGACCTGTCAAAATTTCACCAAGGTAAAGACGAGACGCAAATTTCATCCATGGAGCTCAAAGAAGAAATCCGTTTTAGCTCAAGATCTGATCACCTTACGATCAGTTCTATCAGGTCTGTTTAACTTGCAAAATGCATTCCCAGTAAGGGAGAAATGCAGATGAGAATGTAAGAGAGAAATGCAGAGAAAGCAGCATATTTAACAGCTCCCACTTGATTCCTCTTCTATAATAGTATCCATTGCTTTTTAACGAATAGATAACTTCTAACATGCACAACATTCTGCACCAAGGAGTTCAGTGTCTCATGCAAAGAACTGCTTACTCTTTTTTTGTTCTGGACCTTCCACCTCCCACTTTCATTTAACATCCCCCACCTCTTTCACTCGAGCAGTTCTACGGTTCGCTTCTCTGTATGACTCAGAATTGTGTAGATTTCCATGATAAAGGTGAATAGTACACTTGTACAGATGCATATTAATCTGATGCTCTTGTTTTGTTCTGTTTCCCTGCCCCCCATAAATTTCCCTAATATCTGCATTGTATCCTTCTATATTTATCCACATTGAACTTAAGGTGTTCGTAATCACCTGCCACTCAGAACTGTAAAGGCTTGCTTCAATCCCTTGTCATCAATCTGTCTTCACTGTCCTAACTAACTACAGTGTTGTCAGTGCAGTGTTACTGCACTCCTCAAATCCCTTTCCAGGTCATTCAGAAACATCCTGCAAAACAGATTCCAGTAGGATTCTACTCATGATCACTTTGCATTTCAAAGACAGACCATTGATTTCTATCCTGTGTCTTATGCAAGTGAATTATTTTTCTACATACACAGAAAAATGCTTCCCTACTCCCTACCTGTACCTCTTCTAGGTATACAGCCAAGCCATCAAGTGGTTCTACCTCAGTATACACTGTAAGCTTGGACTTTATTGCTCGTCCATTATGAATACTAACTCCTAGTTCAAATATCCCCAGATACTCATACACTGACTGTAGGTGTGTTTTGACTCCTAGGTGTTCAATGTTACAATTAATTCTTACACCCAGTTCACTTGAGCTGCCATTATTAATGTGGTAATACTCAGAACGAATACTCCACTGTTTACTATCGAGTTTCAAGGCAGTTGTTTAAAGAAACCACAATAAGCAAGTCAAGGACATACTGGAACACTTTCATGTGTTATGTGTAACACTTTAGGCCTTGTTTATGCCTACTAAATGCTGATACAAGTTTCCTTAACTAAGGTAGGCAAGCATTGTAATTACTGCTTCTCCTTTAGAAGTACAAGAGCTTTTTTGAGCTATAGGAGAGAACTATCTTGAAAATTTCCGACTTTTCTTCTTCACGATCAATTTCTCACCTGCATGGATTAAGAAATAGCTAAAAATACTTTCTTGTGGTTTCCTTTGCTAGACTTAATTTAACAGCTGATCTACTCTTCTCTTTCCCCTTGCAATTAATACTTAATGCCCCTTTCCGTAATTTTTTGGGAAACAAAATTAATACTTGGTGTTCAAGGATGTTGTATAACTTATCTATTAAAGTATCGTTTTACTGAGTTTGCAGCTACTGCAGTGTGGTTCCAAATGATGCCAATTTTTATAAACATTTTACTTGGCCACTTTGTGATTTACTTGGAAACAGTGTCATACCTTAAATCTCCATCTAGTAACAACTACAAACTTGAGCGTGTGATCCTTGCCAAGAATCTCTTCATTACATAATATGTCCAGCTGGCAAAACAAAGATGACAATCAATTCACTGAGACACAGAAGATGATACAATATATTTCAGGTGATACTACAAATGTGTAACAACATTTCCTTTCCATGCAGACATTGGAACCGCTTATCTTGCAGTTGCTCTGCAGACAAAAATAGTATGAAGAAAGAAAAGAGAATGTCTTTTCTCAACATAAACTGCTGAAAGAACATGTCTGTGCCTACTGAGGAAATATTGTACAACTGGACTTAAAGGTTTCATTTAGCTTCCCAAGCAGTATTAATGCCCTTTCCTGGCAGCTTTACATGCTTTTTAAAAGGCCCAATAAAATGATCAAGGAGACATAATTTACAAGTGTCAGAGACAGCTAAATTACTTAGCATCCTATGAAAATTTTTTACTTAACACAAGCCAGGTGTCTTTCTGCTACGATTACACATTTATTTTTTTTTTTTTTTAATTGTCTGCTACCTCCCTCTTATACTATATTTATGGGCCTTTTTTCCAGACACTCAATAGCTATTTTTACTTTCTTATCTCAGTGGTGAAAGATCTTGGTATTATATGTGATTTTATATCATAAATATAATGTAATATGCATATGTATGTGTATATATATCTATAAATATATATATAAACCAGATATATTACACATATATAAACTATA
>VXBJ01003115.1:601-10992 GCA_013400055.1 Nycticryphes semicollaris | reverse complement strand
CTCTTTGAAAGCAAGACTACATGAACAACCTGACTACATAAAACACCTTGCTACAGTCCATTTCAACACACCTGGAAGCACATAACCAAGCCTTTTAGCTCAACTCTTTATATTTGGACATGACAAGATGCACTGCAAACTGACAAGTCCTGTATAAACCCAAGAAAGAACAAGAAAATAACTACATAACATTTAGTTCAAGAAATGGTTTATAATTCTGTTTTCTGAAAATAAAACCAGGCTAAAAGACATTCTTTTGCAAAGGAACAATCCCACACTTTTCATAAGGTTTTTGTATCTGCAAAATCATTTTAAAAATTAAAATATTACCTCATTAAAAGAAGAAAGGTTAAGTTTTTTGGCAATGAATTTCTTTAGATGCAAGACTGTTGCTTGTGCTGAGCAGCGAATCCATTTCCGTTTTAATCCACGCAATTTACTGCTATTGCATTCCAAGCAGATGCTTACCTTCAAGCAAAAGTAAGCAGTTAGGGTTGGGTAGAACAAATTTCTACAGTTCTCATTACATATTCCACATGAGTCTTTATTAATACAGCAAAGTGAAATAATACAGTATTAGTATTCCTTAAACTCAAATGCCTGTATTCCTATGAAAAACGTAAGAGTTCTAACATCTTGTCCGTTTAGTGACAAGCACTACTGCAACCAAAACAGATGGATGAAGAAGTTCAAGAAATTTTTTTTGATGTTGGAACAAGGTTGCTCCAGTCCAAATTCACAGCCGCCAGTAGCTCAAGCACTACTGTCAAAAGCTAGAGTAAGAGGAACAATAAGAACATTATTATCATTTTGTAATGATTGCTTCCAACGTAACTTCTTGCTTTTAATGCAACTGCTAAATCCAGTTTTAAACAGAATTTTAACACACATTTAAAAGAGAATTTAAAGTTTGAAAAGAATGGATAAAAATGACATAACACATTTTAAAAATTCTAAAGATTATTACCCCCAAAGCTCTCTCCAATTTCTGTGCTTCAATTCTCACTTATTTTCTCATACATGTATTCATTACTTAGGCTAAGCTCTTTGTGATGATTTACCTTGTGCACTAAGAGGATCTAGTACTAGGTACAATCCCTTTGAATGTTCCATTACATTATAATTGAAAAGAAAATTAATCCAAGTTTAATTTACTTGGACACACATAACAGGAAAACAATACAGGGATGGCTTGATATTCCTAAAAGGAGATTTTACTTTCAAACATGTTTTGTGTTTAAAACTTAATGGTGAAGTTCCTGGCCTTCATGCTATTATTATGGTATAGGACTAACATTGTCTTAGTATTAAAATAAATAGTAAATTAGGAAAAGAGTAAAAAGTTTTAGTCACAATTATTCATACACATTCAGCTCAATGTATAACACACTCCTTCAGAGGGGGGCCAAATTACGTGAATTTCTTTTGAAAGCAAATAATACTTTGGAAACTCAAAAACAGTCAGAACTAGCAAATCTTTATGCAAATGCCTTTAACATATTCTTCATTCCTGCCAAAACCCAAAGATGAAACTCCTGCTTACACACAAGTATGGGCCAACAGTGCATCTTGTTTGTAACAGATGACAGAAAAAGTAGCTTGAAACAGTTATTTTTCCTGCTAGCTTATGAACTTATGAAAGCACTAAAGCTAAAATACAATGTAAAATTAAAACATGCCTTAGGAGCTCACCTGTTCATCACTTCGGTGGTAGTCATTATCTTCTTCTTGTTTTTCTTCAGAAGTTTCTTTGTTTGAATTTTCATCTGGTTTAGTTTCACCTTAGATAAGCAATCAGATACATGCGGTAACACTCAGCAGCAACTTGTAATGCTAATATGATTTAAACAGCACAGTTCAGGACTGCAATACAGAATGAACTTTGCTTTTCCAAAATTGTGCTTATCTTCTTAGGGAACACTATCTGCCAACAGTGCTACACATGAAAGAGAGAAATGTGTCCAGAATACAACCTTCAGTTCAACTGCTGGCAGTCCAGAAGCCAGGTAACTTCACACAGTCCTGACCTAGTCACTACTATTGAGATCTCCTTTGCCAAGTGTACTATGCTAGGACTGGCTAAAAAGAAAGATTCTGTGCACAAATAAAGGACAAAGCAATACTACCTTCTAGACTTTATTGTGCAGTGTTGTAAAACAACTGTGACCTGCCAACTAGGCACATATCTCCAGCAGGTATGTTCATCAATTTACTAGCCATCACCCTCCCAAGACAGAATAAATAAAGGACTATTTACCATTTCGATGGGAATCTAGGTGCTGTTTTGTAGAACAAGTCTCCCCTTTGATGTCCCCTGGAACTTCCATGCCCAGTTTGTGATAAAATTCCCTTTGCTTTTTCATTTCCGCTGTTTAAAATTGCAAATATTAATCCCTGTAATAAAGTTCTAATGCAATATTTATGAAGTTATTCTAAATCCTTTCCCACTTAAGTGAAAAAGGCTTGCCAATGATTAGTGGTATTGTCCATATTTACTGCTCTTTTATCTCTGCTATTGTATTGAGTCATGACTCATCTCATTTTCCAGTTAGACCATCATGAAGTCATCTACATAGCTACTATTACAGCAGTCCTATTAGAATGAGTATTTAAAACACTATATCTTACTTTGAATGCCTCCCACAATATTTCAGTCAAACNATACTTTTCAAAGAAATATCCCATCTTTCCTCCCACCACTCCCACTCCTAACTGCTGCTAGTACAGCTGTGAAATTAAACTAATCACTAGAAATCACACAAGTGAAGGAATACAGATTTCCAATGTACTTTTTCTCAGTTCAAACACCCTCAGATTTGCAACACCTGAAACATTATTTTTTTAAAAAATGTTGTTAAAGGAGTACGTGCAAAACTATTTCTAAAAAAGATGATACCACCACTTACCTTCTTGGAGGCCTGGTACAAGTTTGTAAACAATATCTTGCATTGTTCTGTCATGACTAGCAGGAAAATAAAAAAATAAATCAAAAGTTTAAGTCAACCATCTTGATTCAAAACATTTCTCTTTAAAAAGTTCCAGTACTAAATGGATGTAAATCTCTAAATTCACCTAAGAGGAATTTCAATTCTCAAATCAATGTTTATATCAAAAAAGAGAGGACAATAATGTGAAACAAAACATGAAATCGTACAGGCTAACACAGAAACCTAGTATGATGGAGAATAGCCTTGGACATGAGGAGAATGATGCCCCATGGAACATGGCCTCCTGGATGAAAGCAAGTATGTCACCAATAATGTCAAAGTTTTTTTGACAACTCTGAGGTAAAACAATTTTTATTACCAAAAAAAAATAAATCAAGGATAGTCTGTTTCTTACCTCCACAGGCTCATCTCTCAGATGTCTACATTACTCAGCTATCTTTAGTATGCTTTTCCAAAACCACAGGAAAACAGTTCACAGAAAAAGACCACAAGAATAAAATTTTACTTTGCTCTTAAAAGCCAACATTATAACTTTTAGCAGCCTCATGTAGTTCAGAAGCCTGTATAAGTAGTATGGGTCAAGAACGAAAAAGGCTCCGCTGCAACTGGAGCCACAGGAATGAGTAAGATTTTAAACTTTAATTCCAGCTCCCCTAGACATTTCATTTTAGTCTAACATAAGTCACTGTCTGAAAGAAAGACTATTACTCTAAGTTCCAACTGATCAATAAAATTTGAGACATTTCAAACGTCTGTCTCAGCTGCTGCTAGGTCATTACCCCAAGAGAACTTGCAATACCAAATACCAAATCTGGCTTAACAGGAGAAGAGGCTTATCATCTGACATCAGGACTTCATAGCAGTGGAGACCAGTGAACAAGTACAGAAATGGTAATAAATGAAAAGATTTAGAATCTCCATTGTAATCTTTTAAATATTACTAGAAGAATCTTTAATTCTAAATTCAGGTAATTTCAACCAATAGCAATCCCATTCGCACAGGCTGGCATTTTCAAGTGTCACATATGGATTGTAGTAACATCTCCAAAAATATTTCAACATAAATAAGCAAATCAGCCATAACTATTAGATCAGAGCTGAGAATTTAACAACATTTAGAAATGTGAAATAGGAGACTCATTTGGTTTCAAGATAGAGAGATGTGAATAGGAGTGCAAATGTACACTGTAAGACATACTGGGAAATTCTTGACTGTCAATTCTTTAGAAAGAGATATATATAAACAAAAGTAGGCCAGGCAAATGCTGTTCAGGCACAATACTTCCTTTCAACTGTAATCAATGACCAAAGACCAATAGCAAACTCATTTCTAGCTGCTCTTAATTTGATGCTGTTTCTTGGTTCCTTCTGGCCAGCAGGACGAGCGATGTGGGACAGGATTTGTCTGGTCTCAGCAAAAACCCCCAGTACTGCTCAGTTGATAAAAGCGAACGTGTTGGAACTTGTGGGCTGTAAGCCATGGTAGAACGATAAGCAAGTCGAGGAGCCTTGAACTCCTGAGTTATAGCGAAGGATGCAGCAATTAAAAACAGAATGTTCAGATAACAGAACAGACAGGCAAAAGCCTGTTCTTGAGCGCTGCAAGATACAGAGACCACTCTGCACCTTCCAAGAGACAATTGAAGCGGTTACGTGAAATGCATATAACCAATCATAATTGTTGATTAAGCACGTGCACAGCTCATGCACAAAGCCTGTAACCAATCAAATAATAGATGGATGTGTGTACGGAAGTTTTTATCATATAAATGTAACCCACTTCAGGCAATAAATCGACACTCTGCTTGCATCAAGCTGCATCCCGTCTCTCAATCGTGGCAGAGGGAGGTTATTCTGCCACTCTACTCCACTCTGGTGAGACTTCACATGGAGTACTGTGTCCAGCTCTAGGGACCTCAACATAAGCAGGACATGGAACTGTTGGAGCGAGTCCAGAGAAGGGCCATGAAGATGATCACAGAGTTGGAGTACCTCTCCTATGAGGACAAGCTGAGAGGGTTGTTCAGTCTGAGGAGGCCTCATAGTAGCCTCTATACTAGGGCCTAAAGGGGTCTTACAGAAAAGATGGGGAAGGACTCTTAATCAGTGACAGGATGACAGGTAACAACTGTAAACTGAAAAAGGGTAGATTTAGATTAGATATTAGAAAAAAATTCTTTTAAGGGCAGTGAGACATTGGAGGTTACCTGGGGCCGTTGCAGATTCCCCATCCCTGGAATTGTTCAAGGCCAGGCTGGATGGGGCTTTGAGCAACCCAGTGGAAGATGTCCCTGCCCATGACAGGAGGGTTGGGACTAGATGATCTTTAAGATTCCTCTAACCATTCTATGATTCTAAGTGTCTTTTCTTCATTCTTGCATGCCATCTACTTGTCCCTTCAAAGCACATGCTCATATAGGTTATTATCAGTATATTGTATAATGCATTATCAGTGTACACTAATATTCTTCAAATGCAGAGATGGCTTAACTTGGTTCAGGCTCCTGAATCAGGATCAGCTTGAGCAATATAAGTGTATATAGAACACTGAGAGTTTTCAGCAAAAGTGAAGAAAAATCAAACTCATTTTCTACAAGCATTGCTTCAGAAGTTATTATAAAACTGAGAAAAACACATTGAAAACTGCTACAACTGAAAGCAAACTCAAAGTAGGCAAAGCACTACTTGATATGCAACAGCTAATGCAAATACACTGTCACAATGGATTTTCATCAGCAAAAGCTACTACAGTTCAATAAAATTAAATTAAAGCACTGAAGGAAAATGTCTTTTCTGAAAGAAAAATAAAAAAATCCAACAAAACATACTAATTAAAAAAAGAAACGGATGAACAATACTACATTCGTATTCAGGCAGAAATTGAGAGCAGTCTGTGTGGGGATCAAAACAGACCAAAGGACAAGATTGTTCCATTCTAGAGATTAAAGCTACTGATCTAATGTTTTTGCTGCCATATTCTTACCTGTTCCTATGACCCAAAATATTTGAAATATTAACTAAACAATGAAACTGACAATTCATTCTCTCACTACTCTGTCAGACACTGAAAAGCAATGCTCAACTGAGGCTGATTATTTTGAGGATTTTGTAAAAGTATGATTCCTACAAAAGTTTCATTTATATAACTTTTATGACCCAAGTACACAAAATGAGAAATTACTAAATCCCCTTAAAACTCACAGAGATATTAAACAGTAAAGTCCATACTTTTCTTGCTTTTATGTCTGGAAGAAGCTAACAGGTATCATGGAGTTACAAATTCATAGCAAAGTTTGATCCCATATCTCCTCAATCACCTTCAACCTTCCTTTTAAATGTTTAACATGCTGATAAGCAAATCAGAAAATTTAGGAAAAAGCTTTACAATACTAAAGAGTCTCAGTGAAGATTGTTGTATTTTTGATTTCATACTTACCCAATATACTGTAATGGGTGGCTCTGATGTATAACAATTCTACAGGTCGGACAGGTGTTGTTTTCCTCCAAATATTTCACTAGGCAGCTTCTACAGACTGATAACACGAGCATTAATAATTAAGAAATGAAAGCAGCATAATGAAATAAAAGTTTTTATACAGTCACAGAAATGCACCTTGCTAAAATTTACACAAAGTTAATTTTTTACATCCTGTAAGCATGTTTAATCAGACAGAATAGTTTCCAATACATTTCATTAATGTTCTTTATGAAACTGGGAACTGATGCACTAGAATTAAGGCATCTGTACCTAGCCAAAGACTTCCTAAAAAAACATATGACATGCAGTCACACTCTGGAATTTACTAGAATAGCAATTTCTACCATGTCAATGTCATATTTCTTGCACCATTCAGCTTGCACAGATGGTATTACAGGAACTGTGTACTATTAATACAAAGCCTCTTTGCTTTAAGCATGGCCACACGCAGTAGTGTATGGTGGCAACAAGTCTAAGACAAAAGAAAATATACCAAAGTTGGATACTTTTTAAAAGAACAGAAAACTTTCAAAAAGTGGATATCTGTGTGCTATTTTAATTCTAACTTTCACAGAGTACACTACAGTTAAACTTCCACAAGAAAAAAATTATTGAGGAACAGATGTTCAGTATTTATAAAATGTCCTGGCAGAATTTCCTAAAGCAGTCATTCATTATAAAGCTGCATGCTTTTTGAACTACTTCCATACCTGTACACACCATCATATATATCTCATTCAAAGTAAAATATTTACACTTCCACACCCCACCCCTCCAGAAACAGTACTCATAATATACACTTCTACACGACATCTTGACTCAATTTGAAGTTACAATTCAAAAATGTAGGGAAAAAATAAAGGAGGGAGCAAAACAGCTTTTCTTCAAAGATCAGCAGTTCATGCAGTCGTGCTGTTATGTTCTTATGGCACACGTGTTCTTGTTCTTATGACAGCAAATGAAATAATTTCTATAACTGTAGCGCCATCTAGCTCTCAGACAATATGATAGTACAATTATATGCAGCATAGTAAGTTTGCATTTTGCACTGTATTTACACATGTAGGATGACAGTACTGTTGTAGATAGAGGTAGAGCAAAACTCACAGCTTTGCATGCTAAGCATAGACCTCGCAAATCATCAGTTCCAGTTGAGCACCAGAGCAGTAGATTAATTCGCAAAAGTGAAAACAAACTCCGGTCTTACTAAGTCAATGAAAGTAGAACCTGACAGTGGAAGTGGGGACACGTATCCTGGGAAGAGTACAGGGACAATACCTAGTTGTGTAGAGAGGGGATCAGGAAAGCAAAGGTGCATCTGGAGCTGATTTTCCAAGGGATGCAGAATAAGGGGCTTCTATGGGTATGTCAACCAGAAAAAGAAGGTCAAAGAAAGCATATACTCCCAATGAATATGACTGGCAAACTGATAACAATGAATGACAAGATGGATGAGGTACTCAACAGCTTTTTTGCCTCTGTCTTCACTCTCTTTCTCCACACACCTCTTGAGTAGATGGACTACAAGCAGAGACTGAGGGACCAAAGTCCCTCCTTCTGTAAGAGAAGATCAGGTTTGTGACCACCTGAGGAACCTGAACATACAGAATTCTATGGGACCTGATAAAATGCATCTAGAGTCCACAGGAAATTAACTGATGTAGTTGGAAAGCCACTATCTGTGATATTTGAAGTCATGTCAGTCAGGCGAAGACCCTGGCAATTGGAAAAAGGGAAACACTGCACCCATTTTCAATAAGGGTAGAACAGAGGACCTTGAGAACTACCGACCTGTCAGCCTTGCCTCTGTGCCTGGGAATATCATGGAATACATCTCCTTAGAGAACAGTCNGTGGGGACACGTATCCTGGGAAGAGTACAGGGACACTACCTAGTTGTGTAGAGAGGGGATCAGGAAAGCCAAGGTGCATCTGGAGCTGATTTTCCAAGGGATGCAGAATAAGGGGCTTCTATGGGTATGTCAACCAGAAAAAGAAGGTCAAAGAAAGCATATACTCCCAATGAATATGACTGGCAAACTGATAACAATGAATGACAAGATGGATGAGGTACTCAACAGCTTTTTTGCCTCTGTCTTCACTCTCTTTCTCCACACACCTCTTGAGTAGATGGACTACAAGCAGAGACTGAGGGACCAAAGTCCCTCCTTCTGTAAGAGAAGATCAGGTTTGTGACCACCTGAGGAACCTGAACATACAGAATTCTATGGGACCTGATAAAATGCATCTAGAGTCCACAGGAAATTAACTGATGTAGTTGGAAAGCCACTATCTGTGATATTTGAAGTCATGTCAGTCAGGCGAAGACCCTGGCAATTGGAAAAAGGGAAACACTGCACCCATTTTCAATAAGGGTAGAACAGAGGACCTTGAGAACTACCGACCTGTCAGCCTTGCCTCTGTGCCTGGGAATATCATGGAATACATCTCCTTAGAGAACAGTCAGGTGATTCAAGAGAGCCAGCATGGCCTCACCAAGGGGCAAGTCTTGCCTGACCAACCTAGTGGCATTCTAGTGGAGTGACTACATCAGTGGGCATGGGAAGAGATACAGATTTCATCTATCTGTATTTCCGTAAGGCCTTTGACATAGGACCCCTCTCCATCCTTCCCTCTAAAGAGGTATGGATGTTATGGGTATTCATTGGAAAAGGAACTGGCTGAATGGTTGCATCCAGAAGGTAGTCGTCAACAGTTCAAAGTCCACATGGAGACCAGTGATGACTGCTGTTCCTCAAGGAACCATACTTGGGACCAGTACTGGTCAGTGTCTTCATCAACAATATAGTGGGATTGAGTGCACTGCCAACAAGTTTGCAGACAACATCAAGGTGAGTGGTGCANATACAGAATTCTATGGGACCTGATAAAATGCATCTAGAGTCCACAGGAAATTAACTGATGTAGTTGGAAAGCCACTATCTGTGATATTTGAAGTCATGTCAGTCAGGCGAAGACCCTGGCAATTGGAAAAAGGGAAACACTGCACCCATTTTCAATAAGGGTAGAACAGAGGACCTTGAGAACTACCGACCTGTCAGCCTTGCCTCTGTGCCTGGGAATATCATGGAATACATCTCCTTAGAGAACAGTCAGGTGATTCAAGAGAGCCAGCATGGCCTCACCAAGGGGCAAGTCTTGCCTGACCAACCTAGTGGCATTCTAGTGGAGTGACTACATCAGTGGGCATGGGAAGAGATACAGATTTCATCTATCTGTATTTCCGTAAGGCCTTTGACATAGGACCCCTCTCCATCCTTCCCTCTAAAGAGGTATGGATGTTATGGGTATTCATTGGAAAAGGAACTGGCTGAATGGTTGCATCCAGAAGGTAGTCGTCAACAGTTCAAAGTCCACATGGAGACCAGTGATGACTGCTGTTCCTCAAGGAACCATACTTGGGACCAGTACTGGTCAGTGTCTTCATCAACAATATAGTGGGATTGAGTGCACTGCCAACAAGTTTGCAGACAACATCAAGGTGAGTGGTGCAGCTGACATGCCTCAGGGACAGGATGCCATTCAATGAGACCTAGACGAACTCAAGAAGAGGGCTCATGTGAACCTCATGAAATTCAACAAGGCCAACTGCATCTAGGTTAGGCCAAAGTTTGCTATCAGTAAAGGCTGGGGGATAAAGGGATTGAGAGCAATCCTGCCAAGAAGGACTTGGGGGTAGTGGTGGATGAAAATCTGGCAATGTGTGCTTGTAGCCCAGAAGGCCAATCATATTCTGGGCTGCATCAAAGAAGTGTGGCCAGTAGGTTAAGGGAGGTGATTCTGCCCCTCTAGTCTGCTCTGGCAAGACCCCACCTGGAGTACTGTGTTTATCTCAGTAGTCCTCATCACAAGACAGACATGGATGTGTTGAAGCAGGTCCAGAGGAGGGCCACAAAAATGGTAAGAGGAATGGAGCACCTCTGCTATGAGAACAGGCTGAGAGAG
>VXBJ01003113.1:1008249-1127086 GCA_013400055.1 Nycticryphes semicollaris | reverse complement strand
TGAGCCAGCAGTGTGCCCAGGTGGCCAAGGAAGCCAACAGCATCCTGGCCTGTATATCAGGAACAGCACGGTGAGTAGGACTCCAGAGGTGATCGCCCCCCTCTGCTTGGCACTGCTAAGGCCCCACCTTGAATACTGTCTTCAGTTTTGGGCCCCTCACTACAAGAAAGACACTGAGGTGCTAGAGCGGGTACAGAGAAGGGCAATGCAGCTGCTGAGGGGTCTGGAGCACAAGCCTTAGCTTAGGAGGAGCAGCTGAGGGAGTCGGGGTTGTTTAGTCTGGAGAATAGGGGGCTGAGGAGACCTTATTGCTCTCCACAACTACCTGAAAGAAGGTTGTAGTGAGGGAGGGGTTTGTATCTTTTCCCAAGTCATAGGCTGTAGGACAAGAGGTAATGGCCTTAAGTTGCACCAGGTGGGGTTTAGATTGGATATTAGGAAAACTTCCTTCACAGAAAGTATTGTTGAGCATTGGAACAGGCTGAACAGCATTGGAAGTGGAGGAATCTCCATCCCTGGGGGTATTTGTAGTGCTGAGGGACATGGTTTAGAGGCAACTTGGTAGTGCTAGGTTAATGGTTGAACTTCTTGATTTTAAAGGTCTCTTACAACCATAAAGATTCTATGTTTCTATGGAAGAAAACACTGATCTCATGTTTTAATCAATAACAGCCCCTTGGATAGTCTGAATCTGAGTGTGACATGCTTTCCAATATACTGGAATTAAATACACTTCATAACACCCATTACTTTGGCTTAGTTTCAAGAGGTTCTCCATGTCCTACCCAGCCAGCAGACTATGAAGTAGAATCAATGTTTAGACCACTAAAGGTAGCCATGGGAGCAAATATGGTTTGGAAACAAACTACATTGATTGGGTCCACAGAAGGGCTGCAAAGATAATGAGAGGGCTGGAGCACCTCTCCTGTGAAGACAGGCTGAGAGAATTTGAGTTGTTCAGCCTGGAGAAGAGAAGGCTCTGGCACAAAGGTCTACAGGAAAAATGGGGAAGATCTCAACAGGATCTTTTTGAATAGCAATGCAGTCCTTTTACTCCTAATTTCAGTAATTTCAACAGAATATGTTTTTAAAGCCTTCTTGTTAATTACTCACTAACTAGCACATTAGCTTTTGGTAAAAAAAGGCACATGAAAAACACAGTCTTTACCGTGGTGAACCCAGGCATTATAACCACAATGCTCAAGATCAAATGCATTCATGCAGCTCAAACGTGGCCACCTCTGAGTCACCACACAACTCCTACATCAGCACACAACCTCCTGTCATTCGAGAACCTCATTAAACTTATCAATACTTGTGTCTTTTCAGACTGATGAAACAGGAAAAGTTTTGAGATAGCAGTAGGCTTTGCTGTCCCCTAGCTATAATCTGCTGCATTTGGGAATTCCCTACATAGTTATTTCCCCTCTTAATGCCAATGGACATGGCACAAAACCCATAGATTCCCACATTTATTCAGAATTAGGATCCCCTGAGATAAAAATATGCAGTTCACAAAGCAATGTTAAGATACTTATTCTCAGCAAAACTGCAAACCAATAAATCTGCAAATAAGCAAGAAAAGCTTGTTTTTTCAGGAAAAAAAAAAAACAACACCCAAAACCCCCAAAACCACACACTTTAATTACTGTGTGGTTTGCTCAGTTTTCTTTTGAAGATGTCCAACATGTAGTATGATTTTCACAACGCTGCTAGTGAGGTCAGGACAGAAGATTCAAATCTAGCTGCAGAAGGATGCAAAATTTAACACCACACATCAAGATCGTTCTTCTCGTCAGCTGAGTATGGCCATTTAAGTTTGCATATATAGCTAATTCCTATTGCCAAATATTCTTTTAATATTAGGAAATGTATTTTCAACAAAGGAGCTGCCAAGGGGGAGAGATCACTTGGTTCCTCAGACGGGGCAGTCCTCTCCTTCCAGATATGCACTTACACTCCTGGCTGCAACAATCTCAAGGAAAACAAGAAGTTTGTGTACAAGGGAATGGCACTTTACAAGATGTAGTCTTCACACTATACAGCATACAGACTCTAGCTGTACCTCCCTCCCTCAAGCATCTGTGCAGGTCCCTTCCGAGGTATCCCCTGGGCTCAGTCCCCAACAGATGTGCCAGTCATCAAGTCACTGCACATCCACCTCTCCTAGCAAGGGGGAGGTATGACAAGCAGGTTGGGCAAAACCCCTCAGCTGTTGCTTTTCTTTCTAGCGCTTCAAGGAAAGAAGTTACACACTGGGCTGTATCCTACAAAATACTACAATCTTTAGTAATTTTACACTTTTTATCATTGCTCAGTGGTCCCCCACCCCCCAGTGCTGTGACTGCTCTGTGCATTGAAATACAGCACTATGTTATTTCCTTCCCAGTAAAAGCAGTTTAAAAAACAACAACATATGGCTTGTAAAACAAAGTTAAAAAAAAATACCACAAGAGATATTAGCCTCAGTTTAACTGAGAACCTCTTGCTCAGTTCTCATGAGTTCAGAGAACTCAGTGGTTTCTTTTCTGACAAAAGATAATGTTAGTGGTGTAGGTTATCTGCACCACCGTAGCTATTGGAGAAGCACTTCTCAGTCTCTGGGTCACAAGTAGGTCATAAATGTTCATGAAGCAGTTTGCAAAACAACCTATACACGAAGTGAGATTTTTTTGGAAGATATGTGTACATTCCTAGGTATGGAAAGAACTAAACAAAATCAGCACTGGAAAAATTATAACAATTCAAAAGCATGTCCTCATTTTTCTGATTGTAAATGATAACTACTGTGGTAGCAATCCGCAATGCCTTCATTTTCTAGCCAAAGAAGTTAGCCAATGCTCAGATTTTTTTCCAGTAAGTTTAAGAGTCCGTATGAATTTAAAAAGCTTGAAAAACACTGCTCTAGATGGCCTCACCATCAAGGTTCCCTCTCTGAAAATCTAAGAGTCATGGATTCTCAGCAGGCGGATGCTGGTAATCCTAAACTAAAGAACAGAAAATGAAAATGGAGATCACAGATTTCCATTCATGTTGGTTTTAAGATCAACGATACAAACTGTACAAAGAGAAACTCTTTATTCTGTATTCAAAGTATTGAGCAATGTGAGAAATACGTATCGTTAAATATTAGAAATTATAAATCAGTCAAAGAACATCAGAAAAAAAGTTATTTATGGATTGTATTTTAAAAGAGTGGTACCTACCAGTTTCGTATTTTGGCAAGATTTACATTACTAGACAGAGCACAGAATAGAAAAAGCCCTTGTTTAATTCCTGTTCACCACTGTGAGTCTAACACAAGACTGCATGCTGAGATGCTCCCCCAGCACACAAAGGCCTGACAAGGACAGATGTGAAAATATCCAAGCAGTTCTTTACTCTGTCCACCCGACTTGGACATGTGCACAGAATAGCAACAACGCAGCAGTTTGTTCTCTAACACAAGGCATCATATGAAAGCAAACCTTAGCCTCATTTTTAATTAAAGGCAAGATCCTGAAAACACTCAAAATGAAATCTGTGTAGCACTTAGGAGCTGAGCTGTGGAATGCAATCCTCAGATTTGCTGCCCAGTCTTTTACGCACCCGAAATTTGTGGGTGTCTGAGTGATGCCACAGAAGTTGTGCTGCCCATACCCTAGTTTGTTTGACAGCTCGCTGACCACTTCAGCCCTAACCCAGCTCTGATTCAGAACCCTCCAATTTGTCAAGCACCTCAGCGTGCTCTAACACAGAGCATAAGGTCAAACAACGCGTAACATGCATCGGTCTCAGGGAGGAATTCTTGCTGCAAACATTGCCCCCCCCCTTCAAATCCATGCCCTGTTTTACAAATAAATCAGCAAGTCAGTATTTAAGGCATGGGATTGCTATCCTCCTTTCCTCCTTGTGATATCCAACAATATAATTACGGTCAACTGCACAACTGCTTAAGATTTGTTGATACCTTATTGCCTGGCTGGCTTTATTTCTGAAGATGTGTTCTTTGTTATACAAATAATATAGAAAGATAAAAAGTTTCAATAGAATAACGTAAATCAAGAGGTTCCTTTGGTACCATCAGCATTAAAACCTGTAACTTTAACATAGAATATTTAAAGTATTATCAAGCAGAGATAATCAAACTTTGGTTTAATTGCTCCCTTTGTGAAAAGACTTTATTAAATTAATTAACCAAGTTATCTTCTCAGAGCATGATCCATTAGTAATTCTAAAATTATTGATCTTTTCATTTGGAAGTCATTGTTTGGCACCAAACTGGATTCTGCAATTAGCATATACTAGCAAGCTTAATAAAACTCAAGGACTCCTCTAAGGATTTAAGAGACTGCAAAATGAAAATATTCCTAAGTATGCTCAGAAATTACCATTATGCATACTCATCTTGATCCCAGGTAAGGAAGGCAGTAGGAATTTAAGCAACTATTGACAGCACAAATCCCAAGTGAGCTTACTATGAAAAATTTCTCTTTTCTCTTGTTCAGCCAGCATTGACTTACACACTGATCACGTTCCATCATCAAGATTCTCCATTTTGCCCTCCAAGCTGTACGCAGCAGGAACATATGTACAAAACCACAGCATTCCCCAAACCCCACTGACTTTGTATTCCTTTCTCACACTCTACTTTGGTAACTGCTAATCGCAAAGTCCTCAGCTTCTGTGCAAACAAGAAGTGATCATTACCAATTGATAGGGAAGCTGTTGCATAAAATAAGGAAACTTCCTGAGCACCCACAGACTACACTGAGTGGAAAAATCTATTAAAACAGCACTACTTGCTTGAAATGCCATACTGGAACAAAAGCAGAGACTTGAACCCAGTTCAGTGGGAGAAAATTTCTTTTTCTGTAACTCCCGATTTCTCATTTTTCTCAACATAGCAAATTAATTACTTTTTTACTGGGCAATTCCATCTTGAATTTGGGTGAGATATGCATCTTTACTTCAAATGGATTTATACATCTGCACTTTACTGGAGGGGGGAAACAGTAAGTTTTTCAGCAATTGAGAACAGCCAAAACCCTCTCATCTTTTCTAAGCATTACAATCATTCTTTTAGCTACACAAAAACACAGAGCTAAAAGTTCTTTCCAGTATTCATAAACAACTTGTTACAACATGTAACTTCAGAACAACATTGCTGTTCCTGTCTTTTTCTCCAAAACAGAGGACAGTAAGGGATGTGACCTGCACGTACAATTGCTGATTTATGCTGTGCTGACTAGGAGGAACTACACTGTCAGCAAGACAATTTCTCATGATTACAGTGTTTACTAGTCTCACTGAAACCAGAAGTCCATGTTCTGAATGTGAGAAGAAAAGCTATGAGCAGCTCAGATACAAGACATAATGCATGTATAGAACGTACAAGCTAAATACCTCCTTATGTAAAACATAGATGACACATACTCTAATTAAAGGTTAGTCAAGGAGTATAATGACTAGAGGCCAAACATAAGAGATGATAATCTTGATTACAGGGAGGTCAGTTGGATCAAAGTAATAAATTGGTTCAGTGTTCCTAGAAACAACTTTGTGAACTTTTGATGAGAAGATTACCACATCCTGAACTCCTCCATCACTTGAGACTTTCTCTTCCTTTTAAATAGCCCACACAATTTAGACACTTGCTTCTTACTCTCCTGTTTCGACCAGGGCTGAAACACTGGTAATGTGGAATGAAATGCTACATCGTGAAGATTAACCTTGACCTGAGAAATTCAACAGTGGCTTGAACCTTTCCTGGCCTGTGCCTGTCCATACTCTTCAGGGCTGAAACCTGCAGCCTCACCATACTACTGTGACTCAGTGCCGCTAAAGAAACTCCTTTCTCTCCATGGACTGCCAGTGGCTCTTTACTTCTTTGCCCCCCTACTTTACAAGCATTGTTTCGGCCTGTCCTGCCATCCCACTGTACCTCACTGAACTCCTCCATTGACTGTAAGCCCCTGAGCTTCTCCTTTCAGCTCATGGAGCTGCCTCCTTCACACCCTCCTCGTGTGTTAGCTCAGCAGTAATCACTGCATGCCTTGAGCTGTCTCCTCCAGGATCCTATCCACGTAGCTCTCCTCCAGAGGTTCCTTGAACTGACCTGGACAATCTCTTTCTTCTCATCTCATTTCTGCTCCACAGCAGTTTCCTTCACATCTCCAAGCATCATCACATCTTTCATGGTGTGCTAACATAACCCACTGACCCTTCTTCCAAGAGCATAGAGTTGAGTCATCCCTCAGCCTCACAGGGGAACCTCTTAGCCCTCACCACCCTGACAGCATGCTCTGCTGCTCCACATGCTTCTCTTTCCCACTTGCACTCCTCAAACAGCCCCCCGGCTCAGACTGACTTATCTTCCCGTGCACATCTTGGGCCTTTTCATGCTCAGCCATACCTCAATCCCTTTGACCATCCAACTCTAATGCCCCAAGCTTCTTTATTCTCCTCCTCCAAATAAAGTGCACTTCCGTTCCACAGTCTCCAGTGAACTTCTGCAATGCCCCAGGGTTCCCCCCCCGCTGTAATGCCACAAGCAATTCCACCCATTTTCTGCAGCCCTTGCTGTGAGGATCACGCCCCTGTTCTCCTGCCTCCGTAGCCATGGGTCTTATCCAGCATCCTGCACCCCCAGCAGCTGGTTCCACACCTGGTCTCCATCCCAGCCATTGACCCGTCTTTACTGCCCTACCTGCCAAAAAGTGAGGGGAGGACGGAGGGAAAAGGGGAATACTCCATCTTCCCAGAAACTGATCTCTCAGATTCAGATGAACAATGACCTCTGATTACCCTAGGTTTTGCAAAGGACACCTAACTGAGCTTTTGTCTCATGGGCTCTTGAAGCAAGAACGAATAGGTGTTTATTATCAGACAATAGGAGACATGGTATCATCTAAATAGCAACCACTCTACCATATAGCTTCTTTTCTAGGTTAAGGGGAGAAACAGCAAGCAAAAAGGGGATTGGAAACCTGTTACTGTCTTATTTTATTGGGATGGTATGAACTACCTGTCTTCTTATCATTATGAATAGCAGTTACATAAGGATGCTCAGAGAATGAGTACTCAATCTAAAAAGAAAAAACAGTTACCAATATTTATTTAGAGGCTAAAGGGAAAAGTACAGTGCAATAGTTCCCCCTACTGACAGCATGAAATCAAATTACTAATCAATGGAGTTTTTTCCTGGATGGTCCTTAAATTACTGATTTCATGTTCCAATGTGGTACTTACACAAGCTTACCAGTACACAGTAAACCATGTGAACACCAGCTGCCTTAGAAAATGATGACTATTTGCCAAACAATAGAGAACAAAATTTGACAAAACTCCCATTGATGGCTAAGACTATTTATCATGTATACAAAATGACAGTATGCAGTCCTATGGAAAGCTTGTAAAATGTGTGTGAGTGTATGTATTCTGAATGAAATGCCAGAATGTTCATCAGCCAAAACAGAAACGTAAGTAAAGTGCAGCTGTATAGTTCCCTATGTTTGCTGAAATCTAAAGGACAGATGGTAGGTCTGAGCAGAGACTTGCCAGGTTCTGACTGTATTTGGGGACTGACCTCTTCAGACAGAGATCAAGTCTGACATTCACTCTGGTCCCCAGTTCCCAACAAAAGGCAGTGAAAATATTGTCATTCTGCTCTCATGTCAGCTCTTTTGAGCCAGTGGCAGCTGAGTTAAATCAGAACCAAGAGTCAGCCGCTTACAGAAGTCAAAATGCAATTTGTGACTAGATGTGTGTCTGGTCGTTAACAGCAGCAAAAGCATTCCTTGAGACTTATACTCCTACCTCTCATTTCTGGGTTGTATACCTATCATGATTTTTCACTCCGGTCATCTAGCAAAAAAATAAGAGTCTGAACAAGGTGCTCTAGTGCATTATATCCTCATCTGAATCGAAAAAGGTAATGAACAAATATGCAATGATACAACATAAAAGAATAACAGAAATAAAGAGAGTCTAATAGTCTAGTGGAATATGCACTGGAGTACACAGTCCTATAAATCAGGATTTTGCAGACTTCTGTTATGATCCTGGCTCTCTGTATACAAATTCACCTGGAAAAATTCTAAATGCTATTAAAGATAACGCCAAATTTCATTTCAAGCATATGTACAGGGAATATGATGTCTGCCCAGCTGATATTCAGACACGGGTCGACTACTGACACCGGTATACAATCTTCTACAAGTTGCTTATGTATCAAAGCTTCTCACCTCACTTTCAGTTCTCCCTCTGCTCTATCTGCAAAATATAACTACACATCAACAGGGACAGACACCTTCTTATTAACTCTATCTCCAGCACCTGGCTTTTTCACTTGAACAACATTTCATGCTCTCCCCAGTGCACAGAGGGTGTAATGCCACTCAGTCGGCTCCCTGGCGGGTTCTGTGAGTGTGACTTTTACTCCAGGTTTGCACAGCCAGGCACAGAAAAGCCTTGCTCCTGACTGGGTTTCCTGATAAGACAAAATATGACAAATCAAACAACAGTCACTCAAAAAGGATCCTCTTTAGGGCAAATTGCAGCTGCTTCGCATCACATCAGAGCCACAATCCTACCACTCAAACTCTGTGCCGAGGTAAGATGGATTTGAAACAGTCATAATTCAGCATTTTCCACTCACTTTGTTTTTAGCAGCATTGTACTTGCTATTGAAGAAATCCTCTTTCAATAATATAACTCTTCAGGGAAAAAAAATACTTGGAGCATGCCTCTGTTGCCATAACCCTTGCTGTAAGAATATTGTTTATGGATACAATGTGGATCATTAACTCCTTGGGACAGGGACCTTATATTTTGGAGAGAGACTCCAGCATCCCAGGTACTACCTGAAAGGAGGAATGCTGTAGAGAGTCACCACATGCGTCATTTCCACATTCGACTGCCAGACTCCCAGAAATGGTGTTAATTACAACAGAAATTGGATGGCAAGCACACGTGGGGTGAAGTTGGTGGCTCCATCCTTCCCGGGGGAGCAGCAGAAGCCTGGCTCCCTGGGGGCCTCGTGGCCCCTCAGCACAGCGGGTCCCAGCTCTCTACCCAAGCTCTGGCCCCAGAGTAAAAACTGCAAAGATTTTAATGTTTATTTAAGTCTCCTAAAGACAAATAAACCCCTCACTCCCCTGAACTTTTCCTAGGTAATTCCCATAACTTGTTTCTTGGATACCTGCCTCGAACCTGAACCACAACTGCACGGAGAAACGGGGGAGGGGGTCCGGTGGGGTTTTTTGGGGGTGTTTTTAAGGGCTCGGTGGAAGGAGTCCGGTGTTTGTTTGACTGTTTTTAAGGGCTCGGTGGAAGCCCGGAGGGGCCGCTCCGGGCCGGGCTGACGCACAGGAAGGCGGCAAGGCCGGGGCTGGGGGCGGGCGCGGCATAAAGCGCGGGGCGGCGGCGGCAGCGGAGAGCGGGCAGGAGGCAGCCGCCGGGCAGCAGGGAGCCACCGGGACCCGCTGGCGCAGGCAAGTGGGGCGGCCCCGGGGGGTTGGGGGGGAGAGGGTCCGAGCCGTCCTGTCCTGCAGCTCTGGCAGGGGACAGGCGCTGGGAAAAAGGCGGAGCGGGTTCCCCGCCGGCGGGGGGCGGGAGAAAGTTCACGTTTAGCGTAGATGGTACCGCCAGGCAGGGGCTCAGAGGCAAAACCGGCTGGTTTTAAGCGAGCTCTTGGCCACGTATAAAAGTGGGACATCGAGCAGCTGCGCTGTCAATATTGCAATTAACTACATCGCAATACTGGCTGCTACATGTCACCCGCTTCTGCCAGATGCCTTCAGGGGCGATCCTGTATAAACTACTAAAATAGTTGAGCTTGTCGTTCAGCCCCTTTTTGTGCGAAGGGGAAACAGACGCCGGGGTGTATCGTACCGAGCGTATTACAAAAAGTCCCATTTACAAACTGTACCCATGTGCCTTGCAAGTGTTTCTGTGTGTGAGCATCCCTGCACCCTAGAGGGGTTGCAGCCTGGATGAAGTCTTACCTTTTTTTTTTCTCTTTAGATAATATTAAGTTTTCTTATTAATATTTTTAGATATCACAATCACCAGAAATTGCAATAAAATGCCCCACTGAAAGTGAACAGGCTTAAATAGCTTAAATTATTAATTTTTTTCTGAGTGTGATTTATTAATGCGTCATTGTTTGGCTCCATGTACGTATCTCAAGAAATAAGATCTGTGATTCTCTGTAACTATCAGTATAGCAACAAAGACAGTGAAACACTCCTATGTGTTACTCCTTCTCGGCAACTTAAAGAAACAGATTAAATATTCAGGCAGTATTTTTTTCCTCTCTGAATGGAAGTAATGAAAAGGGGGGAAAATGTCACTGGGCACATTTCCACTGACGTTATACAGTGTCCTTCATACCGCGCACACAGAATCATCCCATCCAGCCGTTGTTAAGGAGAAACTAAAACCTGTCACTTTTACTTCTGCATGAATAAGTACTCAGGACTCTGTTACACCTTGAAATATTTCACCATCTTTTTTTTTTTTTTTTAAATTTTTTTTCCCCTCTGACTTAAGAAAACGCAAAATGAAAGATCACAGCATTAAAAATATGATGTATTCTCTACTTCAAACAGTTGACATTCTGAAACTATGATTCATAACTGGAAATAGAAAAGCTGTTTGTAAAGTGGTTAATTTTCTATAAAAACGTCAATTTTGATTAAATTTCATCCTTTTTTTCAGGAAAACTTTCAATCAAAAATGTTGAAACAGACGTAATATGTTGACCTACTGCAGTGCAATCTTTAGTCCATAACTGGATTTTGTGTAGTTTGTTATGTTAATGTGAAGAAACATGAACAATGAAAGGGAAGACAACCTCTAGTATGGGATAAGGGTGTGGGCAGGGCCAAAATCCCAGGCACAGGTCCTCGAGCATCCCTCTTCTCTGCTCACCCATGATGGCCTGTTCTCAGCCTTACCACTGACTTTTTATCTGCATGCCACATCTAGAATTACAGCCTGGGCGAAGCCTGCCCTGAGGCAGTGTTTTATCTTTAGTCTTTCCTGTGCTAAAAAAGATCACAATGCAAATGATGTTTTCATCAGCAGGATTAATGATGAGGTGGTGCAACCCTAAAGTGGAGGTAATGCTCTCCTAAGTGGAGAGAGAGTCACTGAAGCTGGAGTGTTTATGTGGAGAGCCTGCTCGCTCAAAACAATCGCAGTAGTCCATGAAGAGGAGAAGGTATTCAGAGGCAATTCAGCATACCTAAAATTTAGAACAGCCAAGGTTCTAACTCCAGTATCTCAGTAAACAGCCAAAACTTAACTGGGAAAGTTATTTCAGTAAGAATTTCAGAGCCTGTCAGAGTCTCTTGCTATTCCCCTAGTTGTCATATAACTTCATGCTTCCCAAGTTTTTTCTTTTTGTAACATCAAATCTCAGGATTACATGGCAATTAAGAATGGGAAGGATGCACTAGATAAATAATTGAGGTTGTAAAACAAACAGTATTCTCCAAACAGATGTAGTGAGGCTCTAGGAACAGAACAGTAACATAAAACCATCAGTGGGTTTAGGTAAAAGCAGAGTGATATGAATTCACCAAGAACAGCAAATTAATTTCTTTCTGCCACTCTTTCATAAGACTAGGTTTACCTGCATTTGAAAAATACAATCCTAAGCTACTTCTCTTGAAAGAGAAGCTGTGTAAATGTCTCTGCTCTATAAGCATTATACAGTACCCAAAAACATTTGCATTAAGGAAGGAAATTGGCAGAGGTGCCCATTCAAGTATAAGAGCTAGGACTTCTTTTTATGGTCTTGCTCACTTTTCTCTGTGTTCCCTTTAACAGGCATTAGCCAAGTACCATCTGTTTTGCAAGACAGAGAATAAACAGGAATATTAAAGTATATAATAAAAAAGGTCTACAACGAAAATAAGTGGCTTATGCATTCTGGGTTGTTAATTCATATGCACCTTTCAATAGCAAATATGTTTAATGTTTTCTGTTGCAGTATGTCCCAATGGAGTCAAGTTCAACAACTGGAAATAAAGTTTTTGGAGCAGGTAGACCAGTTCTATGACGATAACTTCCCCATGGAAATCCGCCATCTACTAGCACAATGGATAGAAAGCCAAGATTGGTAGGATTAAATTTATTCCTCACATATGATTTCAGTCATAAACAATTCTTTCATTACCTGGCAGATTTTAGGGTGCTTCTTTGTGAACTGTGCAGGCACCTGCACTCCAAGAGCAGTATTCCACTAGTTGTGGGTTTAGCCTATTGAGCTGTCAAAGCTTAAATTTAGGGAATGCCTGGAAATAAGGTTTCATTTTAACTTACTCCTAAACAAATCCCAATACAAATTATCTAGCAAACTAATGGTATTACAGGTTTTTCACAGGAAAAAAAAAATATGTTTCAGTTGAAATATTATATATTTACCGCCTGCAGCATAAAAGTATTCACTTGTCCAAAACTGCAGTTAAAGATGGACATACTATTTTGGTGAACAAGCCAGCTACTTTGGAGGAACTGTTCACTAAAAGATGACTTAATGCCCAAATTGGAATTTAATTCCCTGGATAGTTATCTTAAGAAATCCACAAATAAATGCCAAAAAAAAAAAAAAAGTTTATATGTCTATATTAGTTGTACCAGGAAGAGACTTCTCCATTTTTCAAGCTACACCCAGGAGACTATTGGATGACTATTGAGAAAAAAAATATCTGCTAATGAATATAATCTTTCCTTACAGTTTATAGCTCAGTGTTTATGTAGGAACATGGCAAACATTAAAATCTTTTTGCCAGATTTAGCAGATATATCTCAAACAGGCATCTGCCATTTGGAGGACACAGAGAGAAAGTATCCCAAGGACAAGGGTGCCATGCAGTCCAAAGTCTATTGTCCTTTATTTTGCTTGCTAATGTTATTGCCCTTGATGTACCAAGCTGTTCCATAAACAGCAGAACCAGTAAAGCTGGTTCATGTGTGCGTGTTTGTGTCCTTTGTCCCCTATATACCCTTCACCATTAGTTTCAGAGTCTTCCTGTATCCCCAAATAGTTTGGCTGGGCAAAGGCTCATCTGGTGCCTGGTGTGAAGATATATATCTGCTGACTGGCCATCTGGCTGTTGCCTCCTGGAGCAAGTTATTACTGCCATTTTCCTCAGCGGAGGCACTAATTTGGATTCCTCTCCTCTACCAACCTGCCAGTTTTCTGTGAAATTTGTAAGAACATACTATCTTTTGGACTTCAAGCCCACTGTCAACTTTGTCTGAAACTGGGCAGCAAATTCAGAAATTATATCTGTGCGACTGACAGAGTGAGAGGGACAGCAGGCATAAGCCTCATTCCCTCTTGGAAGTGGGCTGAAAATATTTAAATGTTCACTGGACCAGAGACTAGAAACCCTGGCTGTCTTTGCCCTGGCTGACTCCATAGCCTGTGCGAAGAACATCCTCACCCTCTCTTTATAGCTGCATATCTACGTGAATATAAATAAGTGGATTAGAAAATCAGTTATTCATAAACCTATGCAAGTCAACATATATTTAAAGCCTTTTTTTACTGCCCAGATGTTTGAATGGATTGTAATTTTCTGTACAGATAGATTGATACTTCTTACGACACCTTAAACACGTGTGGTTGTGGTTCTCTTTCATTGATTCTTTAGGGAGGCTGCATCCAACAACGAAGCAATGGCAACAATCCTTTTACAGAATTTGCTAATACAAGTGGATGAACAGCTGGACCGGGTTTCACAGGAGAAGAATCTCCTTTTGATACACAATCTGAAAAGAATCAGGAAGCTGCTGCAGGTGGGTTGTTACTTCAGATGACAAAATACGTACTCTTACTGGTTTCTAAAGGTAGTGCCCAACCTCTGTTGTACATTGTTTATACAGGCAGCTCAGAGCTGTCCTGGTTGATGTAGACTCCCAGCAGCTGTGGGGAGACTAAGCCTTCAACAAGATAAATCAAAACAACAATTTCACTGTCTGTTACTTGGTGGAACAACAATTCACATTTTAATGCACGCGGCTCAGATCCAGGCGCTCTGACTTCTTAGCTCCACGTCTGCCTGTTTCACTGAGCTCTTAAAAATAAGACTGTGTAGTGCTTATGGATGTTCATGTTTATTCCAAATGTAATTACCACCTTTCAGACATACGGAGTGAAAACGGGGCTTAAAGCAGCACCCTGAAAATGAACCCCTATAAATCATTAGCATGTTTGCTATTTTATGCTTAGCTGGGATTGTTTGTTATGAGTGGCTTAAAGGATTTTTCCGTTAGGCTTCTGCAAAATGATATTTATTTTGATTGGCTGAATGTTTCTCTAATAATTGTTTATGTAAGGCAAAGATTCTCAGAGTTCCACTTCATTAGTCACCTACTTCCTGACATCTATCTATCTTCTGCATAAAACAGATACGCATCTGAGTTCAATGAAAGTTTGGGTTTTTTCTCTTCTTTGATGGTGTTTTCCATACGTACTTAAGTGACAGTTATATTGCTTGGAAAACATTTTCTTTATTTGATATATAAATATACTGGTCTGGAAAATCTTAGCATGGCCTTGCCAATTATTTTGTTCTCTTTATGGATGTGCATGTTTCTATCCTTTATACCTAATGGTGGCCTCTTAAAATGTGACAATATTTCCATTGCAGCCACTTTTTCTTCCGGTGTTATGCAAGCAGTCTCATAACTTAGAACTCAATTTGCTTTTTGTTTCTTTTCTAGTTTGTGTAGCAGCACTATCCAATAATTTCAGTACTACTTACACACCAAATTTACTTTAGTGCTTTTGGAGTTAACTGCAGAAAGGTTAATACTATTATCTCTGTCGTGGTCTTAGCACACTTTACCACAGAAGGGCTGAGAAACAGCTGTATCACTTTCAGAAAGGTATTCTCACACAGCAGCACACATCTGGAAAGAGCATTTCAAGGCGCTGAAATGCGCAGTTGCACTGGCATATTCCTGGCCTAAAAGGTTGTGAATTTATGGTTATACCATCACAATGTGCACATGCAGAAGACTATTTACATACAGGCCCTATAAAATTAATGTCTCTCACTGGTCCTTCTTCTCTTCACGCTGCTTCTTTTATTCTAAAGTTTTTACCAAAACTTGATGTTTGGCAGCTTTGCATGCTCTGTGAAATTTGGTGAACTGAGACAAGTAATCATGCCTAGGGCATACACACGAGTTTACATAATAGCCAGTGTGAAAATGGCCAACACAAAAGCCATTTCCTTTAAGTCCTAGCATATTTGGAAATTGCATTATGATGTGCCTCCCACATAGCGCAAAGCAAAGCAGGCTTTTTCCAGAAAAGCCAAAGAAGGGGAGACCCAAGTGATTTCTGATGAGGTGGCTTCGCAGGTGGCAGGGATCTGAGTCATGATTCCAGAACAAGCCAAAACACTCAAGTGTCCCCATTACAACTATACAGCTAGGTTACAGTCACCATATGCATTTTCAGCTGAAGTATGGGCTGCATGTTCTATAAAGCTGCACAGGTAGTCTCCTAAGCTTCAGCTGTTAAAATTATTTCTTTATTGGTTAGGTATGCACATCAGGAAAAAAATGCTATAGTAGTTGTAATCAGCTGATATCCTATCCTTGTTATGACTGTCAAGTATTATTAATGGACTACGAACTGTACATGATGCATTGTATGGACAATATCTGCTGTAATGTCCTTAAATTTGTGTATGTGAATTAGGTAATTACAGGTCTAAATTTTTTTAACACATCACTTTGTGTTTTATATGAGAAGTTTAGAACTGGACATTTGGCTCCCCACCAACAGCTGGATGCACTTGCAGATTCCTAACTCCTGCAATTTGAACTAAATTCTGACAGTTTTATGAGACAACACCAGAAAAACGTGACCGGTGTACACAGTACAGCACCATGGTTCCTTTTGTCCCAACACACTGCCCAGAGAAAGAGAGACTGAAAGGGTATGGTACAAAACTAGCAAGTATTTTCACTGACTTTGGAGGAAGGACTGGGTTCCTAAATAGGAGAGGAAGCTGCATTTTTAAATATCTTTTCATTTCTAGTGACTCTGTGAACAGTGGTGGTTTGATTTTTCTCTGAAGGTTTAGTTACCACAAGCCCACCTTTATCTCTGCTTTGCTCTCTAGCACAAGCACTTTGAAATTTCACAGTTCACTCCTCTTCCTTCCCCTCTATACTACACACACAGATGCATTAGACACGTGTACAGCCTGCTCACATGTAAGGCTGTTCAACATCAATGCATGGTTCCGAGTGCAATGTTTGTTCATTATTTTGAATCAAATTGTTTTAATACAGTTAGTAATACTTGTCCAAGTAGATAATGCTGGAAACCAGCATTTGTAACTAAGTATGCAGAGTAATATGTTGAGCTGTGGTACAGGCTCCTAGATACTATGACAGTAGCAATAATAATATAATTAAAATTAGAGAACACACAAAAGCCATTCAAAAGCAATTTCTAGTTCTTGACAAAAGGCAAAATGAGGGACTAGTGTTTAATTAGAAATGCAACCAGATTGTTCATGAAGAGCAGCCTTAAGAGAGGAAGCAATGCACACTTTACAAATGGCTTGTGCAGCTGCTTGCTGGACAGCAAAGGACTTGTAACAGTCAAGATTCCTGGTGCTGAATCTGGAGACAATTATGCCTATGTGTTACCAGCACCACAGCCAAGCACACTCTAAGATCTCTCTGGGACTCATTTTTATTATAAAATGGAGAAAATGTTCTATTCTGAGCTTCATCTGAAGCATTTTACCTAAATATCTTAATTGCATCATGAAAATAATGATGGAAATAGTGGAAGAAGTGAGAACTTGCCTTTCTCATACTTGCAATACAAAGTTTTGGGCAATCATAGGTGTTGTGAAGGGCAAAGGGCAGAAGTTTTAACAGGGAGACAGGTCTGCCTGGCACCCTTGCTTTTAGGGCACAGGGACTGTCCCTAGTCTCTCACCGTTAGAGAAGTAATTATGGAATGTGGCATTTCTGCTCAGACTGCGGATGTTTCCAAAATTATCTTTTAAAATTATCAGTAGTTTGCCTCTCTATTTCTTGCTTTCATTGAAACATTGCTTTTTGACATTAATCTGGTATAAATGAACATATTACATTAAAATCAGGGTCAGCATTTTGGGTTCAAAACCTCCATGTTTACTTACATTATTATTACTTCTCTATCCAGTAAACTGGATTCATTTTTATAGCAGAGCAGCCTTTACTTGCTGTGCTCTTCAGTGGGAGACAGTACAGCGCAGTCACTTTGCTAAGGTTAGGTTCTCTGTCCATCTCCCTGCAGAACTCCTGCTTCCTCCAGCAGCGGTTCTGGAAAGGGAGGAGGAGAGAAAATGTTTGGAGGCAGTGGAGAAAAGAGAGGGGGGGGATACTATGTCTATGCTGAAAACCTAGACGGAGAAAAGCGAAGCAGATTAGTCAGAAGGATATGGTTTGTGCCATTGCCATGACAACTAAATGTAAAGGGCAGATGTTAAGCTCAGAAGAGCTGCCTGGCACTTCTAGGAACCAAATTGCAGGTGCCAACAGTCTACAGAACCTTAACCCATGAACAATTACATCTCAGCTTTCAGAAAGAATGTTTTTAAATGACAGCATACCTGTGCCTGATGTAGGCTCCTGTACTATACCTGTGTAGATTTTGTACACAAAGACAACTGATGAAATATAGAGACAATCCTGTAAAACAGGCATGGTCCGTGTCCAGCCCACAGAGCAGCCAGGCTGCAGTGTACCAGGGGAGACTTAAAGTAGCCTGGGAACCAGAGGTGGCCACCATACTCCAGTGTCCCACCATTCCATTTACAAATGGTGCTTGGTGGGCGGTTGCCTCTGTGTAATGTTCCTCCCCCCCACTGAACTGAAGAGCCACTGTGTGTGCTGCACACTGTGATGGCTGCACGACAACTACATCAGGAAAAAAACAGAAATTCCCAGAATTGTCCTACTTGTAATTGAAGCTCTCATTTGTGCTATAGTTTCAAAATAACTTTTGAAAGCAATCACTTCTCATTAATGGCAACATGCATCTGTGTCACGTCACTGTTTACAGTATTCAGGGGAAAATCTGATTACATAAATCTTCCTTTATAAAAATGAAGTAACATATTTCAGGCATAAGAAGGGCTGCGCTGCTCACTTACCATTGAAGCCTGAGTTAATGAGTATACTGTGTCCTCTGGGGAACAATTTGCTGTAAATGATGTAAATTCATGATATTAATTTAATACTCACAGCAGAATCTCGGGTAGTGGTGAACCTTACCCACTCACCAGCCCTGCTAGAGCTTACGATGAGGGGAGGGAGGGCAATGGGGATTCTGCCTGTACGAGCGGGTCTGTGTGCACTCCACTAACACCTTGGGGTCTGCTTACAAAGGGAGAAGTCAGGCAGAATCATCAGATTTTTCTAATTCACACTACCCAGTTTGTTAAGTGTACCCAAAACGAACTTTTGGAATAGCTATAGTTATACTATGAAGTTGGGAAAGAATACCTTTGTTATATTTCTTCCTTCTACAGAGCCCTAATTTTTTCTGGAAAGATCTGGGATAGTATCTGAAAGTATCCTCTCTCATCTTAATCGAAGTATATTAACATTATGGCACTTCATCCCATATAAAATTCACCCTCTTTCTATGTAGTACAAACAAATAACCTCTTATTTTACACAATGCTACTTAAAATGGTAACACAGTGGTGTGTTCCTGATTCTGTTTCAAGTTCTTCGTCATTCTGCATAGCCTGTTTCCACCTATAATGAGAACTGAACATCTTTGTCCTTCTCCAGATAGAACTAAAATGAACATATACAGGTTTTTAGTTCAGGTGACTGTTTACGCAAGTCACTGTACCAGAAAGGTACATGCATGAGAGATCCTGAAATTATTTATTTCAGTACATCAAAGAAAATGGACAAAATAGAACTAGGCCTGAAATAGGACATTCCAGTTGACACTTAACAAACAATTCTAACAAGCACTGTACTGAGAAACAGTGGCGAAGAATGGAAACATAGCCATGATGTTCAAGTTGCAGTTTCCTGTTACAGCTTACAACGGGGTGAGAATGGAACAAACCGGAGAAAATTTCTAATACACCACAGAAGATCTATTTCAAAACGTTATTTACATGAACTTAGCACTCATGTAACCTGCCAGATCAACAAAACAACTTGTAGTAGGACATGTATTTCGAACCGTTGTGTCCTGCTGTCTAGTACAATTCAGACTGATTTTTCATACTAGCATCTTGCCCCCAGCGAGCTTTCCAGTTCAACCATTAAAGCTGTTTACAAAAAATGTTGGTGTACAAATGGGAAACCCTGCACAGAACCTGTATGCTAAAGCAGCCACCTGTCTGCTGTTAGCGATCACAGGCTGGCAACTGCACACCAGCTAATAAAGATTTTTAAAAATTATGATACCAGACCGATAAAAGGTTACTTATTAGAAATAAAATATTTTTTCATTCTTAGTTATTACTTATAGAACACAACTCTAATAGTTTGTAAATGTTTCAGTTTGGTTTTCTAGAATGAATATGAGTTAACTTACAAACAGAAGCAAAAATACCAGCAAACTAAATGGCCTTTTGTGGGCTTTGCTCATTCTGCAGCATTGTGGGGCCGGTTGCAGTCAAACATCTGCCTGAGAGATCAGTCAATAATACTCAGTTCTTTGTGTCCAGAAGATGGAGAGGGGATGGGGGAAATAAAAAAAAAAAATCAGTCCCCTCTCTCCTCTGCTGTTTTACCCTTTTTCATACGGAACACTG
The DNA here is from genome assembly GCA_013400055.1 of Nycticryphes semicollaris. NCBI lineage: Eukaryota > Metazoa > Chordata > Aves > Charadriiformes > Rostratulidae > Nycticryphes > Nycticryphes semicollaris. Next base: position 1,107,284 of record VXBJ01003113.1, on the reverse strand, counting down.
TACTTTTATTTATTCTGTAATAAATCTCATTTCAATAAGAAGCATTGCTACATTATTCATACCCACTGGCAGCCCAGCTCTACTGTCTGATTGATGAGATCTTGAGACATATGTTTTCTGTAGCTGTATCTCACCCTACCTGCCTAAAATCTGCTGTTTCAAGAGACGGTTCCTTAACTGGGTTTAGTGTGCATTCAGCAGTGGAATTTTGGGGGCAAGCTGGGGGATGGAAAAAAGGATCTCTGTCTTCACTGTGCTATTACAGGTTTGTCTTATGCAATTTGGTTGCACATGCCCTAAAAATTGTATGATCTTTTGGAAGTTATGCATTATATGAGACAAGAAAAGCAGAAAACCCACCCTATAGTCCTATACTTATAGTCCACATTATAGAAGTTGTCTAAAATGATGAGGTTGACTTTAAGTTCTCTCATGTATTTTGAGAGGAGAGAGGGGAAATCTAAAAATAAAAGTCTAACAAGAGCAGTCTAAATAGATAGTGTCACAGGTACTTCCTCTTAAAGACCAAGATAAAACAGCACCATCTTTCTAGTAGAAAAAAGACTTTTTAGTAAGAATACCACCTGTTTAAATACAGGCTTTCAAAAACCTCCCAAATACTTTACCTATGTCAGGGTAAGACAAGGATCTACTCTTTCTTTGTATTCTAGTACTGTCTTCATCTTCCCGGATGCATAAACAAAGGTAGAAAACAAATCAAGGCGAATTGTTGTTTGTCATACTTGAAGGTGAAAACGGGAAATAACTCTGTATGGTTATGCCTTCCCACCCACACATTTCTTTGAGATACACAACTATACCAAAGGTTTTTTTCTTTCAAAAACAAAATGATAGGCGAAAGGGGGTTTTCCTCCCCGTTTTTTAATTACGTGAAAGATGAGGTATCTGTTTATTTAGAAAGATGCTGAGTATCAGACTCAGTGAAATAAGCATATCACAACTGAACAACAGGGAAGGAAATGTATTTTTGCTTGACTTTGTAATCCTTTTCCTATCTCTCTGTGTCCCACCTCCCTTCCATCATCTTCTTTAAATATTCATTCAACTTCAACAATCAAAACAAGTCATACTAGGTAACAGTTCCATGCCTCCACATAAAGCTCTTATTGCATAAAATTAAAAGGCTCAAGCATGATTTTTCTAGCAGAAAAAAAATACAATTGATGTTTTTGATACTTAAAAAAATTTAAAAGAAAGAAAGAAAAAAAAAAAAGAGAAAAAAAAACCTAATTCTGAAGCACTTTTTCAGAAATAGAAAGCACCAAAACCTATTCAAGTCCTTTTTAGGTCACCTTGAAAAACAGGAGATAACCAGGTAATCCCCTGATGGACTTTCTAAAGGTTGCACAGTATATCACAGCACATACTTCTACATTACAAGTAGAGACACACAGTCACTAATACCTAATTCTTCACTTTAATCACTGAAAACAGGGTAGGATACTCAAGTAGTGCATATAGAGTATTCATTTATAGATGTGCACAGTATATAGAGACCTTTGACCTTGAAAAGAAAGCTGGCCAACATTCCTGTAGTTGGGAGTGATCCAGTTTGCAAAGGAGCTGCCCACAGGAAAATAAGCTAAGTTTTGGAAAATTTAAAAAAATTGGAAGAAGGGAAGAGCAAGAGAATGAATTTCTGGTCTAGATTTCTTCATTCATCTCAGGAAAAACAGTAAATTTCAGATACTAAAACTGACATGTTTGGTGTTATTTTTAAAAGCACATGTATTTTAAAGTCTCATAATATGTATTTTAAAGCGTCTCCATGACCTTACAGCTTACAGAATCAGATCTTGCATTTCCCCAGCCACCATTTCATGCATTTTAATATATACCAAATAATTCAAGCTACTTTAAAATCTGGCTAAAGGGGCTAAACTCTGCACATTATAATGTAGAAATTGTTTTTACAGAAATACATTTTTGTTTTTCTTCATGATCTAGTAAGATACTATCACAACAGATAGTCTCTGGAATAGAAAGAGTGCATGATGGGAGGTGGTAGGAAGGTTTTCTCCCAAGGAAATGTCATCAGCATTCAGAGAAAATCTTCACTTGTTCAGAATGAAAGTTTAATTTCCCCCATTTGCTTAAATTTAGCCTCATGCTGGTAGTTATTGAGAAGAAGCCAACTGAAGTAATATCACTTGTTGTTTATTGTAAATCATGATACAGAAGACCTCATCAAAATGGAAGAGAGGAGAGAGAAAATTTGTAATAACAGTATTTTGATAAGACTAATGTTTCCATTTGAAACTTCAGATGAAAAGTGAATCCTCAGTTTCTCTTTGCCGGTATTTATCAAAAGACAATTATAATTTTTCTCTAGAAATATCTAAACTTAATAATTAAATTTTGCATAACTACAGAATCAACACCCCTCCTCCTTTCCTAGCTGCCAATATTCATGTCACACAAAGTTATGATTTCCCTATCTCAAGCCTTTTTTTGGTTAAATGTCATCTATTTACCAACTTAGACTACTCTTTCAATTATAGGAAATAATTTTCAATTAGTCATTCAGAAGCTAAGGTCATCTTGAGCAAATTCTGCCCTCAACCAAAGACAAAATGGAAGTAGAGAACAGCAAGAGCTGGCAGTAAATGGATAACAAGGGAATACAGTGACATGTTCTGAAGTACAATTACCTCTAAGAAGTGTAGAACTTGGGGAGAAAAAATGCAGTGTTGTTATTTGAGATATTTAACATTGCAATTGTTATTTATCAATTTGTTATTGTTGATTTGCAGTCTATCTGATAGATTACTGCAAAAGAGATTATCAATATAGCATATGTTGTACAAAGACAGCCATTCTAGAGAGGGACCACAAGATGGACAAGAAGGGGATGCCCACTTATGCTGCAGCACACAGCTCAGCTCCAATGCCAGCTGTCCAGCGTTCACAGCATCTGTCTACTGCACAAGCTGCAATTGTTCCTAGCCTGAAATCGCAAGCGTTCGTGCTGCAGATCCACCATTATTCCAGCTTTTGTCTGAGGGGCTGCTTCTCCAGCAGGGCAGGTGGCAGTTCTCTGTCAACCTGCTTGGTGGCTGCTCAAATGCCAGACAGGCACAAGTATGGAATCACGAGGGGCACAGCTTATTACTCAAGCTTTGTGAGTTAGAGAAGAAAGAAAGAAAACCCCAAAAGTGAATTTCCACTTCATCTCTAGACTCAGCTGGTTTTCTCTTCATGAAACAAAGAAAAAAAGAGGGAGAATGAGTTTAAACATATTTTGCGTATGAATAGTATCTAGAAATGCTAGGAAAGTCCCAAATAGCTGACTTTTTTTTGTGGGGGATTTTAAAACATCCCACTGTCAGAAGATTTTTTTAAGTGCCTTTTCTACACAAACGCATTTTCTAGCTCCAAGAGAGGACTTTTATTTTTTCTTGACTTTGTTAAATAGCTTTTGTTTGACTCCTTTGTGTCACAGGGCAAAGTCAAAAGGCAACCATCAACCCTTATAGTGCACAAGTTCTGTTGGGAAGTGGTAAGATGGAGCTAAACGTTCCTCAAGCTTTTTAGTTTCAGGTAGCCTGCAGATACAAATGTGTGCTGCAGTCCAAATATACTAGCCATCTATGTGGACACTGGGACCCTGTTTTACCAGCAAAAAAAAATAACAGCAACAAGCAGAAATTAACAGACATTAACTGAGGAATTAATACGCACGTCAGTGGATTTACACCAGTCACAGATTTCTCACCGCAGCATTCATCCTAAGGCTTATTAAAAGTAGGACTTTTTTTTTTCCCTTGAATCAAGGCACAGATAAATGAGACAGGCTTAACCATACAACTGATTGCAGCTGAAACAAGGCAGGCCTGTTCTCCCCTCTTCCAACCTCACATACACTAGTCCTTAACAACAAATCCATCCTTTGCTAAGCAGCTTCAGTCCACTGAGGAGCAGGAAGCCTGTTCAGCAAAAAAGCAAGTGGTTTCCATCCCAGTTAGCAATCTGGATTGGCTCACTAAGGAGTCAGGCAGGCACCGGACTGGTATGAGACAAGGGCTGGCACTGCACAGCCATGAGCATGACCATCCTTTGCAGCAATTAATTTGCTCCATCTGTTGCTGCTGGACCATCCTGTTACTTTACTTCTCCATGAAGCTCCACTCCATTCTTCACCCTTTGCAAATAGATCGTAGCCAGTTTCCATGTTCCCATATTCTCTTCCCAAAGTTACATCCTGATGCTACACAGAGACAGTTTGGTAAAATGTTCCGTAAAAGAGACTATGGATATATTCCTGGACCTGAAGTTCAGTTGTGCTGAAGGAAGAGTGCAGTGAGAACATGCTTACTACCCTTATAGCCAAGGGCATCAGAAGCTGGCAGGAAGAAAGGAGTAATGGCAGATCTTTGGCCCTGCCATTTGATGCAGAATTCAGCAGTGTACTCTTAACATTAAATGCCCCTGAGCTGCCCAGCAAGGAGCAGGCAGGCAGGGAGTGCTCAGTGTTTCATCTAAGATACAGCGTGTCCCGCCGTAGAATTGCTCACCACTTCTTTTATGGCAGAGAAACTCCCTAAAATCACAGTCTAGTTCATATTTCCCATTCCTCAGTGTAATCTGTATCAACAGATGCTTGCTGGAGCCAAGCACCACCTTGAACTGCTTTTAAAGAGATCAAAGGAGGTACAGCCTTGGAACTATTTTGGGTCTTCACTGTGAGGCATGTACATTACTCGTCCTGAGAAAACCTGAGAAACAATAGAAATGTTAAAAAGCTGGGTTTAATTGCCAACAATGCCATGGCAATCAAAGGAATGATTTTGTATATCAATTATTTAGTTTTAAGAATCCTATGTCTTTCACCTTAGTCTCTACCTGAAACCAGAATATAACCAACAGCATGGTATTTAATACCAAGCAGCTCAAACCAAACCTCCATTATTAAAATTATAATTTTAAGTATAATATTTTTTTTACCTTGTCATTGAAGTCAAAACCTATTATGAAAAAATCTTTCAGAATACTTAGATTTCACGCAAAAGCAGCCAGGAGATGATTCAGTTTTGTCTTTCTGGTAAAAAGTGTTAGAAATAAATGTTCACTGTCATAGTAATAGTTGGAATGTAGAAGCAGCATGTTCACATTTCTGTCAGATGTGTTCACACCCTTTTTTCTAATACAACAATTGGTATGAGATATCAAAGGAAAATACTGCATCAATTTAAGTATGTATAAACTCATTGTGCCACATTCAGAGAAAGCAAGAATAAATGAAGTCCTGAGTGGCAGCAAAATATGATGAGAATAAAAACTAATCAGAAAGAGGGGAAAACAGTACAAAAGTGGAAACCACACAGGAAAAGAAATGAGCTGGATAAATTCTAATTCTAATGAGTGGCTGAAAACTGTATGAGCACTGAATAAAGGGCATTTCAATGAATGAATGAACGATACGTGAATACCGAGTAAAAAGGTATGAAGGATATTGAGACACGCTGAACAAATATATCACCATGAAAGATTCTGCTTGAAAGTACTCAATCATTCCAATTTGATAAATACAGCATAAACCAATATTTGTTGTGCCCAGTCCTCAGTTGTGCATCAGCAATTCTGCACCTTGTTTATGGTGGTGTAAAAATAGACACATTTTTTTGGTTCTTTGGCTTGGGACAAGAATTGTTTCTTCCTTCATCTTAGGTTCATTATTTTTGAAGGAGAAAAATTGTTTATAGACATTAAAATTTAAGTCTTCTGCTTTTTGCTGAGGAGGCTTTTCTGTTTGCATCGTTACCGTATTGATATACTTAACAATTTTTTGTTGGCAGAAGTGCTACATGCTAACAGCAACATCCTATTGAAAATAGAAGACGTGATAAAATCGTGCACAGAACAGGCTGACGGGAAAGCCCTTTCAAAACAGCTGTGTTAGCAGTGGAGCAATTTGATCTTCGAGTTATGTACATCTTGGAGTTGTGTCTTTATAATCTCTGAGGAACATCATTAAGAATATTTTATGACAATGGCACTAACTGATGCTGCACTGCAAGGCTGAACCAGCACTAACAAAGTTCGAGAACAGTAGGGCAGTCTTTTTCACCCGCACCAAACTGTAGTTACAGACACTGAAACACATTGTTTCTGATTTCCAGAGGGACACCCTAAATCCCATATGTTTAAAAGTTGTATTTACTTGTGCTTGCAGGGCAAATATCACGGTAATCCCATGCATATAGCAGTAATCATCTCAAACTGTTTAAGAGAAGAAAGAAGAATATTGGCTGCAGCTAGCATGCCTGTACAGGTAATGAATTACATTTCATTAATCTGCTCCGTGTTAATCTGTTCATGTACTTTTAGGACCAAATCCTGCCCTCTTGCTCCACTATAGTGATTTGGGTGCACCAGGGGTTGCCCTTTAAGCTTGTGTTTGTACTTCATTAGTGGCTCCCCTGCTACAAATATTGCTATAAGTGACTTCTGTATCAGAGCTAATCTTCAAAGACTTAATCTGTGGGAAAGGCTTTAAAGAGATTATTTTTTGCAAAACAGCTGTCCATATTTTAAATTATGCAATGCATTAATTCATATTAATTATGCAATACAAAAGACATTCTGTCCGATATGTTGCAAGGCACTGATAGTTTTGATGTTGTTTGGAGAAAGAAACTTTAAAATTACATATAAAACCCATTTTGAGGAAATTGTTCCATGGTTAAAGTCCAGATAAAGTGTTTAAGTCAAATGTGTTCTTTTTAATCATCTGTGGATGCAATATGTGTTCTTATATGAGTATTTTGACGTGGGTCTTTTTCAGAAATCTAATAATCTCTGTGTCGGTTTCTTTAATTTACCCAACTTTTTGGATTTCAAAGTTAAACCAGCATGTTTTTCAAATGTGTGGAACTAAACTAAACAGATTGTCTGCCTACACCAGTCTCCAGCTGGTTGAAGATCAGCTTCTGAATTCCCTCTCTATGCTAGAATTTGCAGTACAGCTACTAGCACTCGTTATTATTACTCATCCACCCATTATCTGTTCAATGTGTTCTAGGGGCCGCTGGAAAAGTCTCTGCAGAACTCTGTGGTTTCAGAACGACAACGAAACGTAGAACACAAAGTGTCAGCCATCAAGAACAGCGCTCAGGTATTTTTTGTCCTGTTTGCTGCTTATGCAGCCATGATTTTCATACAGACATACCTGAACTATTTTTAAGCTGGGTAGCACAAATACTTCTGCTAACAAGCTGTGCCAATCATTTTTCAGTATTCTGAGGACCTCAGCCCAGACTAACTGCTCAGAACATACCTGGATCCCCAGGTTTTTACAGCTGTTCTATGTTCAGTGTGAGAGCTACCTATTTTAAAGCTACCATACTCATCCCTATGTGAGTTGCAGGCAGACCACTGAGTGGAGTAAGAACATACCTGCCATCTCTAAAAAGATGTGAGGTTCAGTAAATGTATTTCTGCAACTTCATCTCTTTTAGTTGGGTCAGCAGTAGCTAGCCTTTGTGACCTCTGAGTCACGTACCAAGATCTTTGTAAAGCTGAAGCCTGCATGACGTAATGACATGTTTTGGAGACATGAAGGGAGAACGTTCAGAGCTGATGGTAACAATTCTCCAGGAGTTTCTCATACTGTTGCAGGGTAGACCTGGGCTCAGTCAAATCTATAGCTATGTCCCATAGACACCTTGAAAACTCAGTCAGAATACCTGCCTGTTCAGTTCCACACAGGGTAAGGATTCAGATTACCTATGGCCTTTTTGCTATCCCAGCCCCACTTTCAGCTTTGCAGCAGTCTCAGTGTAGAAGTTACGTTTTAAATACCTGTCCTTACGCCACTCAAGACCATCATTTTTGCTATAATAGAAAGATGCCCTAGCAGCATTCTCTCATCAGTGTCTCCCTCCATGGCAAAGAAGGGTTAGAGAGATGAAACCCTTAAAAGGATAAAGATAGCTTTAGAAGAAGAATGAATGTGATACCAGATCTCTATCTATGTATAAAGCTATAAGAATTGCACAGCAAAAGCAGACAAAGCTGCAACCCAGCAGCCTACCATGCTGCTCGTTCTTCCTGTGTGGAGAAGCACAGCCATCCCTGAAATACCAGTGAAAATGAGAACAGTTTCTAGATACAGGGTTTTTTTAGTAGGTAATCAAGTTGAACACAGAAATCAGCAAGCTACTTGTGTACGTAATTTCTTACCTTACACATATAATTTAAAAGTTTAGGCTCCAAAATAAAGAGGCAACCGAAATGGCTAATTCTGTGTGTCCTAATTTAGCACACGAGTTTATGTATTTTTACAGACACTTAAGGTGCATATCTCAGGAAACCAAAAAGGATTGTTTATGACTTGTAGGTAGAACCAAGGCTTCCACAGCACAGAAACAGACCTTCGAAATAAAACCAATGATTTCCTACAGTTTTATTTTCCTTCTTCTGATGTGTCTTTTTTTTGAATTACCATTGTTTGGTTACTAGAAAACACCTTCTACAATTTTTGCAGTACATATGAAAACAAACCTTTTCAAAAAGCCAAAGCAGCAAAAATGTTTATGTTCTTTACCCAAATTCTTAAGTAATTATCTAAATAAAGTCTCTGAGCTCTGCTCCTGTCTTTGGCTCCACCTTTCATGGCTTTGCATGCCCCAGTCCAATTTCCATTGAAGTCAATGTGAAATTATCCATTTGCCCTGATTTAAAGATCCAAGCAGCAACTTACATTATGGGCATAATAATTTCAATGTAGCTCAGGCTAAATGCAAGCATTCCTACTTTCCACTACATCATTGAACTAGTAAACAAGAAGTGGTTAAGCTGTATCAGCTGTCGGAGCGAGGATAATAGCTGGCTTTCTGAACAAGTGAAATAACTCTGTAGTTATAAATGCACATTTGTAATTCTATTATCATTTTTTAAAGTTTACAAGTTAGTAAACCAGAGTTCCCAAAGCTGCTTAGGGATTTTCAAATGATAGGAAAGGGAAATAGTACATTTTGCATTTGTCTATTACAAAAGAAATTCATTTTTATGTCACTGTGAACACCCAAATAATTTTACTTTTTTTTTTCCCCCTGGGAAAGATGACTGACCAAGATGTCAAATACTTGGAAGACTTGCAAGAGGAATTTGACTTCAGGTATAAAACAATACAAAGCTTAGGTAAGAGTTTTTATAATAATTTTCAGATGCTCTAGGCAATGACTGATTCTGCAGCTAGACCCCAGCATTAGATTTTTTTTGCACATCACCCAGATAACATATGTAAACACATTAAAACAATGGATTTTTAGTTTATATAAAGTTATGGTCTTGGAACATAATGACTCTTTTGAGGTTAGGAGGGTAAATGGGATCTTGTTGAGGAGTATAGCTATTTTCTATAGATATATGCATAATGGCATGAAAAGTAGTAATTTTCTTAATTTGAAGAATCTATATTTCAATTTCCTCACCTTTGACGTGGCCCTTCCTTGGCAGGATATGGAAGAGCCTCTTATTTCCCCAGAGCAGAGTTGTATACAACTGATTTTTTTTAGCCTCTACCTTGGCTTTCAGTTCTTTTTTGACCACAGTGGTGATAACCAGCTGGTAAGCACTCTGAATGCATGTTTGACCAGCCCGTGATGGTTGAGATCTTCACATGGGAACAGTCCTTGCATGATCTTTTTCAGAAAAGAAACTGAGGCCTGCTTGTGTCTGCTCAGATATCTTCCTATTATCTCCCATTGAACATGCAAAGATATTGGGCTTGATGTCCAATGTCCAAGTTCTTACACATGTCAATCCTATATGTTTAAGGCTGGATATGGCCAGATAATTGGAAGAGATAAAACTGCCATGGTTTAATGAGTTGTTAGCCAGCAGGCCAGTCATAATTATTGACCACACGGATGACTGAAGCCTGTCTCGCTTGCAAAATAAAACATGCTTATATAAATTACTTTCAGGGCTTAAAATTTCTCTGTGTCAACACATGCTCTCCACCAACATGGCCAGCTTGCAGTACCTCACACTATGTGAGCAATTGCTGTGGCTGAGCTGACAATCAGTTGCCTGTCTGCCCCTATTGAAACGTCTACCCTAACATAACGGGAAGATGTCAATGCAGAGCTTAGCAGAAACACAGTTGGCACCAATTTCTTTTTTGAAGGTAGCACAAAAGATGCAAGGAGAGCTAACGGTGGGGGAAGGTGAAGGGGAGAGGGGAAGAGCTTGGAGAAGCTTGAAATTAATGCATGCTCCAGAGAAGGAAAAAGAGAGGGGTAAATACGCAGTGATCAGTACTCCTGACTGCTGAAATCCCCATGGCAATGAACACTTTATCTCTCTTTTGAATGCCTACCCTCCATTCTCTCAGCCAGACTCATAATTCACATCAGATCCAAAGAGCTTAAGTCTAACTGCTGACACCATGAGCATATTTCAGTAGTGCACAAATCAATCATTGATCCAAACCAGATGTAGTTAATATACATGGCTATGCACATGAATAAGAAATGTATAGATTTCTAGGTATCATCTGCATGATGATACTTAGATGTCTATCTTTTCCTGTTCCACATGCACATCTAAAGACTGGAGTCATAAAACCGTATTTTAAACTTGTAGTTAAGTTAGTCCATTCAAACGAAACACACTATTACATAATCTACGGATGTCTGCAGTTCACTTCACGCTGCTGTCTGGTCATGGTTTTTTCCCTTCCTCCCCTTACAAACACGCACACGTACCCACACATGCATTTATACTGATTTTTTTTTCATCCTCCTGCAGAGCAGAGCGACAAAAACAGCGCCCTCATTAAACAGGAAATGTTGGCGTTGCAGGCGATGCTCAATACTTTAGACTACAAAAGAAAGGTTAGTGACATGTTTTGTCATTTGTGGTTCATTTGCTTTCTCCCCTTATTCCCACATGGAATACTCATCTGTGAATGTGTGCCTTTTAAAATTCTGCTCTCAGAAGAACAGACAAATAACAGCAGATACAAATCAACAAAAGGTTTTGGGTGGGTGCAGGTGAGTTTGTCTAGCAGTTAAGAAATTGGCAATTAAGGAACACCACAATCAAGGGTATGGTGCTGCACACACTAGAAGGCAGGTGAGGGCACCACTTCACAGGACCTCTGACTGTGCGAAATGGATAAGTTAGTTGGCAATATATATCCTTTAAAGTAAACAAAAAGTATTCAAAGTATATAATTGCAAAAAAAACCCCAACAAAACAAAACCACCCCAAACCAAAACAACCCAAAACAAACAAAAAACCCCAACAACCCACCAATTGTATCGTTCTTTGTTCAGTGATCAAAACCTGCAGATATGAAAATATTGCCTGACCACTTCTTTGCTGGCACAGCAAACGCTACATTTAGGCAATTTCTTTGAGTCCCTGTGCTTTTTACAGCTAAAAGCAAGCAAGCAGAAAAACCCAGAGCACTGGATATGATACAAAACAAAAGGAAGACCTCTTGACCTTGACAGCATTTGTAAATGTCAGCTTCTTGGAGGTGTAATGCCCACAAAGAATGCAACAATCCTTCCCACCTCCAAACCCAGAAGTTTTACTGAGCAGGAGTTCATAAAGGTTTAGGATTAATTTCAAGTACAATGGGAGATGAGTCCAGTCATCTCTGAATTATAGAGACTACAGCTAAGGGGCTAAATACGTAAAAAGTAATTGCAAGAAATGTAATCAACACTTTTATGATAATTGCTGAATTTCGTGGCTGTTTCCCATGGTCAGTTTGTGACAACTTTCCTATTTTACAGGAAGTACTCAGTAAAATAGGGCGTGTGATTCATGAAATTGATATGCTTATGAGCAACATGCTGACAGAAGAGCTGCTAGACTGGAAGAGACGGCAGCAGATTGCCTGCATTGGGGGTCCTCTCCATGGTGGGCTTGATCAGCTCCAGAACTGGTAAACTTGCCTTGAGCTTGTATTTCCACTGAAAACCACAGGAAGTCTGCTGCACATGAAATGATCTTTCCTTTAGATCAGTTACCTTGCAACAACAGCAAATTCATTAGCAGCTAAGCAAGTAAATAACAAAAATACATCTTGTTTTGGTGGACAACATTTGCTGTTCAGAAATAATTAACGTTAATAGTGAACTGCTGAGCCTGAGCCGCGTCAGTCAGTCATTTTCTGGTTTGACAGTTGCTCCAGATACATGATACGTACCCTCTCGGGAGTTTTGCTTGAGTAAGAACCGTGCTGACTGAGTTTGTCACTGAGCACAGTGGGAGTTTTGTCTGGGCAGGAGCTGGGTAGACACTTTATGCTTTGACTCACTAGGTACATCACCCCTCCAGGTTTCAAACTACACAGGAATCGAATGGCAGTAGTCTCCGAGCAGTCTCTGTGCTGGTAATTCTAATGGTGATTGCAAGTAAAAAAAAAATAAAATTAAAAAACATTATATTTAAAAAGATAATGTAGCCAGAGAATGTCAGTGTCCTGGTTAGTTCTCTCCCATCAAACTTCTCTTCTGGAGAAGGTGAAGTAAAGACTAAGAAAAAAAATGAAGGAAGGAAAACAGCAAAGAACCTTTTTAGATTTGAGAGAAAAGTAATTTTTGCCTTTTTTGTGTGTTTTTTTTTTCCACTGAAGTTTTTTTTTCCCCAATGGAGATGTTAAAAATAGCTAAAAGGTGTGATTTTATGCACACATACCCTATTAAACTGTTAGCAAATGTGTTTGGATTTGATTTTCATTATTGTTTTTACATTTCTGAGAAATGCCATTCCTCAGTCTTGGTAACTTTCAAATTTTATATAAATATTATCTTTTTAAAGAGTACATTTTGCAAAATCACTAAGCTATAGGAAAGAATTAAAATTGGCACAAGTACCCCGCATGTACAACATCAGAACTGTGTATATATTTCTTCTAAATTATCACAGACAGCATTGCATTGCTGTTGATGAAGCCTGTTGCAAAAATATTCATCTCTGAAAATAAAGTAGGAAATTTTGCTTGATGTATTTATATACTCCTGTAAAGATGAACAGACACCAAACTAGAAAGCATCAATCGGTACTGGTTCTGATTTCCCTAGGGAAGAACTTCAGTAGCCATTTTGTTCTAAGCAGCCATTTACGTGAAAGATTGCAACCTAATATTTTGTCTTGCTGTAGTTTTACTCTGTTGGCAGAGAGTCTTTTTCAAGTTAGAAGGCAACTAGAAAAACTGGATGAACTGTTGACCAGGCTGACTTATGATGGGGACCCTATCCCAGTGCAAAGACCTCAGCTGCTGGAAAAAGTAAACTTTCTGCTCTACAATCTTTTCCGGAAGTATGTAAGCCATTGTCTATGTACATAACTTTACCTGAACTGCCACAAATTTATTGGCAACAATGAGACCATGTTGTTAAGAAGAAAAAAAAAAAATTAAAAAAGCTTGAGTATCTTAGGATCTTAAAGACTGAGTTTCCAATATTAGAAGTGTGTTACAGTCGTCACCAGAATTCCAGAAGTTGAAGGTGCCAGGCAGCTTCTCACGTGTAGTAGTTAAGGGTTTGTGGGCACGTTCTCTAGGTGAACACAACAAATCCACTTATTTCAGTAGGAGTCATGTACATACTGCTGAGAAAAGGTTGTGGGTTTGGGCTTTTGTTTGGTTTGTTTTTTAAGTGGCCTGTGCTAATTTGTTCTTTGTTTTTCCTCTTCCCCATCAATATGTTTATTAATATATACAACTTTATCATTTTCCTTTTGCCTTTTTTACTGGCTGTATGAGAGAAATACCACAAGTGACTATCTGAAAGCAAAACACGGTCAGTTGGGTTTTTTGTAAAAACTGAAAAAGATAAAATGATTGATTACTTTCATTGAGGCCTGGCTCAGTGTATTTTCATACTCTGTTTTATGGTTCTGATAAAAGTCTTGGTCTTCCAGACTTTTATCACCTTGGAATTTTAGAATTACAGAATTTGTTTTGTTTTGATTTTTAATGTAATCCAAATATCTGTCTCTTATGGGAACAATTCAACTGTAAGTTAGACCACTGGATGATTTTGAGAACTGAGAGTTGGAATACATACCTGCCACTCCAGCTTCTGTGGAGAAATAAGTCTCTAAGAGATACCAGCACTTTTTTCCTCCCCCCCCCCCAGAACAGCTGTTTGTTTATGCACATTCCTAACAATCTGTTATTTCCCTCTTTCACACAGTTCATTCGTGGTTGAAAGGCAGCCCTGCATGCCAACTCATCCCCAGAGGCCAATGGTTCTTAAAACGTTAATACAGTTCACTGTTAAATTAAGGTAAGGAAAGGAAATCTGATATAAAATCTTTCATTTGTGTATTGCATTCTGTCTCAGGAGCAATCTACAAAGCAAAGCAGACCAACCTGTGGCAGAGATCCTTTTGACTCCAGGGACACTTTCTAATGGGGATATAAAGGCCATAGAATCTCTCACTTGTAGTGAGTGGCAATAAAGAGTAAATCAGTGTGAGGAAGACAGGCAGATCATGCCCAAAAGTCAGCACCTTCAGGGTCCTATGTGCATTTAATTCTTGTTTTAAAGACTTTGCAAACTGAGTAAATAACGATCCATGTTGTACAAGCCAACAACAGAACACTCAGAGGCACTTTTGCACCTACGAAAGAGAAATGTCTGCATTTTGGGGGGCTCTGGTGAATCAACAACAAGTTATTTCTCTCCCACTAGCTCCTTGCCTGACTTTGTGAAAAAAGCAAAGACTGGAGAGGAACTCCCACCTCAGTTCCACCTTGCAGCAAAAAGAATGGATGGGGGGTTGGGGGTGTGGAAAGTGCACATACATCTGTGGTGCACAGATTATAGAAATCCATCTCTTAATTAGTACTTCTTAGTTCTCTCTCTCTAGCCGTTCCCTCAAACACTAACTTTTCCACATACTTGCAGGGAGGGTAGAACACCTGCCACTGGAACAGTCCAGCTCCTCCTTCTGAGTATACAACCCTGTAAATCATGATATAATCCTAGATACCAAATTTTTTTTTTTCGGGTTATAATCATTTCAGATGCTTGAGCTGCTCTCTAACATTTTCTGGTGACAAATTTATTGTTAGTATTAACTTTTACATTTTCTGCTTTGAAGGTTGCTAATTAAATTACCAGAGCTGAACTACCAGATCAGAGTGAAAGCAACTATTGACAAGTAAGAATCTTTAAAGTGAAGGTATTTTCTCTCCCCCTAGAGAGACAACACAGTTTTCTCAATTGCTACCCTATCTGATTCAGAAGTTGCTCTAAAAAGAAAATTAAAACAAATCAGGGAAATGCTTTTCCTTTTTTAATGTGGAAGATTGCTTTTGTCTTTTAAAAAAAAAAAAAAAACTAAAAGCTACTATTGGTATTTTCAAATTGGAGGCAAGCAGTCCATTTAAGATTTGTTTCAAGACTTAGATAAAATTCATTCTGAAATAGTAGCATCAGGGAAAAAAATTTAAATCAAACTGTACTGCATTTATGGGATAGTTAGCTTTGAAATACCACTTATCTCTACTTGCATTAATAGGCCCAGTACCTTCAATAGAGCTGCTCCAAGTACGACATGAAGCTTGTGCTTAAAAACCCAGTGCTGTGATTAGTAACTATGGCAGCTTACAGAGTTCTACCCTGTCTGAAATTAAGACTGCTACATAAATTTCTGCTTTCTAAGGTGTTTGCTTCTCTTTCATGTTCTCATTGTTTTTAGAGTGGTCCCAAATGCGCAGGATCCCCTGCTTCTTTGGTTGATTGTAATTTCTTGAGTAAAAAGTGTCTCAGAGCCTGTCTATACTACATTTGTGAAAACAGTGTTAATGCTGCCTGGAGTATTTCTATCCGAGTTGATGCATCTTCTCTCAGCAAGATGTATTATTTTGAGCAATAGCCTGTACTGTAGAGCAGACTTGGTTACACATAGGTCAGGGTACCACGCACAACACAATATGGGGCTTGCTGTCAAGATATGATTTCAAAACTGAGAAAGAAGATCCGAGTCCTCACCGCCCACCATCCCCAGCCACAGGCTACCCTCCTTTGTCTGGCTCTTGTGCTTCTGCAGACTCCTCAAATACACCTTGACCACATGGACATAGATGATGGCCCAAAAGAAAGAAGGAAAACACCCGCTGAAGTAGCAGGAGAGAAGCCAGGACTATTTCTCTCAAAAGCTGTGTACTGTCTGATTTGTTGTGGTGCACGTTTCCCCAGTACACAATGAGCTATCTAGGCAAGCTTGTATTGTCCCAGAACACAGTCATGCAGGCAATTAGTACTGCAGCTTCAAATACCCACATATGGTTCCCATATCAGGAAAAACGCTAGGTAAAATATACTGCTTGCATCTGGCCAGATGCAAAAGTCTAACTGGACAGTACAAATCTCAATTTGTTAGTTTAAAAACTGCAATTGTATTGGTAATATGAATTAACTTTGACAAGGCAAAATCTACCATCTGAAGATACATTTCTCAGTACAGGTTATGGCTTACACATTTACTGATGCACAACATCTCCTCCCCCTGCCCCTCTTCTATTTCAGGAATGTTTCAACTGTAAGGTAAGAAAATAAGATACTGTATTTCTTAAATTATCTGATGCCATATTATTTACATACATAAGTGTAATGCCCTCCATAGTAATCGTAGATTCGTTCTGTGTGGAACACATGTGAAAGCAATGAACATGGATGAATCCGCAAACGGAAGCCTGTCAGTAGTATTTCGACATTTGGTGAGTTTGACTGCTTTTTTTCCTCTCATGTACCTCTGGTAAATAAATGAAAAATTCTTGAAAAACTATGCAGGGAAAACTGCTTTACTGTCAAGTCTATGCTCATTTTCTTTTTTCTTGTACAGAAAGTTGAATCCTAGAACCTCTTTATCCCATTCCATACTTTATCCATTCCATAAAGTAAGGCTATATATTTTCATCAAAATGACAAAGAAAATCCTAATTAATGCCAGAAAATGGAAAGACTAATCATGCTGAATTATACAGCTTCTCTCAGAAACTGAGTTTTGTTAAAAAAACAACCTAATGAAATAAAAAAACAAAGCCAAACTACACCAGCATTGTCTCGGGGAAACATATAATTGAATGCATTAGATCTGGTTGAAATTATTGCCTGTGATAGCTGTCTCTTGAGAGACTATAGTACTGCTTCTGTAGCTTCTCTTTGTCATGCTTTCTGACTAGACTGCCCTACCTGTGGTATTTTATTTTTGGCTTAACAATAGATGCAGTGCATTGATGTAGTTTTGCAAAAGGAGATGGAGATTGATGGTCTTTAGTGCTTTTTTGTATTCTACACTTTGCAAGCAACCTAGTTAATGCTTTGTTACATTAACTTAGTTTCTTAATTTTTTTTTTTTAAACATCAAAAGACTATTCACTGAATAGGCTTTTCAAGGCATAGTGTCAGTGGCTTCATTACACCATATTTGTATATTGTAAATAAAACATTATTATACTAAGAAAATAATGGTTAGAAATTATGTTCTTTATACATACTTCTGTTTATAGTGCTTTTGGCACATAAATATTATTTTGCTTTATACAGCAACCCAAAGAAATGAAATCAAGTGCTGGAAGCAAAGGAAACGAGGTTTGTATATTTATTTTCCATCTTATTTTTTATTATTTTCACAAGTATTTAAGATTGGATTTTATTTAAACCAAAGAGCAACCATATGCTGTTAGATTTTTAAATATATATTACTCTTATAATAAGTATGGGACCTAAGTATACGCAATATAGTATAATGAGAACTTTTCATATATACTTATAAAAATTTTAATTGCAGGCCTTAAATTTGTGTATCAAAAAAGTTGCAATAATAGAATGTAAGAAGCAATAGTCTTTATGTACGCATTCCTCTTTAAGGCTGCCCTGTTGGTCATTTACGTTTTGAAAAAATAAGCTGGGGGGAGGGGAGTTGAAAAAAATTTTCTATAGGAATGTATTTTTAAATATATATTTATAGTCTGCTGGCAGAGTTTACAGTCGAGGTAAGTGTATAATTACATTTGCATCAAAGAACTTTGCTTGCCTCAACCAGGACCAAAAGTGCACTTGTTTTACCAACTCACCTGAATCTGGTCGTAGGTTGCCCCCTTGTGGTGAGACTGTACTATGACACGATAGCATTAACAAACCAGCAAGTACTTTGCAGTACCCAGGTTTCAGAGACATCCACCGACACATAAGGTGAAAAGATATTGCCAGCGCTTACTTCCTAGTAGAGGAGTTCAAAATCCGTACATTCTTGCTTTGCAGAGAACAGAAATCAGAAGTATTAGCACTGGCACTAATCCACACCTTGAATATCATGCCACTGCATCCATCTGTATTGTAGGGCACTCCTTCCATTCCTGTGTCACCCTCCAGCACCCCTCACATAGAATCATAGAATGGTCGGAGTTGGAAGGGACCTTAAAGTCCATCTAGTTCTATCCCCCATGGGGATAGACAACACCCACTTAGACCAGGTTACTTAAAGCCCCATCCAGCCTGGCCTTGAACACTTCTGGGAATGGGCCATCCACAATTTCTCTGGGTAACCTGTTCCAGTGCCACACCACTCTCACAATAAAGAATTCCTAACATCTAATCTACCTTCTCTCAGTTTAAAACTCTTATCCCTTATCCTATCACTACTCTGATAAAGAGTCACTCACCATCTTTTCTGAAGGCCCCCATTAAGTACTGAAAGACTGCTGAAAGGTCTCTCCAGAGCCTTCTCTTCTCCCAACAACCCCAACTCTTTCAGCCTGTCTTCACAGGAGAGGTGATGCAGCCCATCTTCATGACCTTCCCCTGGACTCAATCCAACAGGTCCATGGCTGCTTTATGTTGGGGCCCCAGAGCTGGATGCGGTATTCCAGGTGGAGTGTCCCTAGAGTGGAAATCCAGGCCACTGGTGCTGCTTCCCCTGCCCAGCTCCTCACCATCTGCACAGCTCTACCCCATGTCCTTCTTCTCAGCTCTGGCTTCCTAAAACCTGATTCCCCTGAGCGTGCTGACTCTCTCTCAGGCAAAATCAGAATCACAGACAGGAAAGTTACTGCTTTCATTCATTTACCTTCTGCATCACTGGCAGGAAGGGAAAGGAAAACTGTCCAGGTAAGGGAGAAGGCAGGATGTGCTCATCCAGCAACTGGAGGCAGCAGTCAGGAGGGGAAAGGCACGGGTACGCAAAAACTCTAGGGGTGGCCATGGACAGCAAAAATCTGCAGGTAAATCTCTGACTGAAGCAAGAGTTAGAAGCTTGCAACCAATGATACAGCCTCTGCCAATGCTACTAGAACAATTAGTGTCTCCCAGGGTAACTGAAGTCATAAGATGCTTCTATGATTGCCACCTATTAACCTAGCAAGTGAAATAGGCTATACTGGTTTAAAGTGACTCCACATCAGTGTAACTTCTTTGCATAACAGAAGGACTGAGGGTAAAGTATTGGCAAGTTTTTAAAAAGTCACTCATATTACAGCCCAAATAGATGTAGTTATACAAGCCCAAAAGTTATTGCAAACAGTCTTTAAGTACAAAGCAAAGGTGTGATCAGCATGGAGAATTTTAACCAAAAACCTAAAGCAGAAGGTACGTGTGCACGCTTCACGTGGAGTTTCTGAACGGAATAACTTGCAACCTGATTAGCAAGACTGAAACCCAAGGCTCGCCTCCCAATTTACTTTTCTACTTACAAAGTCATTTGTATCAAGACAAGCAAATACAACAATGTAGGCATAAAAATGTTGGTGCTCTACTTTTGGTAGTATTTTACTCCCACTTTCACTCATTGTGCCTTTACAACTATATAAAGCTGTGGAGAATGAGGACATCTGAACTGTGACATGGTTCAATGCTGATTTCCTCAGAGCTCCTCCTTGGTCAAATCAGAGTCTGAAGTCAGTATTAGCATGAAGAAGTTTGTTTTAATATTAACAGCCGCTATAATAATTTAAAAACTTGATTTGTTATAGGATGTTCAGTAAGCTGAGAGTGCAGTTGTTAAGTATGACTTGCCTCATAAAAAAAAAAATGTGGTTCTCAGTAATTGAGATTTCATGTAGATATGCCTTTTTGCCTAGATGACCTCTCCTTGAGAAAATGTTTAGTTTTTGCAAAATCATAATGGGGGGAGGCAGCAGGGGAGTTTCACCAACCCTTTTCAACTTTGTGTCAGTAATACAGGTTGAGCTGGATTGATTCTACCTGTATTAAAACATTTGATGGATGAGTATTTAATGTAAAAGCCTTCAGCTCTAAGCTGGATTTTCCCTTTGCAAGGCAGATTTATTATTCAGATGCCTAAGGATCTCCTCTGGACTGAATCCCTCGTTTATACAGTATATTTTATTGCAATGGCCTGTACATATCCTGGAGGAGGTGCTCCATTGGAAAGATAAGGCCATGAGGCAATTTCCCAGGGGATTGTTTTATTTCACATTGACCGAAGGCGGAGTATTTCAGTAAAAAGAAGCGTTTTGATTTGAGATTTTTTTAATATTTTTTTATATTGTTTCTTTTTTAAAAAGTCTGACAAATATGTGACGGTGAGGAGAAAAACAACAACAACAAACCAGGAAAAGGACAGATTTTTGAACTTTGTGTTCTGGGGATGGAAATGTATTTTTAAAGTTCTCTTTCCCAGGGGGCAGAGATTTGGATCTTTACAGAGTTATGTTGGTTTCTAATCAAAAGCAAAATGCTTGTACTACAAACTTTAATCAATCAATTATGACAACCTGACTATTATTACATTATTTTTTACATTGAAGAAAAGCTTGGGTTTTAATAACAGATTTACTTTGGATTAATGATTCAGGTCTCTACTTGGTCAACTAGTACCCTCTAAGTATACTTACAACAAACCTGTGTGCCCCAATGAGGGCCTGTTTGTCCTTAAAGCTGCGGCTTTTTGTTGTGTTTCTAGTTTGTCTCTCCTTGAAGCTTAGCATCTCTGTTTAAATTGGAATTTTCAATCAGTAAAGAAATTTTAGAGATTGTCTCCAGCTTTTCCTATCAGACACAAAAAAATAATGTTAACTTTTTTTGTGCAAAACTGTGTTTTAAAGCACCATTTTAGAAAAAGTTAAAAGTGAAAGTTAAAAGTTTGAAAGTATTGCTTTAGCAATGTGAATTTAACACTGTATTTTCATCAGAAAAAAAAAAAAACAACAGACTTCTGGACTACTTTAATGTCAAAGTTTAACAGACTTTTTCCTTCGCTTCCCTCTTTTCCTGCTCTTCTTATATATTTGATACCTGTAATACCTGCTGTGCATTCACAGTTGTATAACATATTTACTCCCTCAGGGCCCTCACATGGTGACTGAGGAACTCCACTCCATCAGTTTTGAAACACAGGTCTGCCTGTATGGATTGACTATAAATTTGGAAGTGAGTATTCTAGCCAGATTCTAAAAGGCATTTTCCAGCAGTTTATAGAACAACTGTATTGGGCCAGATCACAGGTCCATCTATCCTAAATGCTACCTTCAGCAGTAACCATAAGCAGACACAAGATTTCCAGAACCTCTGGACAGAAGCATGCGCTTTGGGAAGGAAGAGGGGGCTAAAAAGAAAAAAAGCATAACGCAGTGCTAACACTATCCTTGGCAGCATTTACATACCACATTCATTCGTTCCACCAGACCAGCTCTTTGCCTGTGGTGATGATTTCCAATGTGAGCCAACTACCCAACGCATGGGCTTCTATTATTTGGTACAATCTGTCAACCAATGATCCTCAGGTAGGTTTTCAGTATGCAAGTACTGACTTTCTGCGTTTTCCCATTTCTATTACTTGGTTACCAAATACATTCTTTATAAAAAGGCTGTGTTCCCCTGTTACCAACATCATACTTAAAATGTTGTTCACTTTATCTTTTGTTCTCTGTGCAGATATAAAACCACACGCACGCTCAGCCTTCCTTTTTGTAAGCTAAAGTAGTAGTTCTTGAACTAAGGAAACATGATAGACCTTCTCCACAACTTTTCTAGTTTGAATTTGTCTTTTTCGGATGCAATTGACCAAAACTGTGCATGGTACAAAATAATTCTGCCAGTACAATTCAAAACTGTCAAAGCAGGTGTGTAGGTGGGTCTGTAATATACTTAAGTGCTGCTTTCCTTCATGCATTTTATAAGAGCTAGTGCTTTCCATGGAGAAGATTATAAGTGTCACGTAGCACCTTCTACTGGTGTTAACCATAAGCAAAAGCAGAATCGAATCATTCTTTCTCAAGCTCCAGCTGGCTCAGCACATATTTTAGATTCAATAACTGTTACTGTGTTTGCAGATTGTAGAATAGTGCTGTCAATAGCTCTCAGGCCTTCAGCAGGGGATTAGAGGCAGTCATGTAGATGTTCAGAGGAGAGAAAGGGTAAGATAGTTTACCAGGGAGCGTGCCTAGGAATGATAGCAGGCCAGCTGACTTCATCATCAATCACTCTGTGACATTTCAGAGTCTTATGCACAGTCTTTAGTATGTTCATTACTTGTACAGTCCAGAAACCAAAAGAAAAACTAAGATGAGTTAAGTGATTCAACAACATACGGCTGTTAGAGTATGTCACAGTTTGGAATTTCTACGCACCATACATTATAGTGAGAGTATCTGCGTTTATTGGATAGGCTTTAAGCATATTTTCACTGTCTTAACATAGGTACCATGAGAAGCATAGCAAAGTATTTTATCATCCGAGATGCACACAGACTCTTGGTCTTTCAAGGTCCATCCCAGTGAACCTTGCTGGGTGGCTGCAGGTGGGAGGGCCAGCAGTCATTAACCCAATGTATTGCCCATACGCACCTCATTTTTAAGACTTCTGGGTTCTGCCTGAGTACTTGCAGCTTTCTTTTACAGCCTGTAGTGTATTTCATGGTTGCTAACTGTCTAAACAAAGCACTAATTCTGTTGCAGAATTTGTCATTCTTCAACAATCCCCCTGCTGCCACTTTAAGTCAGCTCTTAGAAGTACTGAGCTGGCAATTTTCATCTTATGTCGGTCGTGGACTCAATTCTGAGCAACTCAACATGCTGGCAGAGAAACTTACGGGTAAGATTGTAGAAATATACAAATTTTACTTGCTTTTAGGCTCCTATATTTGATAGTCAGAGGTAATGACTTTAAGCGTGACCTCCACTTCCAGAGCCAACTTCAAAAATGCCACAATGACATTTTTTTTTTCTCTAAAGAAAAGCACACATCAGCTTATTCTTACCGCAAACTGATTCAACTTCTGAACTTCCAGGCTGCTAAACTGAAGAAAGAGGGCATCAGAGTCACACTGAATTGTGATGCTGTTTTGTTTCCTTAGCAAGTAATTATCTCATGCATCTGAAATCAAAAGGAAGTATTTTTGCTTGCTTATGGGGTTTGGTTTGGGTTTTGTTTCATTTTAAGTATCTGTCGCTTGTGGGTCTGTTTAATTCTGAGACCCATCCTTCACTGGTGACAGTGTAGCAAAGAGGCCCTGTAACTTCAGCAAGACAAACTATTGAACACTTGAATCTGAGCATCCCCCAGAAGGGAGAGGCCTTAGGGAAAGCTGGCAGAAGGAAAGAAAATTTTACCTGATTCTGGGGAAGAAACAATTCTAAAATATAAGGTGAGCTGAAAGAAACTCTAAGCTGAAGGTGTAACGATACCTCTACTCTTGGGCAAAGAACAAAAGCATGTCAAAGACTGTGGAGAACCTTCACTTTTGTTGCTTTCAAAGCTGGGAAACGAAGCCTGGTTTCCCTGGATAACAGTCACTTTTCTGATGGCTTCTTGGAGATTTCTTGCTTAGTTGAAGTAGTGGAGAGTTGCCACTGTAAATCAGCAAGAACCGTAAGAAAGAAAAAATAAATTGTCTTAAAATACGGGAGCTTAAGAAGGCCAAGGGAATTAACACTCGAGCTAAAAACTGAAACTGAGCATACAGTGTTGCAGAAACAGACTAGGCAAATAGCATCATCTGCTTAAAAAGGATACAGAAAAATTGATCTACAACAACATAGTATGCCCTCCTCAATCCCTCTCCAAGTCTGGATGTACTGTACTACCCCTTGCAACTATACAGATATCAAGCTATATCTATTGCAAAACCTCAGAAAAATAGACTCACGGTTTGTTGGTTGGTTGTTTTTTTTTTTTCTTTCTCTCAGGACAACAAGTCAGTTATAGTGATTATCAGCTATCCTGGGCAAAGTTCTGCAAGGTACGGTTCCAAAAGTAAAACCAGGCCCTTGTTTATCTTTACGCCCACATGCGTGCCTAACTCTGTCTCTCTAATGCTACGTATAAGATTCCCACTTGACATAAGTGGGACTCATAGCCCAGCACGATCAGGTTAATTGTAAAAATTTAAATAGGGCAATGATATTTCCAGAAGTTTAAAGCTTGGGCTAAAAGATCTACTGAGTTACATTGCTACAGAGATCAGAAAGTGTCATTATAGTGTGCCCTATATATTTCTGTAAATGATTAATAGATTGTGCTATCAAAGCTAATAGTTTTTTTTATATGCTCAGTTATGACCTAAATTATTTCAAGTCAATTGACACATTCGGTAACTTTGATGAGGAATGGAAAGGTTACTGAGAAAGAAGGGTAAACCCATTTTATTCTTACTAAGTCCATTATTTAAACACATATAGATACTTGGAAGGACATTTACCTTTCTTGTCATCATTTCTCTCAAACTGTAATTTCATAACCAGGAAGAAACAATAAATGTGTTTTGTTTTCTTTTATTTTTCTTGAAAAGTAAGGCACTTCCAGTGCATATCTTAAAAATCAACTGGTTTTATGTCAGGCTGAAAGTCAAAACAGCGATTCAAAATTGTCATTCTCACTTGAACGGACTAGATTATTCTTAACAGAGATAGCCATGTCATGTGGATGTTAGGTAACAACCCTCTCACAATTCTCTTCTTGTCTGTCTTGGTTGTTTGTGTTTTGTTTGTGTTTTGGTTTATTTTAACCGTTAGGAACATTTGCCTGGGAAGTCTTTTACCTTTTGGGTTTGGCTTGAAGCCATTCTGGACTTAATTAAAAAACACATTCTTCCTCTTTGGATTGATGGGTGAGCAACAAGGAAACAGATTTATATTGATCTATCTCTGCTTTGTCTTTTCTTCTTTAGTAATCTCAGTTTTTGGCTTTGCAGAAGAAAATTTGCAAAAAGTGTAATACTTCTGTCTCCGTCCTCCCATTTATAACTTTTTAAAATTTTTGCCAAAAGGGAGGACCATTAAATCTCTTAGAAATGCAGGTTTATCAGTTCTGCCAGCATACAATCAAGTACTGTGATAAATTTCATTGTGCTTCGTAGTACTTTGAGCTCAATGCCATACTCCACACGTAACTCACTTGAAGCTTTTGTTATAGTTTCAAGACCTTACACAGCTTTTGTATCCAGGCTTTGAACACCTATAAAAAGCTTGGCCAGATGTATTGCACAGATTGAAGTCTCTATTTTTTTCCAAAACCAAACTCATGATTTCCTGTTACCCTTCAGGTACATAATGGGATTTGTAAGCAAAGAGAAGGAACGAATTTTGCTCAAAGACAAGACACCAGGAACATTTTTGTTAAGGTTTAGTGAAAGCAATCTGGGTGGAATTACCTTCACTTGGGTAGATCAGTTAGAAAATGGTGAGTATAACTTTTAAAAAGATAACATAAACTTAAAACTCTGCAATACACCTGTAATACAGGAGCCATAGTTTCTTTGGATTAAAAGTAAAATTCATGCGTATCACGTCTTAGTATGGTTTTGTGCAAGACACAAGTAGCACTTTTACTGAAACAAAAACTCTGAAAGGCTACACCTCGGTTCCTTATATTAAGTGTAGAAGTTCATTAAGAGGTGTACCTGGTTACTGCAGGCTTTAAATTAGTTTCAAAGTATGCAGGAAGTATAACTTGAAAGATACTAATATATTGGTACAAACAGCTAAAACTCACATCACTGTAAACTGCAAAAGAAAGCCACAAGTATGGTCCAACTCCAGATGCTGATCTACCAGCGGCTGTGGTGCCTTTGTATTTTTACAGGAGATGTAACATTTCATTCAGTGGAACCCTATAACAAAGGTCGCTTATCTGCACTGCCTTTTGCTGATATATTGCGTGATTACAAAGTTATTATGGCGGACAACGTTCCCGAAAACCCTCTGAAGTATCTGTATCCAGACATTCCCAAAGATAAGGCCTTTGGCAAACACTACAGCTGTCAGCCAAATGAAGGTTGGACTCCATTTTTCTATCTACACTTTCTGCAAAGCAGCTGCAAAATCAAGAGACAATTTAAGGAATGGGGGGGAGGAGGAAGGGAACAGGAAGGGAGGAAACTGTTTTAACATATGTCTATCCTTTAGACAGCTTCTTTCTGTAAATATATCCCTTGGACTTAGATACTACATTATAGGTGATGACAACAATATTTAAAAGAAGATGAAAAATAGATCTATGGGTAGAAAGAGATGCCCAAAAAAAAAAAAAAATAATATAATCCCGTGCAACTACACTGGAAAAGACAAAAAGGCTAGACAAGAATGGCTCAAAACATGCTCAAGCCCATGTTCTTTCTTGTCCGAGTTACAAGACAGGCCATTTTTAGATCAAACTTGCTGTCTCTCAGGAAAGCCCTCAAAGCCTTGATTTGTTAAGAGATAATACATACTCTTCTGGACTTTCAGTATACAAGGCTACAATTCCATTTGATTTCAAATTCCTACACTACTCAAAAATACTTGTAGGCTACAAATGTTTTTCCTCCTCATTTTACTTCAGTGGACTTTACCTTATGCACCAGTTCTCTAAAAATGTATGTATGTGCCTAATTTCACATAAAAGACATTGCTGAAGCTGTACCTGTAGAGACAGAGCTCTCCGCAAGCATTTGCAGAATTGACATCTAGAGGCTGTGAAGTGCCAAACTTGTATAGTTACAGTGTATTTAGTTTTGAAGCCCTAAGGAGATGTCTTGCATCAGCTGCTGTTATTATATTCTGAGATGACGTTCATACCATGGGAGCACAGTCAAATATGCGACTAAGACCTGATCTCAAAGACTACTCTCAGGAATTCCCCTCATTTTTATGGCTGCTTATTTAAACATGAACAGGGACAGTTCTTCTTTGATATATTATAGTCTGCAGCACTTAGAGCAAATCAACTTCAAAAGCAAAGCAACTTCAAATAAATAATAAAAGTACTAGGCAATATTTAATTTCTCAAATATTGATCTTTAGTCTCGAAGCCCTCAGATGGAGGAGGCAAAGGTTACGTTCCTTCTGTGTTTATCCCAGTCTCCAAAATGTAAGTAACCATGCAGATGTATTACACTTCAAATATTATTTTTATTAAATTTACATACTGTTTCAAAGTTTTTTTTCCTGCTTCCCTTCCCCTGTTCAAATAGTTTGGGACAGCAACGCATTGCATGTTTTTATTTGGCCAAGGACTGCTAAAGACAAGAAAGGGAAGTAATGAACTTCACTTCTACAGTGCTTTTCCTGTCCAGATGGCAAAACATTTGTAAAAACTGAATGCAAATTTTACGGTACTCTTATCTACTTATCTTTCACTGACTCTTTTTTCTCTCCAACAGCTGATATTACAGAGTCAAGCTTATCCTCTCTTCCCTTGGTCCTATCTCCTACAATTTTAAATGTATACCAGGTTGTTGGCATGTGCTTACAGAGCCACCAGAGAGTGCAAGTACAGGCTTAACTAACTTAATAAACATTCACAATACTCCATCGTTATGCATCAAGTTAGAGGGATTTAAGTTGTTTTTTAAATTATTTTTGTGGTTTTTGTGTGTCTTTTTAAGCTTAAATGATTCTACAGAGCCACATTCTCCATCAGATCTTCTTCCAATGTCTCCAAGTGTTTACGCTGTGCTGAGAGAACACCTGAGTCCCACAGTGATTGAAACTGCCGTATGTTGCAAACTTTTCCATTCATGTTAATACTAAGCAAATGGGAGATGCTGGTTATAAAAATGCTGCTTGTACAATTATGAAAAAAAAAAATAGAGCTCTTTCATCACTTGCCATATTACATTCTGAAATGATGGTGCAGACATGTCATCTTCTAAATGAGACAGGATGCTGCAAGCATACTTGGAAGCGCTGTGTTAAATGAAACGATCTGACACACTGGCCGTTGAACCATGAATGTCACAAGTCAAAGATCCCAGACCTGTTGCAAAAACAAAGCCTTAACACTGACAAAT
Organism: Nycticryphes semicollaris; assembly: GCA_013400055.1. Lineage (NCBI taxonomy): Eukaryota > Metazoa > Chordata > Aves > Charadriiformes > Rostratulidae > Nycticryphes > Nycticryphes semicollaris. The sequence continues at coordinate 1,079,057 of VXBJ01003113.1, read as the reverse complement.
ACATCATGATTACACTAATTCTGTACATGGCACAAATGACTTGACTCGCTCAGGAAAGCTGCACAAGGAACATAAAAAAATTTCAATTTGGAAAACTTGCACAACTTTTCAGTGCTGCAAGTTTCTACATGGAGTACCAAAGTGAGAAATTAAAATAAAACATTTTTAGCAAACAAAGTTAATATTCACTAAGTATATAGAAATAATAGGAAAATACTATACACATGTCCTAGAAGAAAATATTTTCTTCTTTTACTTACTGACTAGAAATTGTGTTCTCAATCATTGTGGCTTAGAGTACTTTGAGCACTCATGTATACTCTCTGCTGGAGATTTGTCCAGCAGACTTCTGTCAGGAAACACAGCAGCAGTTTGACTTTAACAGCTCAAAAAGAAAACCTCATTTTTTAATGTTAGCTCTTAGTTTTCTGTATGTTCAATGATTTATGATCTTAAAATGGTTATGTATTTAAAAGCCTGTAAACTCCCTTTTAAATTCCATTCTGTAAACACTCCCCCTCACCGCAAACCAGAATAAAACTAAACTATAATACTGATTGTTGATGATTGGAAGCACAGTTAAATTATATGTACAAATAGAGTTCTTTAATATACACCAAGCTGCAGACCTGTTCAGAAGCAAAATACCTTTTTTTTGCTTCTTCAACTTTTTCTCTGATAGCACACATGACAAAATAGTTCTTCACCTAAAATTTAAATAATAGCCTGAATAGAAGTTCTGCATTAAAGCCTACCACACCCAGTCTGAGACATGTCCCCACTCATTTGTTGTTTGATTTATACGTATGAAAAGAATTCTGACCTAAACTGCATTCTTTTAGCATGCAGAGTAATTCTCAAACCAGCTCTGTCCAGAGCTTCCAAACGAGCTGTGACCGTCACCATTCTCTGGGGTTATAACTGCACAAAAAGTGTGTGTTTGGTGATTAATTGGGAGAGTCAAACACAATCACATTGTGTGTTTTTAAGGAAGTGATTGAGTGCTGGTAGATGGTAGGTGCATTTCTGGCAGCTCTTACTAGAAGGGTTTTCAAGTTCTGCTAGAAAGTGGGGGAGAAAATAGTTTTGAAACATTTTTAAATAATTCCTTCCCTCGTCTTTCCATTCTATTTACCTTGGTAATGGAAATGAGGAAAATATGGGGTTTTTTTCTTTATTACTGCAAATTCATACATCAATCTACCCTGGTGAACAGATGGCTAAATTAAGAAAGCAGACAATCTGCTTTCTTAAAGCAACATTTTATCTCCATGAGATGCCAATAAAAAAGTACTGTGTGAGATGCAGAGAACAAGAGTGAAATCTGCAGCAGGACAAAATATCCTACAGTTAAGTAACTCAGGAAGATAATACTTTCTGCAGTCTTGCGGAATTCCCTTCTATTTCCCCCCTCTCCAGATTCCCCTAACCACTGGGAAAACAAGACTCCTGTGAGATATCCATAGGCTGCAAGAACCACAAGAGTTCATATAAAAATATATATCATTTTTATTGCAACTGTTTCCCACATAGTGTTTTCTAATGAGCATTCCTGTAGTTTGTAAAGAATTAGAAAGCGGATCCCCAGATCCCTACCAGTTTGTATTACATTATCAAAATGACGCTGCAGGTGCCTTGAGCCAGAGAAGGTTTCAGCTGCAGTTATTTTTGAATGAACAGCAGTAACTTCCATGAGACTAATCATCTCCTTTTTTTACTTCTAGCTGAGTTCTCCTTACTCAACTGACTGAAGTCACATTCTGGAAAAATTAGTAATTTTGTGAACACTGGATGGGTTAAGGATGCAGTGAATGGTTTTTTTTCATCATCTTTGTAAATCAACATTTCCTGTAAACCATTATGATGTTATTCTTGGGCTTCTTTCTGTTATCACTACCATGTAAACCAGGACTCTTCTCCCTAGGGATTATAAATAGCCTCCTGCAAGTCAGAATAACTGTCCTCACTGATAAAAGACCAAATTTTTCTGTCTTGGAAGTCATTTGTCTTCAGTGGGGCCCAGCAGGGATAAATTTGACTTACAGAATTAACGTCCATAGAATTGCTGAAAATATGACAGTACAAAACCAAAATGTTTTGTTTCTGAAACAGCAAATACAGATAATTAATGCCATTAATGTGGTTAGGGAGATTAGGATTTATTATGTTAAATAGTTTAATCATCCTCTTGTATACCATTGGTTTTGCTTCTCTCTTAAAGTGGAGATTCTTGTCCCTCTTGAGTTCAAATGTACCACAGATGTCCAGGGTTTGCTTGTTTTCCAAACATGAATTACTTTCAGCATAGATTTTTATCTGCCACCACAGCAGAAGTTGAGGAAGGAAAGAAGGCAAGTCCGGGAAGAGAAGAAAGGAAACAGATATAAAACTTGTGGTGTTAAAAAGGCTGTCTCCATTTTGCCACTGGAAGAGAGGGTTGGTAAAACTTCCCCCTCTCACAAAAGAGTTGGAGTAAATCTGTTTGTGTGTGAAGCACTCAGATACTACAGCAAATACTATCAGAAGGTCTACAAAGAAAAAATCCTGATCTGATAGAGCTTGGATACTATCTGGTAAACACAGGCCAGAAAGCATAGTTTTAAAAAAATAGTTACTGATGAGCTGCAGCATTTGCTGACCACTGGGTAATTTGTGCCACATGACACAATATTGCGTGAGTCTGTCAGAGACTCATTTACTAAGCAGAATAACTGGGTCCCTAGGTTTTGTATAAATGGTAAACTGCCTTTTAAAATACTCTTCTTCTTTTTTCTTTCAGGCACTGTTTAGTGCTATGTTTGGGTTTTTTCCCAATATTATCCCCAAAAGCCACTCTTAACAGAATAATAAACAGGCAATTCCAAGGCCACCGCATTTCATGTATGCAGGCTCATTCAAGTTTCAATTCTTGCCTGCAAAATACATGGTTAAAGCACACACAGTTCTTGAAATATATACAAACACTTGAGCATTCTTCTTAAGGAGGCACAAATTAGGTACATGGGATGAAAAGAATTTGAATCCTTGAATCAGTAAGACCTGGATTTTACTTTCATTTCTCCTTTTTTACTCATGCCTCTCACCCGTACTACTGACGTTAGTTGAAAGAAAGTGAATGGAAACAGAGTAATGAGATATTTCAGTGATACATGGGAGTAGATTTAAACAAATGAATGCATCTCGGTTCATTAATCTGTGTTATTTAAAGCAAGCTGCACATAAGGTGTCATTTTCTCTTGGAAAGAGTAATGTATAAATAATTTTCCAAAACAACAAAAACAATTGTGTATATAGTTTGGTAACATCTGTAATTTATGTGACCTGCATGAATAAAACCAGATTTTGGCTTAAAGGTGAATACCTGGACTTTTATGGATTTTTTTTTCAATGTACAACAAAAATAGAGTGTCGCTGCCTTTTTGTTGATCTCAAGTTTGAAGTACAAGCAGTTCCGCAGATTTCTGGAGCAGCAAATGTAACTTCACCTCACAACAGCCATTGCATGCCTTTTCATTCTAACCTGTTCTCACAATCTTAATACAAATTAAATGGGGGGTTACCCTATACTTTTGACCATCTAAACCTCATGAGAAGTGCTGTAAAAACGTCCAGACACGGCAGGTGAAACTATCTTCTCTCTCCTTCCTGCTCCCTGTGCAATGCAACTCTTCCAGACTCTGAAGTCTTGGCTTCGATACAATATATTTTGTGTTACTGAATAGCACTGTGGATCAGGTTTTGGCCTTACAGTTTCTAATATTGTTTTCAAACAGACTTTGCAAGGGGTAGCTTTAACATTTAATTGAAAGGCATATGACTTTAAATCAATTTGCTGCTTTAAAGGAACATTGGAGTAATTTTCTGTAAGACAAATGTATAGAACCTGAGCCTCCTTCCATTAAAAAAAGAATTTTGTTCTCATGCCACTCTGAGTAATAGGGTTCCCTAGTAAAATGATGGGGACAAGGAGAGAGAAAAAAAACCACTGAAAGGGATGCCTCAAATGCTGTCAGAAGCAGCGAAACACTTGCTTTTAAGTACTTTTAATAACTGCTTGTGCTTTCACTGTGTTTTGCAGCAGCAAAGTCAAAAACAGGAAAAAAACCACCCACGATTGTTCTGTGCTTTATGTCTTGCCACATTGCTGTAACTATTCTAATTAAAAAATGTGAAAATTGTCAGTTACCTTTTATTACGGTTTTTATTTATAGCCACATTTATATCCACTGCTCCGTAGCATTTCATACCACAGTTTACTAAACAGACCTTCCATATACCTGTTTCTTCCCTAGACTAATAATTTACTCCTCTGTCTGACGAGAGAGGGGGATAAAAAGGAAAAGGGTACAGGTATCCTTGAGACCTGCACCAAAGCTTAGACTTTAATTCTTCTGTTTTTTGTTGACACTTCATACACAAGACACGAACAAACAAGACTGTCCACATCCTTATAACAGTAACTGTCTAACAAATAAGATTGTAGAAAGATAGATGACATGGAGGAAAAGGAAGTCTCCTTATCAGAAGATATTCAACAGGAAGAAAATTCTCAGCTAACAAAATGCCAGGAATTATTAAAACACTCAGCCACCTGTAGTTTATATGCATTCCTAACGTAACTTTAATGCAACTCTGGGTTAGGGTACATAAACTACCTGCAACTGCATTTATTACATTCACATGCCTCTTTCCCAAGCGTGCAATGTGAACAAGGGACATAAGGGCCAACTTCAGACTTCTATGCCCCTGTCATTGCTTTCCAGAGCCAGCCTGCGACGACACCGGCCTGCTATTTCACAGAATATCAGGGATTGGAAGTGACCTTGTAAGATCATCTAGTCCAATCCCCCTGCTGGAGCAGGAACACCTTGATCAGGTCACACAGGAATGTGTCCAGGTGCGTTTTGAACATCTCCAGAGAAGGAGACTCCACAACCTCCCTGGGCAGCCCGTTCCAGTGTTCTGTCACCCTCACTGTGAAGAAGTTTTTCATTATATTTCAGCGGAACCTCTTATGTTCCAGCTTGCACCCATTGCTCCTTGTCCTATCATTGCCTGTCACTGAGAAGAGCCTGGCTTCATCCTCCTGACACTCCCCCTTTGCCTCTTTATAAACATTAATGAGGTCACCCCCCACTCTCCTCTTCTCCAAGCTAAAGAGACCCAGCTCCCTCAGTCTTCCGTCGTATGGGAGATGCTCCACTCCCTTCATCATCTTTGTAGCCCTGCCCCGGACTCCCTCCAGCGGTTCCGCGTCCTTCTTGAACTGAAGGGCCCAGAAAACAAGAAGAGTTGAAACCCGGGAGATTTCCTTAGTGACACAGTGAAATGCGGGTCGTTTTCTACCCCTTACAGTTCAGAACTACTTTTAACCTCCAATGCTTTAAAGCCCCCATAAATCATGACGACGAGGAAAACAAGCCGCCGCTGCCCGAGCAGGAAACTGGGCCAAGCCGCCGCGGCTGAGGAGCCGAGGGGGCTCCTCCCACCGCTGCGGCTGACGGCTCCGCTGACAGCCCGGTGGAAGGGAGGCGGGACGGGGAGGCCGGTCGGCGGCGGGTTTCACTTTCGCCTTCCCCACAGTCGGCCCTTTCTGGTTCCCCGCCGCTTTTCCCCGAAGTCACGTGGGGCGGCTGTTCCCGNCGCGGCGTGTTTTTGAGGGTGCGTGGGCATTGCGGGGAGGGGAGGGGAGGCGAATGGGCGCCCAGGGGCACTGGTGTAGCTGCCCTCGATTAGCCCCGCACTGGCTAGCTCGTCGGCCGCAGCTCGCCCACTGGGCTTCACTCTTCAGCATCTTTCCTCCTGGGACAACGGGAGTCGCCTCCTAACGGTCTTCGCTCGTGACAGGGTCACACCTACCCACCACCACCACCACACACCCCGCTTCCTGCGGGGACACCCTTCTTTTTAAGCCGTTACACCTGCTTACGCATCGTACTTCTTAAACGGCTTTTAGCTCCTCGAGAGCTTCATATCCTCTCACACGTTTCCAGCCTTCTCGCACCACCCTGGTCCCGGCAGAAACGGAGACCGGTCCGTGGGGACAGCGCTCACCCTATTTCTGCTTCACCTGCTCCTGCCAGCGGGCGGCCTTGTCTTAACAAGTGTAACCTCTCTCTACCTTGTACGTGTGGTGTTTCTGCCTACCAGCCCTGCGCAGGGACGAGGGGCCGCGCAAGCACCCGGAGCACTCGCCGCGACGACCTGCGGCCCCAGCGGCGGGGAGGGAAGCGCTGCAGCGGGAACTGCTGCCGAAGGGAAAGGGCTCTGGGCGGGGCAGCCCGGCGCCACCGCGTGCCTATTGGCCAAGGCCGCGAGAGCCTGGGCTCTGATTGGCTCTGCGGCACGCCCGCCTCCCCCCACTGAGCCATTACTTCTGGGGGCCGGCGGCGGTCGCGGCAGAGATCCAGAAAGCAGCACGGTCTCACGCGTAAGTGAGGGGTGATATGCGCGTGGCTGGGGGGGCTTTAACGGCCACGGCAAGAGTGGCCCGGGGCTGGCGGGGCGATTCGCCCGGCCTGGAGGGGGAAGCACGGGGGAGCGCTGTCCTCGCCGAAGGCCCATCGAGCCACGGTAGTGGGTGAGGACGGGATGAGGCGGTAGTGACGGCTGTCCCCCGCCCTTTGCTCCCGAGCTGCCGCCGAGTAGTTGGGCGACAGTCACCCGGGAACGACACGAACAGTGGAGCTGTTAGGAGGCGGCAGGGTTAAATGTAGTTAGAGTACAGCTGGGAAGGAGGCGGAGCTTAGCCGTGGCAGACAACCCCGAGCAGGAGTGTTCCCGAGGTACACGGACCCGCACAGTTGCGGATAAAGCCCTTTTTCCTCTAGAGTTTTCTTGATGTTTACCTGCTTGCATCCCCAAAGATGGTATTTACTGCATTGTTGTATTGCTGTGTAACCAGTTCTTTGGGTGGTACTCTGCCACCGCCTAAGTCCTTTCCCAGTCTGGTTGCTCTAAGACACAAAAAGATTGGAGTATATTTTCATTTAAGCACCGAGGGGAAAAAAATAGATCAACTTCTTGCATTTTGACAAATTATTCCAGTTTTCCTCACCAGTGTCATGTTTAACTGTTCATCTTTGTGCCACTACAGCATTCTGCAATGCTGCGTTACCTGTAACCTGAATCCCATGCACTTCAAAAGCCCCTCAGCTTTAAAAAAAAATAAGAGTCTTTTTAACTTGCACTTCTGGCACTTAGCGTATTCTACTCAGCAGCTGAGGGAACTGGCATAAAACATCTTAAAATGCGACATGTATAAAATAATCCTTCACCTCAGCGCTGCCCCGTTCTTTGGATGGGTCCTATTGCCCTTTTTTAAAAGCTGCAGATGCAGGTGGACTTGAATCTCACCAGTGTTCTCAGCCTGGATTGTTCCTTCAACATACTTTTATATACTGTTTCTACTACAAGACTAATCCGCAGCACACTGATGAGACAGCAATAGGTCTGCAGCCAGACACCATGTAGCAGAACATACAGCTGCTCTATTGTAGAATTGTTGTACAATATGGTTTATCTCAGTCATATGAGTTCATTTTAAGTAACTGCTTATGTCTGCTGCAGACATAATTTCATGTAGCTCACAAATTTGAGTATGGGCAACAAAACATATAGTAGAAAACCAAACAGTTCTCCAATACTTCTCCATTTCAAGTAACTTGAAATCTAGTCTGTCTTCAGAACACCTGAAGTGGGCCCCTAAGTTTCTTTGATTTTCCACCTCTTGATGATAGAGAATCTACACCAACAAAAGGTTAAACTCCATATACAGGATCTTGATCCTGCAGAGTACCACTATCAAACACACAGGTTCTCATTCTTTTAACTCTAAGGAAGAGAGTGGTAGAACTACCAGTACCTTAAGTGCTCTGCAAAGGGATTCAAAGGAAAAAACACCTTTGAACGATTAGCTTTCTAAAACTGTTACAGCTGAAAATAAAGTCGTTTTTGTTTGCTGGAGACACTTTTCCTTCCTACTCCTCCAACTTTGCAGTTGTTCATGAAAACTTCAAATGACTGACTTTTCACCAGTTCAGTTCAAGTACTGCTTAAATATTTACACTGATTTTTGTTTTTTTCCCCTGTCCCCCTCCTCAGGATGACTCAGTGGTATCAGCTACAGCAACTTGATTCCAAGTTTTTGGAGCAAGTTCACCAGCTATACGATGACAGCTTTCCTATGGAAATCAGGCAGTACCTGGCACAGTGGCTGGAAAACCAGGATTGGTAAGCATAGAAACAGTCCTTCAGGTTGTGTGACAAGCGATGTTCCCATACATGCAGTTACTGGCAGCAGTAGAAGGGAAAAAAGCATCTAGGTGAACCTTTGCTATAAGATGCTTCAGTAGCTGTGTGGAAGCTACAGCCTGTGTTCCTGCCCTTCAGGGCTTTCTAGAAGGGCCTAACACCTAGAGTAACAAGAGCAGCTGTTTTAAGACCACTCACTTACCACCTTGACAGCTCAGTCTCTCACTTTTAGACTTTGAACTTTTGCCAAGATTCTATGGAGCACCTTCTTAGGAGAGCGATACAACATGCACATGCATTAGGTTCACTTACAGCTTCTTGATGGGCATGGAATGGGTAAATGAAATTGCACAGAACGTGGCAAGAGTAATACTGAGAAAAACAACATTTCTGTATCAAGGAAAGTAGAGTCAAAGTTAAGAGAACAAAACTGGCTTATGTTTGAAGGTAGTTCTTACTGCTTGCATATACTACAGCTGGAGCTGGGGATTAAAAATAAAGTACTTATTTATGCATTTCTTGAATGCTGTATTGAAAGCGTATTTAACACAAGCATGCCTTACATTATTCCAGGGAACATGCAGCCAACAACATATCTTTTGCTACGGTGTTATTCCATGACCTGCTGTCACAGCTCGATGATCAGTTTAGTAGATTCTTGATCGAAAACAACTTTTTGCTGCAACACAACATAAGGAAAAGCAAACGCAATCTTCAGGTATGACTGGGGTGTTTGCCTACACATTTGCTGGGATTGCTTCAGTAACACAATTGGATGCCTCTAAGCAAACTACCCTGCCATGAGGGATTCTCACAGAGAATGTGAGAATCCTAATTTAAAAGTCATAATTCTAACACAGCTCCATTTTTAGTTTTAACTGGCTACAGTTAGAAAGTTACGGTTTCATTACCAGCAGTTACAGTTTCTGAAAACTCTAGAAAAAAGAAAGTTATCATTTGTAAGGCGTTTCCCACATGTTTTTGGAACTCTTACTTGAATGCAGTTTCACTTACCCCACCCCTTCCCCAGCTGGCTTCCTTAGTCTTCTAATAAGCATCTGATGCAGAAGAAGGACAGGCAAAGAAATCCTTCTCATGTAACTGCAGAACTACAGTTAATAGCAAAGGACTTGTCATGAGATAGCACTTCTGGGCATTGTGTTGTAGTGACAAACATAAGGGCCAATGCAACTTGTAGTGAACAGCAATGCAGAACATATGCTTAGTGGACAATTATTTTTGTTGGTCAGTCCTCCCCTCCTTTCTGTCGGACTCTATGCCAGAGTATCTTCCAGAGTCACCTTCTCCACAGGTGAGCTCTCTGTAGGACTGTAGGGTACTGTACTCCCAGTATTTTCTCTGACCCTTTCCTGTTGTTTTGTGCCCAGTTCCATCTCTTCATACGCTAATGAAGTAAAATAGATGCTCATTCTTGGAGATAGTTACAGCTGTCACATTCCCCATAGTCTTGAAGAATGCTATGACCAGCATGTGCCCTAAGGCTCACACACAGTCACTCAATCTTTTTGCTAATTGGTTTACTGAAGGACAACAAATTCTGGGTATGAACTTTGACAATAGACTGTCTCTTAATGCCAGGATAACTTCCAAGAAGACCCAATACAGATGGCAATGATCATCTACAACTGTCTGAAAGAAGAAAGGAAAATACTGAACAGTGCCCAGTTGTCAAGTCAGGTAACAGCCTTGGAATATCTACTGCAGTATCTTTTACTATTATTTGGGACAGAATGAGTGGCAGAAGACTGAAAGAGAAAACAGGCTGTCCTCTTTCTGTCCAACAGCATGTTTCATAAAGACAGAAGAGTGAACAGTGATATGTACCAGCTGGACATTGTGGCTTGTTTGTGCTGTAAGAGGCATTTGGAGGAGAAATGGCCAGAAAGTAATTTTTATTCCTCAAGTGATAGAAAAGCTATTGCTGTTGGGTTTTTGTTTTTTTTTTAAATGCTACTATAATGCAGCCTGACATGTTCATCAGATTTTATTCCAGTTTAATAATTAGTGGTTACCTTATTTCTCTGGCAAGATTTTAGCTTTTTTTTTTTTCCTTCTGCATTTTACTCCTGAATTTATTCAGTATTAAGCAGCTGAGCCTTGATGCTTCTCCAGACTGTGTCTCTGTGAAAGTGATGGATAATTCTCCTTCTGAATTCACTGTTTTGTAAGCGAAGCCCATTTCTTTCCTCTGAACCATAGGTAATGCCTCATTCTTCCCCTTCCTCATCTGTTCCCCGATTTTCATCTTTTTGATTTTTGCCTTCACAAGGAGAACTGTTTTGCAATAAAGAAATAAATCTGCATTTGAGAGTGACATGCAAACTATTATAGCTAGATGTAATCCACTTGTGTGGTAATAAAGTGATGACTAAGTATGTTAAATTCTGATACTTAAGTACTTCTCTTTAGGACAAGTTTTTGAATGAATGCTAGTAGAGTGGGAAGACTCTTGACCATAGGCTTTCAAGAAGAGGGCTAATGCAACTGTGTCCAAAACGGCTCCTCTAGAAGCGTGACTCTGACAGAGCCCTTGTAGCTGCAAAGCAGCTGTTCAGTTTCTGTCCTGGCACATGACAAAGCACTAGCAACTGCCTTTCCAGCATGCATATGTTTGGGTCATCAAAAAGGGAAATAAGTCCTCCTATCCTTGCTGTTGGCATTAGGTAGAACATCATGCTCTTCCTCTGCTTGCTGGTAAACGTTCAAATTTCCCAAAGCTGAGAAGGTAAAATGCAGAGCAAGCACTATTATAAGCATCATCAAACCCAAAGGAGAATCCCAGATGTTAGAGTATCTGTGATGGGGGACCTTTCACAGTTTACTAAAATACTTCACATGTCCTTAGTTTAAGCATTAATCAGAGCAATAACACATACCCGACTGTCATGCATTGGAGGAACAAGTTTTTAACACCAATACTACCCTTAACGTGTGGAATGAAAAGCCTGTCTTTCAGATTACTGCAGCTCTCCCTGCATGATGTCATGCAATTAAACTTCCTGTATGGTGAGCTTTCAAAAAACTATTCAGTGATCTAAGATGTGCCAAATGCCCTGGAGGAAATTAATTGCATACCAAGTTATCCCATTTGTCTGTACACAGACCTATCTTGTTCTTGCTCCTAGTTCTTTTCTCCCTATATAGATTCATACCTCTGGTTGAATTTAATACTTCATGTAGATGTTACCCAGTCTTCAGGGGTTTTGTTTACTTGAAATGGATTTAGACAATACAAAGAGATAACCAAACAAAAGAATGATTTTGTGCAAAACGAAAAACAGTATGTTCATAGCAATACAAAGCTGTGATGAAAACCCCTAGCATCTCCACACAGCACACATTTTTAATCCTCCATTGTTTCTTGCAGATTCACCTGAACTTGATTTTATATTATAAAACATTAGTATGATTTGTTGGAACAAGCCATGCTTCATCAGGCTAATTGTCAACAGAGGCCACTAACTTGAATAATTAAAAAAGTGTTTGCTGTCATCGGTTGCTCTGGTTTGACTTATATTCTTGTTCCGTTTGTTGTCCTCAGATGGAAGTGGGGAGCATACAAAACACTGTGATTGGGATGCTGGACAAACAGAAAGAGCTTGATGTCAAAGTTAAGGGTGTAAAAAACAGCGTTATAGTAAGTATAGTATAACTAGTGGGTTTTGATACAGAAAGCTTTTTCAACATCTGTGAATGTCAGACTTTGTAAAATGACAAAAACAAAGTAACAGTTTGGTTTTCAAGTCTATAACCAGTGACTGTCTGAAAATAGAAAGTAATTATTAGTAGCAACATAATATAGATCAGGATTTGACTGGTTTATAAAGATCAAATTTATTGTGCCTGAATTTTAGCAACAAAAACATTTTACCCACCTGACATACTAGCAACTGAGGAAAAGCTCTTAAGAAGTCATTTGTTGTTAACTGGAAAGTAGATTTTCATTTAACATATAGATGTTTGTCTTAAGTACTATGATGATAGAAAACTTTTCTCCAAGCAAATATCTAAGACTGAATGATTGTTTAAAATGCTGTGCACTGTTCCAAATTTTTCCACAGTGGCCTAGCTTCTCCTAAACTGTGTGACCTTATGTGGCTAAACACTAAGGGATTTTTCCATATTTTGTAATTAAGGGATTTTAGTTGGTTGAGAAGAGGGAGGGAAGAGCAAAATAAAAGATGATTAGGCTTAGGGACATTTCCTATTAGGAAGTTAAAGGAAGAGGTGTTGCTACAAATCTGGACTTCATCTCTGTAATGGGCTGGTACTAGGCAGTTCCTAATTAGAAGTAGTCTTACATTATATGAAAGTATTGAGTAATTGTGGCCACTTTCACTTGTGCTTTATAGGATGTGGAGCAAGACATCAAGACATTGGAGGATATGCAAGATGAATATGACTTTAAATGTAAAACCTTGCAGAGCAGAGGTGAGTAATTTATCAAGGATATACCCTATTGTATATAGTTTGTAAGAGTAAACTCTGCTGTCTTATATCACGAAACAGAACCTAGTGGTATACAGCCAAACTTACTGGTAATGTCCCTCCTTCATTACTCCTGCTTTACTCTGAAACCTAAATTCCTGAAAGCGTGTTCTCTGCATCTGTCTGGTCTTACAATTAAGAGATATGTTTTGTTAACACAGTATTCTTTTGTCCTTTACATCCCTTTGCTACTAGAAATATCAAACACTACAAGTTCTGTGATTGTTCAACCATACCCCTCTCCACAGTGTTTCCCCCACCCATACTTCAGCACGCTTTCAGCCTCACCTTCACAATTTGGCCTTATTTTACAGAGCACGAGTCCAATGGTGTGTCACAGGAGGAATATAAGAAAGAACAGATGAATCTCAAGAAGATGTTTTTATCGCTTGACCTTAAGAGAAAGGTAGCGCTCAAGTTTTCTTTCAGAAGGGAACAACACTTTGTTTTAACACATGTTTATTTTCACTGGATTGCTATACCAAATTAATTAAAACAAAGCTTTACTACTGTCAGTTGAACCAAGACTTCAGTCTTTCAATCCTGACTGAAAATCTAGAATCTCTGTAAGCAATTTTCCCTTCTAGCAATCTTTAATGAAACTCTGTCAGGTAAAGCTAAAAGAATAGGAGAGAAAAGGAGTCGTATCAATAGTCATGTTCTTGAGGGGAAAAAAAAAATTGAATAATTTGCAGCTATATTAGCATTAAATGTTCTCACTCTCATTGCAGTGCTCAAATCTACAGCAAGTACTGGGTGATCCCAGCTATATACTTGGGACATACAGGGATGCAAGACTGGGTCTTCAGAACTCAGTGATGCCAAACAGGCTTTGTTTCTGCACTTAATCTAGCAAGTTCTCCAGCTAAAGAGAAGGAGGTGTTTTCAGAAACCCATCGGCTGTTGACAGAAACTATTACTTTGAGGTCCTTGCAGAGTTTTGCAAAACAGATAGCATTGTCTAAAACAATACTTAGTTTTCCTGGATGAAGTATTTTTAATAAACAGCATAATTTAATATTCTTTATAGGAAGTGGTGAACAAGATAGTACAGCTGCTGAACACCACAGAGCACACCCAGAGTGCTCTTATTAATGAGGAGCTGGTGGAGTGGAAACACAGGCAACAGACTGCATGCATTGGTGGCCCACCCAATGCTTGTCTTGACCAGCTACAGAACTGGTAAGTCTCTAGTCAAGGACAGCATTAGACAGGAATTTGAAGTGTGTTATACAGACAGTCACCTTGCTTGTGTATCAGCATTATTGCAATACAAAAACATGCTAGAAGTAATCAGATTGTGTAATTTTAGGTTCACCATTGTTGCTGAAAGTCTACAGCAAGTTCGTCAGCAGCTCAAAAAGCTTGAGGAATTGGAACAAAAGTTTACCTATGACCCTGATCCCATCACAAAAAACAAACAAGTTCTGCAGGACCGAACATACAGTCTTTTCAAACAACTCATCCAGAGGTAACAGACAAGAAAGGTCTTCTTCTATTTGCATGAATAAATGGATGGAGAGTATCTTCCCTTCTGTTCCCCCAGTATTTCTTGCATGCTAACTTCGCATTTCCTGAGAAAGTTTGTCACAAACGTTAAACTAAAAAGCCCTGTCTAGGTTTTCCACATGTTTGGGCCCATGGAAAGGGTTTGTGATCAGTCATCATATAAGTTAGCTGGAGCTATGCTGTATTATGCATTGATTACAGAATCAAACTGTTAGTCTATTTCTTGCTTTAAGCTTCAAGCCTGCAGAGTTGAAGTAAATGGAGGGAAGAAACAGTCTGCACCAAATTATACCTAAGATAAATACACACTAGATTCTTCAGCCCTTTGTGGGGCATCATAGAGATGGTACAGAAATGGGGTGGCTTCCCTATGCTAGAGACAGATATCAGAGTTCTGTAAACATGCAGTACATAAAAGCTAATGCTGCAGAAGACCTGGATCTAGCAGGTAAGAGCAGAGGCTCAGATACAGTAGGTAACAACTTGTTGGGGGGTGGGGCTAGAACCCAGGTTTCCAGAGTCCCATTCAGATGCTTTGACCACTCATCTTCAGTGGAAGTACATAGGTACTGCTTTTCAGTTTGAGTGAAGGCAATGAGGAAGAGCTGTAGAAATCCAGATGCTGCTTGATTATATGTAAGCTGCTGTTCAGTTATCTTGCCTGTGAGTGTAGTGGAAGAAAAAGTCTCTGTGCTGCCTACAACTTGGTAACAGTAGAAATGTTTCAGAATTTATGGCTACACAGCACAGTGCTATGCAAAAAGTACCCTAGGCAATGACAGTTTGGGGTGCACCAGAACAGGTTAGCAAACTCAGGGGTTTGCTTTGTGGGCTTAGCTAGCTCTCATCAAATCTGCAGCTGTCTTACCTAGGTCTTGGACACGTTTTGTTACATAGCACTGCAATTATAAGAATTTAGCAAACACTGGAATGGCAGACAAAACAACAGTTCTCACTTGTTTATGATAGTACCATCACAGCATTTACATGCTGTTAGCATTCAGGAAAGTTTGAGGTAGCACTCTCCCTCCTCACTAGTGTATTTAGGAAAAGAACAGCCCTCATGAAATCACTTCATACTTGCAATATTTCTAGCTCCATTGATACAAATGAAAGAAACCAATGCACAGGTATCCACGTAGGCTGGAACTGAATAACATGTATAGTACTACTGGTAAAGCATCATTCTTTAAAGTTCACTTTTCAAATTTCTTATTCCTTAAGGATAACATTGACAAAGTGCCTTTAATCTGTTCTTACCATAGCTCCTTTGTGGTAGAGAGGCAGCCTTGCATGCCAACACATCCCCAGAGGCCATTGGTCCTGAAGACAGGCGTACAGTTTACTGTAAAGCTGAGGTATGTTTTTCCCCTTCCCACTTCCTGTGTTGTGCTAAGCTTTTCATGTCACTGGCTTCCTACAGCTCAGAGGGTTGCATGTCTTGCACTGTAGCTCAAGTGCTAAAGTCAGGAAGAGGGAAGTGCCACGTGGCACGGGTTTATCTTCTAGCAAAGCTTAACTTGCTTTCAGATTTTGTGCTTTACCAGAAACGGGAGGGTATTGAGTTTATAAAAATCACAACCAAACAGCAGAAGACACATGCAGACCACTTTGGTATGCAAAAAGAATAACTCATTTGCCCATCTAGTTTTCTCTCCAAATGCTGACTTGTACAGAACAAGCTTGGAGCCTCTATGTGGCCTGAGTTGTGCAGCTTAAACACATCTCTGATAAGCAATGCCATACAAGAGAACCTGTCTTTTGCAATTGCAGTCATTGAAAAAAATAACTTCTCTTTCCAGGTTGCTGGTGAAATTGCAGGAATTGAACTACAACTTGAAAGTGAAGGTTTTATTTGATAAGTACGTTGTATTTTTCTCATGTCTGTGTACACTGATGGTAAGCAGTCCCCACATTCAGAAATCCAAAAGGTAGTCATATTTTACCTGTTGAGTCAGCCAGGAGTAGGCTGATTCTTCATAGCAGCAGGTACATTTTCCCCTTTTTTCTTACCCGTGGCCCTTGCCCTAAATCTCTCCCTGCCATTAGAGACATGTCACAAAGTACAGACTGCCTCAACTTCTTGCCAACAACTCCACTCAGGCATGCCAAGGAGAGCTCACTACTGCTCTATCAGTTTAAGCATAGAGCAGCACTTGAGCAGCATGTGCACTGCAAAACCACTTCTCTGTTGCAAGTGTTTCACTTCAGCTAGCACTACCAGTTCTCAGTCAGCTAGTAAAACAAATACACACATTTTCTGTCTGTGGTAGAATCTTTAAAAGATTTGTATTTTGTCTTTTTTTTATTTTGGCAGAGATGTAAGTGAGAAGAACTCAGTCAAAGGGTATGTGGCATCACAATTTGATATATTAATGTTGGGTTCTTTCAATGAATTTGAGACTTAATTATTTTCTCTCTTTGTGAAGGTTCCGGAAATTTAATATTTTGGGTACAAACACAAAAGTAATGAACATGGAAGAATCTACTAACGGAAGCCTAGCAGCAGAATTCAGGCATTTGGTAGGGGATTTTCTTTTCATTTTATTGACATCCATTTACTTGTGTGGGTAGAGAGTGTGGTAGGAAGGAGACAAATTGCTTTGGTTATTGAATTCAGAGCCAAAATTGTTTATTTTTTTTATTTAAGAGGGACTGTCATCATCTTTTTCTTTGATTTTCCTTTTTTGAAATCTTTGGTTTGTTTCAGTTGAAATACTATTGCACTTCTACCCCTATTTCAGTGATAAAAGCAAACAAGGGTATTTGCTACCATATAGCTTATGTTGTAATCAGTTCTTTGAAGGAGAAAAATAAGAAGCCAAGAAACACTGGTTTGGGCCTTTCAGAGGAAGGTCCATGGGTAGGAAAGCTTGGAGTAGTTTAAATAGCTTTGAGTCTGGAAGATGAAAGCTTTCAAGGAATGGGCACCTACAACAAATTCAGTGCCTTCAACAAACTATACAACACTTCTGATGTGCAGATTGTGAGATTAATTAAATTGATTCCATCATTACAACAGGAAAGAAAAAAATGCAAGTCCTGAACCAGTGAACCATGGAAGTCTCCCTTCCTCCTTTCATTGTCCAGAACAGTCTGGGGTTTATTGTCCAGTTCAGAGGGATACTTCAATAAACTAGTATTTCATCTGCTCCTTACTGATTTCACACTGCTTCTGTTCCTATAAGGCCTCTTACATAAAGGTATTACATCCTAACAGTGCAATATCTATTTTCACAGATTAATAGTTTATAAAAGAGTAGTAGTTAGCTACGGTTTAATCCTTTGGCTGCCACAGCTTAGAACCAAATAGAATCACACACTAGTGCAGCAAGTCTGTATACAGTTGAGCAACTAGAGCATGCAAACATTTCCATCCTCTTACCATTTGCATTTGTGACCAAGGTAAATGAGTGACAGGGATTTTTTTTGTTGTTGTTCATTTGCAGCAACTGAAAGAACAGAAAAATGCAGGAAGCAGAACAAATGAGGTAAGCAGCACTATCCTTGTTTGTAAAGCTTTCACATTAATACCAAAAAGGCATTCGGGCCACTCAGCCCCATGAAGAAACAGACAGGATGACAGATCAGTCAGAGAGGAGTTCAGTGTTTCTAGGAAATTACCTGTGTAGAAGGTCAGAAATACAGCCAGAACAGTGTCCCTCTGGACTGTACCTCACTGACACCTAGTTTTAACAGGACTTTCTGGCAAGGACAGATTTTTCTAAGGCTTCTAGATAGGAGGCAAAACCAACAACAAAAAAAAGGGTGCCTAGAGAGTACCCATTGTAACAGGCAGTTTTAGGAAGTTGCCACTGGCACTTGACTTTGGCACTTTAGCATATAAACAGTTTCTCAGGTGTAAAGCAAGTAACCTTGGGCAGAAAAAGCTTTTCCCCCGTGATAAATCCCCTTACCTTCCCCCCAAGCAATTTTTAGTCCCTGAAAGGTGTTGTGGTGTTTTCTTTTTTTAAAGGGTCCTCTCATTGTAACAGAAGAGCTTCACTCTCTGAGTTTTGAGACGCAGCTGTGCCAGCCTGGCTTGGTAATAGACCTAGAGGTATGTCTTAGATGAAAGCAGATGGACTTAAATTCCTGTATGTTACTCGTGCTTACAACCTCAGCTTTCTTTTTATTACATTTTTTTTTTTTAAATTACTCATATATAAAGCATGTGCAATTGTTTTGAAATATGTGAATGACATTTTACAACAGCTCCGCATTGACACATACAGTGAGAATGCTATCAAATTTCTGGGTAAGTAAGAGTAGGCATACTTTGTAAAGTGTCTGATAACCAGCCCTCTGTTTTAATCTCTTTAGGTATCAGTTTATATTTATTTCAGAAGCAATATGCTCTGAACTATCATTCTATCAGCACTATCGTAACTGACACTACATGCAAGTCTTTCATCACACTGACATTTTCTCCCCTACGTACAAAATTGGGGTGAAAAAGTTAAGACAACAGGGAATTAGAATGGAAATGGGTTTGTGAGTACTCTGGAGGACTGCAGCAGTGGTACAGGATAGCCTGACACGTTTCCTTTTGTGTCCCTTTCAGACCACATCCCTTCCCATTGTTGTGATCTCAAACGTGAGCCAGCTTCCAAGTGGATGGGCTTCTATCTTATGGTTCAACATGCTGTCTACTGATCCCAAGGTATTTGTCAAAAAAAATTATCAGAAACACTTTGTATAATTTTCAAGCATTGTGTATAGAAGTGGCTGCTGCAGTTTTATTATGCATGCAGGTGACTCTTAATGGCTTTGAAATGCAGAGAGAGAAACAGAGTCACTTCCCTATCCTAAAAAAAGCCATGCTCGAACCCCACATAAGGATAGTGTATATTACATTCAGCATGCACAGCAAGAAGCTGAATAAACACTCAAGAATTCAATACAGTGTATTTGAGTAACCTAGTAATTCTGTCTGCTGAGAAGAGATGACTAAAGCAGAGTCCCAAAGATTGCTTCTACTGATAAAGAGTGCCTATCAGAATACCAGCCTGCTTTTGCAGAGCTGTCTCAAGCTGACATCCATTCATAAATCTGCCTTTTGTTTTGGCAATACACTTTTGTAAATACAAATGGCATTCCAAAATTAAGGTTTATAACTATAGATTGTATTTTTCCCTTCCATTCCAGAACTTGTCTTTCTTTCTGAATCCGCCTTATGCAAAGTGGTCTATACTTTCTGAAGTGCTGAGTTGGCAGTTTTCTTCTGTAACAAAGAGAGGACTCAATGCAGATCAGCTGAGCATGCTGGGAGAGAAACTACTTGGTATGATCAGCTTCCATCACAGATGGCCTGTTTGAATGAAAGATAATTCTACATCTTTTCTGCAATCTGTTTTAAGCTTTCATTTCCTCTCACACCTTTTCCCCTCATACAATATTACCTCATAGCAATTAAATGTTTTCCAGTATGGTAGAGTTCATAGATGAGTATCACACACCCCCCCTCTGTAGTTCTCACTTAGCAGTTCTTCTGCATTAGGGCAGTGCAGGCTACTTCTGCCTTTTGAAGAGCTACTGAAGTAATGCACGTTTAGTCAGTCTTTGAGGTAGCTGTTTCTTGGCATTGTTTTATTTTTAACTCCATCTCCATTATTTCTATTTTTACCTTAACTACAGCGGGGGTTTACTCTTACCTGCAAAAACACAGTTGCACTATGAAAATGTAAACACTATGAAACTATTAAAGGGTATCAAACTGAACAGCTCCTAGATGAGAGTCCTTAGTATAAACCTGATCAGCCATGAGTTTTGTTTCCAAACACCTTGTCAGTTTGCCTGATAGGCAAGGCACTTGACACTGCATGGTAGACTCTAGATAAAAATACTGTTGATTCAGTATATTCTAGTAACCTTAAGCTTCAGGAAGCATATTTAAAATTATTTGACATTATTAGGCCTAGGTGGAAAGTACAGCATTCTAGTCTCTTCCTCTAATTTCCCCGAAATAAAGATCTGACAAAAAGCTTACCGATTTAATAGATTACTTTTCAGAATTCTGCAAGGAGAATAATTTAGTTAATTAACCATCATGGAGATAAACCGACCACTGACATGTTTCTATGGCCAGCTTCATTGCAGAACTTCAGAGATTTTGTCAGGCTCTGGTAACTGTAAGGATAATATTTAATTATGATCTCTACAGCTAAGAGTATTTCAGTACAGTAAAAAAATCCAGGTAGTTGAACATTAGATATTCAGGATTTCTTAGTGCAAGGGCACACAAAAGCTAACATGTTGCCAGGCTACAACTTGCCTGTTGTTTTTGTGTTGTCAAAGTTGACAGAACCTTGGTCTGTAACACTAGCAGCATCAGAAACAAGCTCCCTAACCCGATTTATTTTTAGAGAAGAGTGAAAAAGTACCATATTTCTGACTTTATTGAAATACATAGCATGATCTATAACAGAAAAAAAATTGGCTCTGAATGCAGTCAGGGTCTGTGAAGCTTTTGCTACTGTAGTCACAGCATAGTATTGTCTTTGTGTTTTGGATGTGGTTATGAAACACTTGACATAAAAAACAAATGGGGGGAAATGATTGCAACAGGAATGAGATGAGTCTGTGATTGGGACAGACCTAGGAATCCAGAGTTTCTGGGGCAAAAGCCTACAAGTTACCAGAATTGAGACAAGAAAGTGGTTTTAATCTCAGAAAGATCTTGTAGGGTCTGCTGAGCTCCTACAGAAAAGCTTAGAGGTTGCAGTTTTCTTGTTTAGCTGGAGAAGATATTTCCATCTCCTTGCAGAAAGGATTTTGAAACTGGCAAGTGTTAGGCGTAGCACAGCAGAGAAAGTGTCAGAATGAATCGGTTCCCATTATGCAAGGTCTGGTTAAATCATCAGGTCATTCTGATGCAGTGAACTTCTTCAGAGGGGAACTTTGCAATCTCTCCCTGTACTGGCCATGAAAGTACAGTAGCCTTTCATTTCTTTTGAGTCCAATAGCTCAGAATTGTAAATAAACAAGCAGAACTTGGTGCTCTAAGTACTTTCAGCCTTACTAAGTAACTTACAGAACGTGACTAAAGTCAGTGTTTATTCTGTTCAGGGCCAACAAGTGGAGGATCTCAAGATGGCCTTATTCCTTGGACAAGATTTTGCAAGGTATTAACACAGTTTAAAAATTGAGATGGAAGAGGGAGCTATGTCTTGGTTTGTTTGGGTTGGTTGTTTTTGTGGTGTGGTTTTTTTTTTCCCCCCATGTGTTTATGGTTTTTTTTCTAGGGTGCTTTGTTTCTCAGTAGTGTACTCTAATTACTCTAGAGCTTACATGGTTATGGGAGGTTTTGGTGGCGAGGTTAAAATAGCAGCAGGAGGAAAAAGGGTTTGTAATAGCAAGGACTAGATGATTCTGGGCTTGCGTTGAGCCACATAAACTATATAGAGAAACGCATCTTTCAAACACAGCATCATCACTAGCATTAATGCAGTTGCTATTAATAAAATAGTTCTCCATTTTAACTATTACAGAAAGTGTAGAAAAAGTCAGCAAGATGAGCTATTGATCTCTGTCATAGTGAAGGGTGTCTCCCAGACCAGGAGCAGCTGAGTTAGAGTGAGGATTGCACAGGGTAGCCAAGAAGGTCAGCATGATGGCAGAAGGCCACATGAGATTTCATAACCCAGTCCACAGCAAGACATGTTTTCTTTGGCTTTAGAGCCTAAACTGGTATGGTTGGGCATGAAACAACAGAGGCAGGGGCATACTCCAGAGAACCTACAAGCACAACTCATTAATATGGGCATCTCAAAGAATTGAAATCGGAGTCTGAAAGGTGACCTTCAGCTGTTCTGCCAGCCAGCCTGGTTGAAAGCCCCATGGGATGGTTTGGGCATCCAAGAGCTCCAATAAGAACAGTGCCCAGGCAGGAACCAAAGCCTTTTCCCTGCTCTTAGGCCAACATCACTGCATGAGCTGATGGATCACATGTTTGTGAATACTGTAGGCTCAGGCAGGCATTTTTCTCACGCTGTCCCTTGCCTTATGATTCAATACATGATTCCCAATAGTTTCTGTCCTTCTGGACTAGAGGAACAGAAAGGGGAAAAAAAAAATAAGAATAGCATGAGGGTGGAAAAGAATAAAGAGGGGAGAAATATATAAGTAGACGCTGGCAGGATCCAGAGCTCGCTTTCTCTGCTTAAGAAAACTCAAGTTCATTATCACTGTTTTCCTCCTCTCACTACTGCCTTTCAATATTTTGAATTTCAGGAAAACATAAATGATAAAAATTTCCCGTTTTGGCTGTGGATTGAGGGAATCCTGGAGCTGATTAAGAAACACCTCCTGTGTCTCTGGAATGATGGGTAAGACTGAGTGAAGTTAAAAAAAAGAGAAGTGGTTATTGCCTCAGACCTCTCTTTTAGGCTTGTGATTGCATCCTCAGGTCGTGAGGTTGGTTGTACAGATACTTTGGATCCAATAAAGCGGAATTTGCCATAAGAAAAGTCTGAGGCAAATGAATTCTAGTAGTAAGGAAGCCTCTAACAATGCAACTGCTTGAAGCAAAACCATTAGATGACCAAGCTGCCCCATTTAAGTCAGAGCTGGGCTTTTAATGTTAGATTTTAATTTATTTTTTTGCCTCTGCTCCTGCTGTAAGTAGGTTCTTTCAATGGCCTGGAACAGAGCCGCTTTCATGTTTGACAGGGAAGACTGAAGTACAGCAAAGTATAAATTGCAAAGGGATCATCATCCATCTTCAGAAAAAAAAGCCTACCCACAAGGAAACATTGTGAGCATCCTGTAGGTGGCAGCAGCCAGACTGTGAACTTAGGCATCTGTACTGCGTCTAAAAAAAGTAGTCTTTGCTGATTTTAGTAGAGTATTAAGTAGGAAGGCTCTGCCAGATGGAAAACCAGTTCCATTTGCCCTTTAGTACTAGTTTAGTAAACTTTTGATACTGTAATCGCTGATTTTAGAAAAAACTGCTCCCAGAAATAGGTTTAGCCACACTATGAAACGCTGTCAGCGGCACACTCAGAGTGGAGCATCCTAGAATGCAGGATCTACAATAGCAGGATTGCTGTCTTACTGCGTTCAACAGCAGGCTTCAAATTATTACCCCCTAACACCAGATTAACTCTGTCAGAGCCCTATATTTCACTGCCTAAAACCTATGTATTTCATAACTAAGTGGACTTAATTACTATGGGAACTTTTGCCACCATTATTGAAGCATAGTTGCAGCTCTGTCCTGTTTGGTGTTCTGCCTCCATATGGCCTACAGGAATGTTTGTCCACGTGGCTTTGATAGTGTCCAGTTTTAAGCAGCATTACTCATTGCTCTGTTATGAGAGCAGTCTCCTAGTAAGGGTTTAACAGAAAGAAGAGGTGCAAGTTAAATCCTGAATGTAATCAAAACCAGAGATTTAGGACTATTAGTTTTTCCTCTCTCAACTGGCTTTGTTGGTTAGTTACAGATCTGTGTTTTCTAGAAAGGCAAAAAAAAAAGACGAAGTGGAAAATTCTTGACAACTGCAAAGATACTTGAGCGTGAAAGAGACATATTCAAAGTATTCATTAGGATAAAAACTTCCCTTGCCTACAAAAGAATAAGGATTATAGCCTCAGGGACACTTGCCTTTCTTCATGGAGAGGGATGGGAAAGCAAAAGACTTTCCTTATACACAATACTTTTACTACCAAACATTTGTTATGTAAAGCATGCCATTAAAAAAAAAAAAAAAGGCAAAACAGCAACAACAAAAAACCACCCAAAACAAGACAGATTACAGCACCTGAAATTCTAAGCAAAAAGTCATGGCTAGTTAGTAGTTTTCATGCAGAAAGCACTTTCCCCAACTTAATGCACAGAAAGACAGCAGTAGTAGTACTCCAAATTTCATTATTGATAGAGTATTTGAGGATTAAGAAGCAGTGCAAGGAAACTATGACCTTTTAAAAAAAAAGTTGGGGTTTGACCAAGGGTTAGGCCCTAGTGCTGGCTCATACACCTCCCTCCCTAGTACCTGTTCAAATCAATCTACTGTAATAACCACATTGGTCACCTTGCCTACACTATGGCATTTGCTGAGCATAGTGAATCTGGGGGGTTGAAGTCACACAAGCTTAACAGCTCATCTAGAAAATACACACAAGCAGTAAAAAAAAAAAAGCCCACACCACTATGGATGCAATCTGATTGCTGGCAAACTTTGCTCCGTCAGCCAAAAAGAAGAAACAGCTATTCCTTAATATATTTTTGAAGTTAAAGCCACTAGCTGGGATCTTAACATATTGCAACACATAACTTTACTTCCACAGCCCAGCTTTGACAGCAAAAGACAATGTCTTTTATTCCAAGCTCTGAAAAACATTTGTACAAGCCACAAGGCAACAGGGAGAGTGCTGAGGGAAGCTGTGGCGATTCATAGCTTCCACAGAGCAGCTCCAGCCTGTCAGTCCTACTGCCAGCTTTCTGACTGTTCACAGGACATGGTCTTCTGTAAGGCTTTTACAAGTACTTCAGCCCTTTTAAGTAACAAAAACTTTTTAGTCTTCCTAGATAGCCTAACACTGCTTAGAATTTATGTAAACTCAACTTCTTTTCAATATTACAGATGCATCATGGGTTTCATCAGTAAAGAGAGAGAACGTGCTTTATTGAAGGACCAGAGTCCAGGAACATTTTTACTAAGGTTCAGTGAAAGCAGCAGAGAGGGAGCCATCACATTTACTTGGGTAGAAGGATCTCAAAGCGGTAAGTCAGTAACAGAGAACATCTTTGTCTTCAAAATGCAAGCTTATATCAGAACAAGGAGTCTTTATACTCTTTTTCACACTGAGAACAAATACAACCCTAGCAGTCTCCACATGTACAAGCAACAGCAGACACATACCTTACTTAGCATAGCTCATAAGCCACACAGTGGATTGTTCAAGGTTTCAGCTAGGACTAGTACCACTTCCCAGGTACTGCTTCTGGCCTGGAAGTTTGTTGAGGACAAACTGCCTAGGCTGCCCTGCTCCCTGAGGTTCTCTTTTAGCAAGACACCTTTAGTACATAAACATCTGCATCTCCCTCCAAACCCACATCTTCTACATCAGAGACTTCTCTCACAGGAAAAGTTCACTACAGACACATTCAACCACCTCTACTATTGTCTTCTCTCACTACTTCACATTGTGCACAACGTTGCTTTCTCAAACCGCTTTCTTTAACTGATGGTCCAACATATTTGTTCCTTCCCAGATAAATCACAGTCACTTACTTCATTTTTCTAGCAGTTCTCCTTCCTCCCATTTCCAAAGGGACAGCAGATGAGGAACTTGATTCTTCAGTTAACTGAACTGCTCTCCTGCCATCTTCAAGGAAACCTAGAGGCTTAAAGACTGCAAAAAGATATAGTCTCCCCTATATCCAATCAGGGCTCTTCCCTTCTCATACTACTTAAATCAGCCCCACCTGCCAGGATGCTGCAGCTGTTTACACTTCACTTGGATGAGCTACAACAGCTGGAAGAGAAACTGCTGAATGTATTTGAATGACTTGTTTGCATTTGCTGCTTTCATACCTAGGGCATCCAAAAATTGAGCAAAGAAGGGTGATAGCATTTGGAGCATTCTGGGAAGTGATATCTGTCTCTCTTTATGATTCATAAGAGCCCCAAGTGGCGTATTAGGCTCAAAATTCATAATAGGCAATATAGTTTGAATGACATCATTTGGAAGAAGGTTGAATAGGAAATACAATTTAAATTAGTTAATGAAATATTACAGTTCATTTCCATGGATCACCCTGAATATCAAATGCACCAAGAACCATCACTATATACTATCCCCTCCATGCGCCTTCCTACGCCACAAAGCAATTGTGCTCCCTTTGACAATCATTAAATACTTACCTACAGCACAGTAGGTGTTATTCAGGTAAGCTCATGTTACCTCTAAATTTGTGGAAGTAGCTGCAGTTTTAGAAAAAGCTTTGAAACTGCCTTCAAAAGTCAACACTTTTTCTCATTTGCAGAGCCCCAGTTCCATTCGGTAGAACCGTACACCAAGAAGGAGCTTTCTGCTGTTACTTTCCCTGATATCATTCGCAACTACAAAGTGATGGCAGCTGAAAACATTCCTGAAAATCCACTGAGATTTCTGTACCCAAACATACCCAAAGACAATGCCTTTGGCAAATACTACTCCAGGCCTAAGGAGGGTGAGTGCTATAAACAGCTGATAAGGCCTAAGGCCTAACGGCTTGTTCTTGAAGTACTTGGGCACTATATAATTTCTGGGGCAGAGAAAGACAGGGTAGAGTTGGATTAAGTGTCTTTGCAGCCTAACCTGTGCTTGAGTGCTGCTCAGCTGAAGGGTAAGAACAGGCACCTAAGCTTTAGCAGGTTAAGAAAATGTCTGTTTCTAAGAAAGCACAACATGAGATGTAGTCAGATCAAAAAACTGAAAACATAATTGTTGCTGGCCCCAACTTCCGTGTCTGCCTGTGAGATATTTCAGAGATACAGGTTCCCACCAACAGCTGGATTCATATTATGCTATTTCACAGGACTGATCCTGGTGGTGTGGGCTTGGCAGCATGTGTGGGTACAGCTACATCAAAATTGAGGGGAGGATTTGTTCCTCAATTTTTGTAAGGGAAAAGCAAAAAAAAAGAAATTGACTGAAAAACGAAAATACATAAGAGAGAGACTTGTATATTCTCTGGGTCACAGGCTTTATTTTTGACACAATAAAGCTGGCAACGTGAGGTAAACTACTTTTTTTTTCCCTCTCCTTGAAGCACCAGAGCCTATGGATTTGGATGGCCCCAAGGGAAACGGCTACATCAAGACTGAGTTAATCTCTGTATCTGAAGTGTAAGTTTTCACAGAAATGCTGATTTTTCTAGGAAGTGGTAATTTTTTAGCAGTAGTTCACCTGTCTTCACAATACTTCAGGTGTAGGTGCCCTTGTCAAGTCTTTACCCTTTTTCTCCTTGAGGGTACGATCACACCACATCTGTACAACGCTGTGTTTGAAACAGTGTTTTTATGTAGAAACCCCAGAAACCAGCAGGTAGTTGTTCTGGCAAATAATTTGTTGAAAAGCAAGTTCATAAAGACTTGTTGGACTTTGATTAGAATGTAGATCTAGTCTTCCCAATTTTCATTTAAAGCCATGCTGTTTTTGAAAGGCACAGTGCATTTTTCACATGCTGTCTTCTTCACAAGAGGCCTCACTAGTAGCCCCCTTCTGGACTCAGAGCCAGACATGGTAGCCCGGCTGTGCCTCACTTCTAGTGAAGGTTTGTCTCTGTTCTCCTCCTATTAGGCACCCTTCCAGGCTCCAGTCTCCAGAAAACCTGCTCCCTATGTCTCCTGAAGAGTTTGATGAGGTGTCTCGGATGGTGGGCTCTGCAGAGATTGATACTGTGGTATGTAACACAAACCAACCTTTTGCAAGAGGGTTGAGCCAGAACAGTTGGATTTTTTTTTTTCCTTTTTCTCCCCTTCAAACATACATCAGACACACAAGAGAAGCTAACACTTCAGAACACACCTCTTCAAATATGTAGGAAAAGCTGGGAATCCAGGGTTAGACTCAAGATTGTTACCGCTTTTTTTTTCCATTTGTGTAGAATCACAGAATGGTTTGGGTTGGAAGGGACCTTAAAGATCATTGAGTTCCAACCCCCCTGCCATGGGCAGGGACACCTCCCACTAGAGCAGGTTGCTCAAAGCCCCATCCAGCCTGGCTTTGAACACTTCTCGGGATGGGGAATCTACAGTTTCCCTGGGCAACCTCTTCACCACCTTCAGAGTAAAGAATTTCGTCCTAATACCTAATCTAAACCTCCCCTCTTTCAGTTTAAAACCATTGCCCCTTGTCCTGTCATTCCACTCCCTCTCAAGGAGCCCCTCCTCATCTCTCCTGTAGGCCCCCCTTTAGGTACTGAAAAGCCACTCTCAGATCTCCCCAGAGCCTTCTCCAAGCTGAACAACCTCAGATCTCAGCCTGTGTTGGTAGGAGAGGTGCTCCTCTCATAGGAGATGTATGTGGGGACAGGGGTGAAGGACAAGGAGAGCAGAGCTTCCGGTGTGTATTTTGCAGGGGCAGGGAGGACAGGAAGGAGTACTGCTGTAGTGCTTCCTATGGGGTCTGGGTGGGGAGGGAAGCAGGTAATGCAGGTTGGAAGTGTTGCCCTTCCCCGGGCCTGTGAGGGACTGCCTGTTAACTAAGCAGTGTTGTCCTGTCGGGGTGTACTTCAGGAAAAAAAAAGATAAAAAATCCTAATTAGAGCATGGCACTTTGTTTTCCTCAAGGTAGTTTGATCCTAAGATGTGAATCTGGTGCTATTTGGGGAAGACCTGTTTGTGCTCTGCAGTTAGCAAAGATTAGAGTATTAGGGCTTTACTTGGCTTGTTTAATTGCCGTGTTTTTTCTTGTTGCAGATGTGTTCAGCATATTCAACTTAAAGATTGAGCTTTTTGCTGCATCGTTGACACAGCTGATCAGCTTATGCATCAAGCCCTGCAGTCAATGACTTGGTGACACGCTCCACTTCAGTTCTTCGGTTTCTCAACCTGAAGGTCCAGTAGCGATTTTTAATTAATGGGAATATAAACAGCAGTCTGAGTAGCCCCTCACATGCACTTTTTTTGTTTACAAGTTCTTTGTTAGAGAATTTCCAGGTGGCGAAATGCTGTGCCAGAGTGGAGGAAGAGAGGAGGATAGGAATGAGAGGTCCTCAGCAGAAGTGATGGGAGAAACATGCTTTTTGTTTAAGGCAATTGGTTAAATTTAATGTTTAAAATAATTAGCAGTAAGTAAAAGGCTTCAAAGCTAGTTCTTTTTGCAGAAGGTTCTGTTCAAAAAAGCTTGCACCTTGTGCTTAACTACTTCAGAAGAACTTTCACAGCTTTGAATTTTCATCTGCACCACAGAAAGGAGAAGAGAAACACAGCGGGTACACGCCACATGGAATCCACGTGCTGCTGAAGTTTGTCCTGGTTTTATCATTTCTAAGGGCATGGCACACTGAGAGAACATAAGCCAAAAAATGTATCTGCATTTCATTTTTGCTTGTGTTTTAGGGCAAGGTCTTCTTGTGTAGGATGTTCAGCACAACCTTTCTCCTAAAGAGTGATTCTTAGGACACTGTCTTAAAGCTGTATTGGCACGTGTTGAGGTTGCAACTCAACGTGTGCTCTACAGACTGTGGTCATGCTGTCCAGCAGCACTGTCAGACAAAATGAGAACCTATTCCTCAAGGGTGCAAAACCCATCAGAGTATGTTTTTACTCACCATGCTTCATCTACCAAGATCAGGACTTGATCACTCCTACCTTTTACAGTAATACATGTCCCATTTAGGTTATAACAGGTGGAAAGGAACTTAATTTTCTCATGAATCAGGGCATTTATTGAACTGTTGATTTGAACAGCTAGAAGACCCTACCGGCTTTGCTGATGAAGTGATTCTGCAGTTAGGGATAAGGCACAGGACCCAGTGAGTAATGGCTGCAGGATATGCAGTCCTCAGTACTTAAAGGCTGAAGCTGTGCTTCCATCAGAGGAGGAGCAGACTTGTTTCTCGGTGTGTTACCCACAGCCAAGAGGCAAGGTTGTCTCAAGCAGCTGGTCTTTTATACTAAGGCCATGTATTAGTCCAGACTACTAAGGAGCAAACAGCTGAGCACAGGGATTGCAGAACACTCATGCCAGATCGTACCTGGGCAACCATTGGTGGCCCTGCTTGAGCCACTGGGGGACACACCAGATGACCCCTCAACCAGTCTGAGACTCCACAGCTTCTCAACCAGCTGCAACCCATTCCCAGTGCCTGGGAGGGCAGCAGTGACCAGTGTGATTTCAGAGATGGCAGAACTACTTCTCTGCCGTTCAGAAATGTTAGATCCATCAGCTGCTGCTTAGAAAGCAAGTGTCTGGTTCCATTTAGTGTGCTGTGCCCAGAGCTTGATGTGCCACCCCTGCAAAACCCAGAAAGAAAATTTAAAGGACCCAGAGCGTGCAACGTACTTACTTAAATAGGAAGCATTGCTGAGCTGACTTCTTTTTGGCACCCAGGGTTACTGAGGTTTAAAGTGCTACAGCGTGTGACAACTGGTGAGTTTTATCATTTATCTTATATGTAGCTGAATGTGTATCTTTGTTGTAATATAAAAAGCAAATATTTGTTTCTTGAGCTACACCTTGTACTCACGTTCTATATGGAGCAGTTTGTTCTAATTACTTTTATACTTCAGTTTTATTGACCAGGGTGAAAATGTCTTGTGAAATGCAGAGCAATGGCCCTTTTTCATGGCTTTGTCCTTCACACAGCCAACAGTTCTAAAAGCAATGGTTTTTTTCCCTGGTGACATATTCTTCAGCCATTTTAAATAAATGGAATGGCCAATTCGAACTTCTGTCCTATCTCTAGTGGTTTTGCTACTTCTATTACAAAGATGTGTCTGCCAATAATTTACTGTGAATCTCATTTTAAACTTGTTTGTGCAACTAAACCGTTACAGCTCTGAGGCCTAAGGCAGCGCAGATGCTTTTTAACTCACGGTGCTGTTGCAGGTGAGTCTTCATTAGAGAGTACTTGAAAGGTGGCTGTTAGAGGAATTATTATTTTTGTTATTGTTCATATCACATCATTGATTTTTTTTTTTTCTTCCCTAACAAAACTTCAATAAGCTCAATTTGAATTTCTAATTTGAGTTGATCAAGTAGGGGAGGAACTGATCTATTGCTAAACTTTGTGAGCTGTCAAAGCTTGCCCACCACTGCATCCTTTTTCTCTGGGGCTACTAATCGACATGTTCCCTTGCCTCACATTAGTCAGGCTTTTAGATACACAGCCAGAAGGTCACTAAGAGGAAAGAGATGGTTGGTAAGATGAAGGACAGCAGGAGTGAAGAGTGGGCAAGAGAGAGCTCGAGCTGTTGAGGTCACACAGCCAATCCACTTAAGAATCCCAGCAGTAATAAAAGGCAACCAATGAAAAGGACAGACATACAGGGTTTAAAACAAAACCAAGCTGCATCAGATAAACTCATTCTGATTTCTTGTAAGCTTTGCACAATAGAAATGGCCAGAGTGGTTTTTCCTGGACAGCCTGAAGGCTTATTTAAACAGCAGTCACAGATAACCGATAAAAACCAC
The DNA here is from genome assembly GCA_013400055.1 of Nycticryphes semicollaris. NCBI lineage: Eukaryota > Metazoa > Chordata > Aves > Charadriiformes > Rostratulidae > Nycticryphes > Nycticryphes semicollaris. The sequence continues at coordinate 1,047,659 of VXBJ01003113.1, read as the reverse complement.
CACCATCATCATCATCTCAGTATTTCCATTTATTATGCTGTAAAAAGCAACACTATCTGAATTTTATTTCTTAAAATAAATAACTTTCATTTTCAGAACCAGTACAGCTCAAGTTTAGATTCATTCATGGGAAACTGCTAGAAATACATTCATCACCGTCTATTCCCCACAATACAGAATCTAAAAGTCAGGATCAGCCCAGTCAATTACAATGACCAGAAATACACTGTCAATAAGTACAGTCACTGATAGTCCAGCTCTGAAGCAAAAAAAAAAAAAGAAATCTGGTACATTTTGTTCACAAAGATAGGCTAATTAATGCTAAGACTATCACAATATTTCTGAGTACAAAGCATTAAGTTAGCTTAATGATTTTAGGTTTGGATACGGAAGGAACATATATGACAAAAACAAAGGGGGGGGGATCCTCTTTGGAGCATAAGGAAGTCAGCATTTGATAATATAACCAAAAGCCATTTACTGTAAAGTCTACCTGTCAGTGTCATGAATGATAAACAGCCAAACCAATGTACTGCATATATTTATATTTATAAATAACGCCATGTCTAAGTAGCTGCATTCCTAAATTGGACATTACAAAATAATGCATCTTCTCACAATGAGAAAATACTAAAACTAACCAGCAAAAATGCACTGAAGCTAAGACTGGCTAAAAGCACTCAGTATGTTTCAGGAAAGCAGTAAGTTTAGGGACAGCCATGATCTTTAACGCCAACTCAGTTAAAATGCCTTATTTTGGTTTTTGGCATATATGTGGATAACATAACATATTTTAAAAATGCCAGTTGGAACAATGCAAATTTCAGTTAAATAAAGCTAAACCAGGTATTTTTCTGAGAAGCTAAAGGGTATGTTTTAATAGGGGGGAAAAAAAATACAGAAGAACCACTAGGATAGGGAATACTAAACTGGAATCCATGTGTAAATATTCCTCTACACTAAAGCTGACAGATCCGTTGCCAGAGAAAACATCTTAGAGCTTAGTTCCGGGTGCAGCAAAAAAGAGTCTTGTGCTACTCAGTGACCAGCGTGGCTCAGTAAGGAGCCAGAGGCCATTCTCTTTTAGTTCCTAATTAGAACTAAGGTGGCTGTGACACAGGACGTGACAAGTTAAAAGCCTTCAGAAAATTAGCTGATCTTCAGGGGAAAAAAAAAAAGAAAAAAAGAAAAAAGAAAGGAAGAAGGGAAAAAACGCTGCTTAAGAACAGTAAGATTCTTGAGAAAAAGTGTTTGATAACCATGTCAGCCAGCTTGGAAATGTGATTTCAGGGCTTTAGACTTTGAGACTCTTCCCAGATTTCACCACCTTGAAGACAGTCACTGCTTGTGATGAGTATCAAGCACCTTTCCATGCGACTGGTCCTCCCGAGCTGGGAGGCAGTATGGCATATCCACCAGAGACTGCACAGGATTTATTCTCAACTACACTGACCTGCTGGGTCACTCTGGAGAAGTTACTTCTCTCTATGCCTTGGCGTACCCATTTGCAAAAGGAGGATAATGTGGTTCAGATCATCTTTATAAAGTGCTCAGGCCATTCTAGAAAGAATTTGGACATTACTTCAGAGGGACTTTGGTGCCTAAAAAGACAATGTGAACTTTGAGATCAACTTGTACACTCTGTGCTAGGATAAAAATAGCCACACACATACAACTCTCAAGCACAATCTCCTTTTCCATGTGCTAAACAATTCCTGCCTAAAGGTCTTGTGCGAAAATTCTTGTCTGCGTCCAACCACTGTGGTGTTTTGTGAAAAATCAAACTTTTAAGTGACCACTCACTTTGAGGTTTTATGCCACGATCCTGGCAGAAGCAACCGCACACGGGAGAGGGAACTGTCATAACCTTGTACTTCTGCAAGAGACAAATACCTGCATCTACATTTCCCACAACGGGGCACGTGCCGAGCTGGCTTCAGTGGCAGGACAATAAATGCCACCAACGTTCACCCACAAAAGGCATCACCTACTTGTGCTCCTGATGCTGAACTCTTTGTTCTACACCAGCAAAACCCCACTGACGCTGTACCCTGCTCCCTGGTTGATGGTAGTGCAAGAAGAGAACACACCCAGAAATTTGGCTTATCTCCTGCTCTGCTCACGCTCCGATTGGCTCAGTGCTCCTTAAAGCTGTTTCACTCCATCCGTGTTCCTTATTACAAGCCTGAATTCAGTCAGATTTACATGTAATATTTGGTTTAGTGCTTTGCCTTTACACCTACTTCCCTTCCCCTCGCCGGCTCCTGGTGCAACTGCCAAGAACGCCCCACGTGAGCCCCAAAGGGGCTTTTTGCAGCTTGTCGAGGCTTGCTGTAGTGCAAAGGTACCTGCAAGGAACACCACAGCACGGAGTGGAAGCACCCGCTTTCCCCAGTGACGGGGAAGCACTTTAGCAGCTGAACATGGAGAGAGGAGGGAGGCAAGACAAAGGGAACCGAAAGAAATGCTTCCAAAACAAAAGCCAAAACAAAACCCCACTAAACACTGTGTGATGTTACAAGACACGTTCTCCTACGCCATTTGGTCAAACAAACCTTAAAACAGATTCCCTAACAAGACTATATCTAAGAACAAGCCTACACCATTGACAGCTGTCACTCTTTTGATATTTATATTCTGTAAACAAGGTCGTGTGGAATTTTTTTTATTTTTTTTTCCCAAAGATAAGTGCAGACCCTTACTCAACACACCCAGCCTAAATCTACATCAGCATCCTCAGCTTTTGAAAAACCTCACCGACGCTCACACCTGACAGTACTCTGGCTCATCTTGGCCATACTGGAAACCAGAGGGCTATAGAAACAAAAACGCAGCAGAAAAATTCCTGACCAGACTAGAGTTCACATAGAACACAAAAATAAATTAAGTAGTGCACAGTAAAGCCAACAACAGCTAAATATTTTTATACATCAATTATATGCAGCATGAGGTAATATTGCTCACATTATGGAGGGAGATTCTTAGTTGGTTTTGTTTCTTTTGAGAGATTGGATTTGTCCTGTGCGTATAGAAACTCCTGTAACATAACACTGAAGTAACAGAGACTTCTGTAAAATATATACCACTATCAGATAGAAACACACACGCTCTTCATTACTTATGTATACCACAATTAAATAGGTGATTTGATTCTTAGGATCTAGCTGAAGATGATTATAGTAAGCCATCTAGATTTTTATGAACCGTTCGGTTCTCCTTTCCATCGTTGGAATCCTCTGATGGTGTGTATTGGACCTGATATTCTTGAAGAATTTTAAAAACATCGTGGTGTCCAAAATGTAAAGCTTCATCCATAGGAGTGTTATTCCACCTACAAAAAGGAGCACAGCATTTCTAAGATCAGCATGTAACTACAGAGCCAAAAGCACCAAAAAAATCTAGCTCTTTACAATCTGTGCTAAGAACTCAGCCCACAATCCACACCAAGTTCAGTAACTGTGAAAACACTTTGCAAGTTCAGCACGACCTTTTTAAGCAATGGTTTTAATGGTTCACCATTTTTTTTACTCCTGCTCACTCTCAGGAGCTTACGGAGAACCAGTAGAACCCTTATTTAACAGACAACCTCTCCTCACAGGGGCCAGAGACATGTCTTTAGAGCATCTCTCCTCCAAACCAGGAACAGAACCACTCACCTGTCTTTGGGGAAAGGGTTCACTTTGCATGCTTCCAGTAGAAATTTGACAACATCCACATGTCCTGTAAGAAAAGGGCAAGACTGTGAGTGTACATAATTATATATCTATGTATAAACATAGGATTTTTTAAAAAGCAGGTACGCATGTACAGCCAGTGAAGATACTGTAAAGAAAACTGACCCCATTCCATCAAGAGAGAGCAAGTCACACGAGGAGACATTACCTTCTGCAGCTGCTACATGCAGGGCTGTTCGTGAGTCATAGTCTCTCTGTTCCATATCCATTCCTGACAGAGCAAATCTAAAACACAAAACACAAAAAAAAAAAACCCCAAAAAATCCAAGAAAAAAATCCCACAATTACAAAGAAGTCTTACATAATTAAAACAAGTTACACAACTAGCACGGAACAATACCCCTCTGCTGAAATGATGAAACATCTGCTGCAAGAGGATATGAACAGTATCAAGAGCACATCGTACCCTCACTTCCAGCAAAAGGGGCCCTTACTCCTTTGGCTCTAAAACTAAGTTCAAGGCTTAAATTTCCTTTCTGATTTCCAGTTATGACAAAGAAAAATAAAACAAAAATGCCTTTGCAGGGTTCCTAACAGTCAACATATCTGATTTAATAATCTAACAAGAACAAGGAAGTCAAATAAGGCAAAGTAAGTTTATGCCAGCTGAGGAAATCCAGGAAGGACTCGCAAGTCTGACAATCCTGAACAGCGTTACAGTATTGGGAGAGTTCTTGCATCACACTACGGTGCTCCAGGAGAGCAGAAATGAACTATACACATTTTTCCAGCCACTAACTATATTCAGGTATCTTCTAGACACATTAATAAGTTTATTTAGTCTCTTACTAAGATTACTATAAATGCTGCCAGATTCAATTCCAGATGTAGAAAGCACAGCTAGATTTTCTAACCTCTCCAACAGCAGTGTGCATTTTCCAGCCCTATTTTTTTTTGGTGGCAGTTTCAGAACTGGACTACAAACCAGGCTAGAGTACAGCTATAGCATGTTCTGCCATCACAATAGAAGAACTGGTTAAGGAAATTTATTTCAGTAGGATACAAAGAAAGGGGAAACAATGGGATTTCAGGATAGTGTGAGAGTTACCATTTTGATGGTGAGGTTTGGGGGGTTTTTGTTCATTTGGTTTGTGAGGGAACATACTCAATCTCCAGTGCAGCTCAGATGTCCCCAGTATGGACATGGTGCATATTCATAAACAACAACAGCAGGTACCACACAAGCAACCCCGTTCCCAACCCTGCACTGATTTTTACCTTCGGAGCGCAGACACATCCCCCGTGTAGGCAGCAAACAGCAGATTTATCACAGACTTCACCTACAGAGAGAGATGGAGGCCAGTTTATTTAGCTGCTTTTCTCAAAAAGAAAACAGATGGAAAAGCCACAAAAGCCCAGCGCGGCCGGTTGGTCTGCTGCTTATGAACCTGTTAATTTGATCCCCTTCCTGGCCACGTTTTGCAGTGTAAAACACTGGGTGAATTCATTCCAGCTTGCTTTGCTACCGGTACGTGTATGTCTGTCTTTTCCAACACTGAAGTCATAAGGACAGAAAAAGAATCAAAAAAAAAAAAAAAAGAGCATTTCTATTTACTGTGGTCAAAAACAAACAAAAAGAAGTGCCTTGCTGTATGGACAAACCAGATTTCTCTCTTTGACTGCCCAGTGATACTGAGTATTGGATTGCAAGGACAGAATCACTTTGCACAATTCACAATCCATAAACACCTTGTAAGACAAAGTCATTCCAGAGAAGTAAAAAGGTTTTTTGGTTTGGGGTTTTTTTTGTGGATTTGCTTTGTTTTTATTAAGGAGACTCCTAATACTAAGAGAAATGCATACTAGCAGAAGAGATGGTACTGGTTTTGCTTTGTATCGCAGGTTTTCCTTGGATATGTCTAATACAGAGGCTTTCTTCAAATAATTTTAAACAATTCTGTCACATAATGGACCACTACAAGAAAAGCAAGGTTTCTAGGCAGAGAAAAGTACAATCTGTTTAGCTCAAATAACAGAGGTAAAGTCTCAGGCCAGTAGTGCTTCTCGCAGCTGTATTAATAAGAAACCATACTGTTAGGCTACTAACTTCATCCCACACCTATTTTTAACACATCCTGACTATAACAACTCTTAATGAGTCGAAAATGGCAAGGTAAATGGTTTTAAGCATCCCATCTCAGCCTTTTTCATAAACTGATATGGCCACTTCTAGCCACCATTTCACAGCATTTTCCAGTAAACTTTCTAAACTCTGTGTTGCTTTTTGAGTCTACAAAGTCCTGTCGCTGCTACCAGCCAAGTAGCAGAGAGAAAGGAGAAAACTGGTGCTGCATCAACCTTCCACAAGGAGGAGGAGAAACAAAAACAACAACAACAACAAAAAAAATCACCACCCACAAGCAAGTCTCCCACAGATTTCTGCAAAAACACTGGCATATTTTCACAGGGCCACAGATGAGCCAACATCTGCGCCTCCTATAAACCAAAGCAGTGGAATTGCTTGTTATTTTTTACACCTCAAATATGCAGTGACGCAAAAGAGAGACTGAAGCAAAAGGAGACAGAGACAGGATGGAAAAAGAACCACACTCCTTATTCAAGTATCCACAGACTCCTGCAGCTCAGCTCCTCCTCAGTTTGCATTATGAGGTTCACCAGAAGCCTGGCGCAGCAAGAGCAAGACCTGCTCAGCAGGACCTGTGGGTCTCCATCCCTTCTCAGGAGTCTCAGCATCCCCCAGGCTGTTTCTAAACTGAACCAGCTCTTGAAGGCTGGGCACTGGCACCTGAGCCTGAAGCACCTGGGTCACCTTTAACTCTGTCAAACCTGAAATCATTTTCCAGACCCTCCTTCACAAGCACTAGAGGACAGATCTGAAGTAATTCTGTTCTTCCCATGAAGATTTTTTTTTGTTAATAGCCTCTGAAAAAAAACCCCACAAACAACCAAATGTACAGTGACCTAGAATCCTACAGCTCATCACTGTGGGCTTTGCTCTGGATGCAAAGCTAGCCAGCCCTGGCTGAGGCCACCAACCTCTATAGCCCTTTTTCTCCTCCTCAGGCCACCCCAATGCCCCACAGCCCCCACTCAACCCCTCGCAGCCTCTGGCCCCGTATGGCAGGGACAGGACCACAGGAAGGAGCAGTTATGAGGATACTGCAGGGATGCTGTGTCTCATCCTTCCTGTAGCTGTCAGGGATGCAGAAACTTGCATCAGGAAGGCCAGGTAAGGGCAGCAAATACCCGAGAGCATTCTCACGAGGGTTTCAATAGAAAACATCCCGGTCACAGCAAAATATTAAAACCTCCTACAAGAATGTACATCTTTTGCTGATAGCGGGCTGCAGACTGTACTTAAACACAGGCACGAAAGGGGAATTTAGTTTGATAATCTCTAGATTTCATCAGGATGATTCAGGAGTTTCCCCTGCTGCGGGAGAAGCTGAGCATTCCTCTACTGCTGGTGCCCCACAGGCAGACCCAGCAGGTTGCACTCAGGCAGTTCAGGTCCTGCAGGTGCTGAGTACTCTCCCCTGTTCAGGAACTGGGATGAGCAAAGGACATTCTGTTTTTCACAAAACCCCATTTCAGAGGTAACTGGTCATTTTGGCTGGGCTTCTTTACGGTTCTGGGAAACACAAATACATATTAAAATAATAAAATAATAATAATAATACGCATTCCTTTCCTTTCTTACAAAAAAATAACTTTCCAAGTGCAGCCAGAGTGAAGAATCCTTCTGGATTTAGCTGAACGTCTTGCTAAGAAACCATTTTCATTTTCTGTAATGATGTGACAAAATGTAATTTGGAGAATCTCCATGCTTGCTAACGTGACAATCTTAAGCCACATCTAAGAGGTTAAAACCACCCCTTTCTTAAGATAAGTAACATAAAATCCAAGGTAACATTATTATAAAACTGAACTTCTTGACAGATCAAAACAAAAAGAATAGAAATCTCTGCATGGTCAGTTCAGAACAAGGAAATCTGAGAGAAAATACAACTGTTCTCTGTATAACAGTCAAGGTAATGGGATATACAAAGCAGGAGAAAAAACAAGTTTAACAGGACAATCATTAGCAGAATAATTACTCAGAAGTGGTCAGAAATAAACTGCAGCTGGAACAAAAGCAGAGTGTAACCATCACAGCTGAAACACCACCCTCCCCAGCTGAAACCTGCCCGCACTTCAAGTGACACTTTATTGCTTTACAGAAGAATTAATTGGATCTGCTAGCAATGAAACACACCTCACTCTAACTTCACCCTGCTCTATTGGCAGCACAGCCCCGGCCAAAAAATTAACAAATTTTCTAAGGTGCAAAATTGCTCAAAAGGCAGCAATAAACAATGAACACAAAGAGTGAATTCAAGAAAAAAATTTTAAAGTCTTCAAACAGAAAAATACATTTTGAATGCCAAGTAAGAACATACAGTTTCCATGAGCACTCTCTGGAGCATCCTTTAGTTTTCAAGAAACTATTAATCTAAGCAGCATGTATGTTAAACCATCATGTTACCATTTATGTTATTATGTGAAAATAACTTGCCCCCAGAGGCTTTGTACCTCCACAAAAATCTCACTTAGGCAGCCATAAAATCAGGCACAATCGAGGCTTCCAAAAAGCAAGTAAAAATTCTCTACTCCCAAACTCACAGCTTACTAACCTGAAATACCAAGTCCATTGCAAAAATCCAAGAGCCAAAGAAACTCTGAAGTGGGAGCAGCAAACGTGTAATTGTGGGTGTTGTAACCGTAGGTGAGAAAAAAATAATTGTGAAGATGACAGATGAGCTGTATCCACTCAAACTAAGTAGGGCACAAGGGACAAGGCAACTAATTTAAGTGTTTAGAGACTGTCACTGAGTTTCTCACCGAGTGATTCATTGTCTTCTATATGCCACATTCAGTACTGGTGTTTCTGTTAACTGCACTGATGAACACCATTTTCACTTATCTTCAGAAACAGGAATAGAAAGCTTACCTTCAACCTGACAGCCATGAATGACCTTTTTCCACTGTGCACAATTCCTTCACTATAAGAATTTAGTAAAAGGAGAACAGATGGAGTCTCTTCACTATATATGAGCTGGATCAAGCATTACCATATAGCTATACAGTACCATGCTCAGAAAAGATTTTTCCACCTTTTGTCAAATGGGAGATCACAGAATCATTCAGGTTGGAAAAGACCCTTGGGATCATCAAGTCCAACCATCAGCTCTACTCTACAAATTCCTCCCCTACACCAAATCTCCCAACACCACACATAAACAACTCTTAAATACATTCAGTGATGGGGACCCAACCACCTCCCTGGGCAGCCTATTCCAGGGTCTGACCACCCTTCTGTAAAAAAATTCTTTCCTGATGTTCAGCCTAAACCTACCCTGAGATAAAACATGCATTCACTGTACCAGAGGAACCTACCAGCTCTCTGGTCATCGACAGAAATACAGAGCACTACTCACTTAGCTACAAAGAAGCCCTCTTCATAAACAAACACTTTTCCTGAGTGCTGCACACAATCCTTATTATCTAGGTGGTGACAGGAGCAAGGAAAGGCTCCTCAGGAATGCTTGTGTTACCCAGCATTAAAGATCAGAAGTCCCAGACCACACACATCCTATTTTCACCTTTAGGTTAGCGAGTGTTAGAGGTCTCAGATTCAGCTGGATGAAGAAGCTATGACCAACTCAGTCTGGTGCTAGCAACGGTCCTGCTTCACCTTGGAGGTGGCAATGACCTCCAGAAGCCCTTTCCAACTACCCATTCCACAAATCTGTGGGTAACAACATGAGCAGCACAGGAAAAGCAAAATAGAAAAATCAGGGCTGTTGTTGCTGAAAAACTACACCGAGGTCAAGTTAAAGGAAGGAAGCATTCAGAGTTCAGAGTGGCAGGAAGTCACACAGCTGCAGCAGACAGTTCAGATAAACACCGGGGTGGGGAAGAGGCAAAAGTAAAAAACACCAACCCAAAACCCCAGAAGGGCAAACCAAGTGAGATATGGCATCGAATGTTACGAAGGAAAACTGACCATGAGAGTGACTCTAAGTCCAAAGCTTTCATACTGCAATTATTTTCAGTATCTCCTAAGCCTGACCACGCTAAAAGTTTCAAGGAAACCTCCTTCCAGGAGCAGGATTCAGATATGAAGCCAACCCCACGCCAGCGGAGGGGGTGCAGCAGAACACAAAGGCCACCTCAGTGTTTCAGAGAGCACGTGCCCAACACAGAGCATGGATGCTGCTGTCCCCCTTTTCTCTGTAGCACACGTTGTCCAAGTACTTTGGAAAGACACGATATAGTTTTGGAGTTTTCCCTCCAATTTCTCAAGTGCACTAACCTGAAAAAAAGACCTCATGAAAAAATAAGTTTAACTTCAGTATTAATAAGCTGGAGTTACTTATCGCCAGTGAAATTCACCACATTAATTGATCTGAAAGGCTTGACTGGCACGTGGGAGCAGCCTTGGTGGAGTACTTGTGACAGCATAGTCTTTCTCAGTTGAGGGGCACATCTAAATACAGCCCGCACAAGAAGATACTTAAATAGTCTTAGTCTCATGACAGTTAAGAGCAAATCCCCGTAAGACTGAAATGAGAATCACTTTGCTCAACACAAGACAGTTTAGAGGATTTTTTAATTAATTGTTTTTAAACGCAGAAGAACCACATGTATAGCACTGCCTAGCTCTAGTGCGACCAACAGACCCTTCCCAGAGCACAGGCTGCTACTCTTACTGGCACTACGATGGGAAACTGAGGCCCAGAGGTAGAACTGACCTGCTGTGGTCTCACAAAGCAACCTGGCACCATCAGCCCACTGTTTCACACGCTTCAGCATTGCTATAAAACAACCAAACCTCAAGCAGGAACCAAACCCCAGCAGACGGCTGTACCAGCCCTGTCCCCTCTGTACCTGCCCGCATGTCCGTGACCCTGCCCTTTCCTGCTCTCACTGCAATGACACCAGCGCAGCAGGGCAAGCCTCTGCTCCGGACTCCACTTGGGTTGGGGAGAGGAATGCCAAACAGCTGTGCACACAAAGAAAATAAATCCTTTAGAAAAAATTAATTTAGCTCAGAGATGGATTAATTCCATGAGCAGCTCTTGGCTAAAAAGGTCACTAAATCCAGATTTTAATTTCCTACTGTGTCCTGCTCCCTGAGAGTGCTCTCCCTGCCCACCCCTTCCACCCCCCAATTTCCTTGAAAACATTACAGAATTTACAATCTTAAAAAATAAAATATACTTCCAACTTCACTGTTTCTCCGGGTGGCCAAGAATCCATCAAGCCCAAGAGTTCAAAATGGTGCTGCTAAAGGCAATACAAACAATGATAAATAAAACCCCCTAATTTTTCCAACGTTCTTTAGATGATATTTAGGGACAACGCCACCAGTTAGCCTACAAAAAAGTTGTTCAAAATGTTGGGGGGGGGAAAAAGGTTGTTTGAATGCATATTGTTTCTCAAGAACTTTGCCATATCTGGACTTTGCTGTGCACTACACTCACTGTGCTGACAGGGGACTTTTGAATACAACGGGGGTGGGCAGGGGAGAGGCAGCAGAACTAGTTTAGGAGAAACCACCACCCTCTGTTCTCTCACATCTCACTTTTTTGTGCCTAAAATGGGATGCAGTATTTCCTTTTGGGAACCCTGCCCTCTTGGCCAAGGAAGCCTCCTGCCTTGAAGAACGAAGTTTTAATCATTCCCCTGCACAGCACAGAGGCACGGAGCTAAATCAGGATACAAACTTCCAGCTCTGGCGGCTTGAGATTTCCCTACTGACAAGCAGCTGCCACAGGGAGCCCATGTCCTGATGCACTGGGGTCTCAGAGCAGGTCCCAGATAAGCAAGACTCTTGGTGCATGACACCACACCACCCGTTTGTCTCCTGACAAATGCTCCTGTAGGAGAGCTGCCCTCAAATGGGACTACAGCTCTTCAGCTCACCAGAACGTGCCACAGAAATGAAACCAACGACCCTGGAAACATCTCTGAGGTGCAGTTCTCCAACACCAATAACACCACCCAACGCTGCAGCACAGTTAATCTGCATTTACGATACCTTGGCTGTCTTCCTTCGACACCTGCACCAATGATGCAGCACAACACCCCTGTTTGTACAAAAAGTGTCTGACAGTTGTAATTTCAAAACCATGGACCCCCGGCAACACGTTGTTACAGCCGGGAGAATGAGGAGAGCACAAAGTGCTTGTGGATTGCTCTTACATGAAGTCTCTCCTCACTCCTGTTTGGCAGCTGGGGACCCACAAGCAGAGGTCCTGCTTGCCAAGAGATGCCCTCGATGCAGGCTGTGGCAGCCGCTGCCGTACCCACTGTTAAGAGCACACGGCATCCCTAATCCGGCTCAGCGCTGGATTAACACCGAAATGCAAAAAATAGATTTTTAAGCTGTCCAAGGTGAGTGCTTCTCCAGTGAACGGGGATTAACATTTTGTCCTGGGAAGAGACTGACTACTATAAGGTCTTCCTATTCTCCTGACCTTTGCAAACAGCCACGTATGGACAAGTAACGCAGGAGCAAAGAGTTTACATAAACCTAGAGGGACTGCACTAGGGCATAAAAGCTCCAAAATCAACATAAAGTTGACCTCACAGTATTACTGTTCTGCTACTTTTCTTAATCCCACGATGAGGGTCATCTGAGTATCTCACAAAAAGCCATTCATTTTTCCTGCTCACCAGAAAAATCACGTATTTTTAAATGATCGCTTTATCAGTGGAAAAAAAAAAAAAAGAGCCCCCAAACCCTCACAAAACTACACAAAACAACCATCACTAGAAAAATGTGAAACTAGAGTACAACTTAAAAGAATTTAGTCATCCAGTTTTTACACACTGAAACGGTATTTCAGCTATGCTGAAGCATAGCCTATAGATGACTTTCTCTCTCTGCATGTAAGTTTTCAAAACAAAATTCATAAAAAAAACTGCTCAAAATTACTTTTGAAGCTTCAACTCCAAAGTTAACCCTAGAATGCATGTAGACCCTAGAAGGCCAGACATAAACCAGAGTCTGGTCTCAGAGAGGAACACACACGCCTGTACATTCAGACACTAGAGAGGACTGAGGTTTTTTTACATTTGGCCATTTTTCTATTTACAATTAATTTGCAATAATCTGGAATCTGCTCTCCAAGAAGAATCCCTGGTCACGTCTAAAAAAGAGCCACAGGTTTCCTTAAAAATACGATTCCTCAATACGAAATTAAGCTGCATTTCCCCTGAAATAAAGTGAAAGCTATTACCTAAGGGTAAGTAAAACATTTACTTTCAAAAGTAAGAACTAAGACTGAACCGGAAACAAACATCCAACCAAAACAATACGGGTTTCAAAAGCACTGCAGCTTTACTCTGTCCTTCCACTGGAGTTTCTTACAGCTTTTACAACTGTTAGTTTTCAGCCTGGCACAAACAGATCTCTGTAAGGACTGAGGCCAATATTTGGATGTCTGTGGTGCCACTGCTGGAGAAGCGCACGCGTGACAACCCCTCTGTACAGATCTCCTGGCACAGTGAAGCATCAGCTCCACTTCCCAGCTGAGATGTGGGCACCACATGCCCCACTCTGGCACAAGGAGCCTGCTGGAATACAACACCCAAACTAAGCACTGCGATTTATGCCTCCCAGTTTCAGCACAGTGCAGGTGCAGGGCTGGAGATCCTAGCCAAGTGAGGGCTGGCTCTAAAGTGGTCTCGGACCTCACCTGGAAAGGATCTGCCCCAGAGCATTTCCAGGTACAGAGAGCCCGTGAAGGCACTAAGGAACCTCTGACTAAGCCACAAAATTAGCTTATTCTACAGCAATTTAACAGTTACGTAAGAAAACATGATTTCTCAAGATAACTTAGTGAAGCATGCAAAAAGTAAGTCTTCTGGCTCACCTAAGAGCAATCAGACCACACCTACCTCTGCAGCAACCTCACACCAGATGCCTGTGCTTAAGGGAACACAAGGCTCCCAAGAAGTTCAGGAAGTTAGAACTCCTCAGTAGAGTCTTTGTTCTCGTTATACTATAAATAATAGAGGATATGTGAATAAATTAACGCATACACTTACACACCTTAACGATATACAGAAATATCTGAAAATACAGACAAGGTTAGCTGTTCCATCAAGCTTTCATTGCTTCTTCAGGACTTTTTTTCCCCCCCACCTCCCTAGTCTATTTTCTGCACAACTGATCCTTGTCTCCTCATGTAATTTGAAGAAAGTGCAAAAATAACTCTAGAATCTGCAAATATTTACTCTTCCGTGTTTTGAAACTAACACAGGAAGTAAGATTTTGTCTGGTTTTTTTTCTCAGATCCATTTCCTAACTCACCAACTATCATTTTTTTTTCCTCTAGATGGTGCAAGCTCCTCATTACAGCGTGGGGCAGAGGACGATACCCAGAACCTTTAGTTTTACGAGCTGTGGGCGCAGCATTTATTTTTGGAGTCAAGGCTGCAAACAGTAACTTCCAAAGCTGCTGCCATGGAGTTTATTTTTTAGTCTCCCTAGTGGAATTAACTCGAAACGCCGCTTGGGCAGCAAGGATTCGTACAGCTTGTGCAGTTGTTCAAAGCCCTACAGATTCCCCAAACACTTATTTATTCCTCAGCAACTGCCTCAGTTTTCAGTAGCCATGTTCAAGCACAGTTAGTGCATGTACCGAAAGCTTCGTCTCCCAGGAGTTATGTCTAGACTGCAGCCACACAGGAGGCTGTCTTTCCATGTACACCTATCCAAAGCAGCTTTAAGACAACTGTGCCTCTATAGGCTGCAAAGGCCCCAGGCAAAAGCAGGCAGTTATTTACCCAGGTTCACAGAGGAGCTTCTCAGCCTCCCCTTGGCTGTATCAGATGTCAGTGCAGCTCTAACAGCTTTCAGTCTGGAGTCACTTCCATGAGTTAATTGCATTTATGACCACAGCAAAGACCTGTTCCAGCGCTCTGGAACCTACATACAGACACTTACTGCATCTGGATAGTTGAGCTCATTACACAGAAACACAAGAAATAGGTTATTTTAGGCATTATTATTGCTTACTTATTAATTTATGCTTTATTAAAAGTGCTACAAATGTGCTGGACAATTTTTTAAAGGTCAAAAAAAAGTTTCAACATAAAAAAAATTTATCTAGCTACAGATCAGGACGGCAGCTGCTAAGAGGAGCTAGATTTACCATGAGAAATTAATTGCTGCTCAGTTTGGAATCCGCAAGCAAGCGTAAGGCAGGGAGTCACAAGGACAACCCGCCAAGGGCTAGCACTGCGGCTACTGCCTCTCCCCTCAGCCTCTGACGGCACTTTGGACCCAGACAGATGGAAGGTGGGAAAAGTTGAGACAGGTGAGCATTTGCTAACGAACAGATCAACTCAGCAGAAAAATGTCATGGAATGCTGTGATTGTTTTTTAACTGTATATCAAGATTGTCACAATCCCAGTATGCTTTTAAATAACCTCTTTTTGCAATTCAACTTTTAAAATTGTTTTAAATCCAAATGTGATCTTTTAGAATAAAGCTGGTTATTTCTTCTGCTGCCTTTGTACATTTTTAAATTAGCAGGTAGATATTTGACAGAACAATTCTACAGCCCTGCCAATGTCCCTTTAAAAGTGTGAAAGCAGAGCAAAGAGTTTTCACTAGGTTCAATTCAGCCTCCAAAATGCTAACAGAAAAACAAGCTTCTACTGGTAGCTCAGTCTTAATAACTGCCACAGAAGCTGTGCACGTAGCTGAATATAAGAAACATCTATTTTAACCAGATATATACATTGAAGATTTCTCAACACTGGGGTGGGGTGGTGGGAATCACAAACCCCTTCCTTGAGAGTTGGTCTCATGGTAAGTCTCCTTTATTGGAAAACGTACAAGCTAATCTCACAAAAGGAAAAGGGCAGCCTTCCTGGAGATGAAGGCTGAATAGAGACTGCTTCTCTCTCTATCCTTCCTTATCTACTCGTTTCAGATGGATTTCTAACATTCACATTTCATTCAGACCCAAACCTTTCAGAGATAGGTCAAAAAGTCTGAAGTACTAGAGTATGCCTACCTGAAACTGCAAGTAGTTAGAGTATCAATATTCCATT
The DNA here is from genome assembly GCA_013400055.1 of Nycticryphes semicollaris. Lineage (NCBI taxonomy): Eukaryota > Metazoa > Chordata > Aves > Charadriiformes > Rostratulidae > Nycticryphes > Nycticryphes semicollaris. Next base: position 1,031,849 of record VXBJ01003113.1, on the reverse strand, counting down.
TCACAGTAAACTGATTTTCTTTGCCCATCTATGCAAGACCTTCTTTCATCAGAATACTTTAAAATAATCTAAAATCTATTTAAAAACATCTAAAAATTATACTTGCTACAAGGTAGCACAATGCCACAGCTGTTTGTCTATCTTTCTGCTCTGTTACCACACTATTTTGCATCAAATTTTAAAAGCTTAACAAGGCCACAGGAAGCAGTAATCAGGAGCAGAAGTTTACCTTTTTTTCTGATCACATTGGCAGCTACAAAAGACATACCAAACCAGAATTCCAACTAAACCTCTTCCAATTCTAACCCTCTTGGCTCTTAAGGTGATCATCAAGTGGACATGCAGTTGTGGGAAGAGTCTGTCTCACTGGTATACCTCAAAATCTCTCTAGCCATGAATAGGCTAATTCATCTTAAATACTAACAGGCAGGAGGTGCAAGCTCTTCAAGGAGTTACAAAGAATTCTTTGTACATACGGAGATAAACAAAAAAAAAGCCAGAGTCATAGATAGGACTGAATTCAGCTGTACAGCTAATTCAGTCCACTGCATGCTCAGAGATTACTCAATTTTATTCTTCTAATTTTATATGAGAAACAGGAATTAGCACCTTGTAAATGAAATTTAAAATACAATGCATTTTCAATATATTTTGCAAATCCATCAGTAATAGTCTACTTGCTACTATGTTTAGTTTTGTTCGAATGCCTGAAAGGCAATCACAGCAGCACTGGTTGAACTGTCCTTGAAGATGTCAAGCTATGAAAGGATAAACCATATTTTATAACATACACTGTGAATTTGAAATGACATTGTTTATAGCTCTTGCTATTGATTCTGAAGTATTAGTAAAAACTGATTCTGTTCAAATTACAGACAAGAATATTCAATTAAAATGAGTTAAGAGTTAAATAATTAAACAAAACACTTACTAGATCAAGCAAAACATCTACTTACCTTCAGTAACTGAGATTCTTTCAGAAAGACCATGCCCATCTATTCCACTCCTGAGATGCATAAACCCCCCCAGGGTGAGACAAGGCTGTTTTGGCCAGCCATCACACTCCCACCACTACCTCCCCGCAGAGGAAGCGGAGGATTCAATCCTTCACTGATACTGACTCCTGAACTTGAGCTCCAGAGGTGGAGAGTGGGTCACGCAAACAGGGTAGTTGGATCCCTGCATACAAGCCTCCCCCCTGAAACCATTGCATTCAAACTAACTTTTAGCTATGAAAGAGTACACAGTATCATAAGAATGTCCAGGGTGTGTGGATGGGGTGTTTCTTCCTTTCTTGTACCATCACCAGGGGCAGGGAGCGCTCAGCAAGACAGCGGGCTGCATTGTGGGAGGAGCAGTGCACAACTGGCTCTGTCTTTTTCTTTCTAGCAGGTAAAATCACTGCTAAAGAGCAACTGGTTCGAGGGGTACACAGAAAAAAGAACACCCGAGTCACAGCTCAAGATTCAGAGCCATCAACTTCATTTGCATTAGGAACATAAGCTTCTCTCACTGGAAGAAAATTCCCGCATAAAAGCGTTAAGGTTCCATTACACAACTCTGATACTCAATACTAGAACAGACACTAGGATGGACACAGCCAATATTCTTCTAGAATAGATAACCCTGAACAACTCACAGATGATCATAAAAATTTCAACACAGGAGGCCTTTAATGCTGAAGCTTCACCAGGGTTTGGTTAACGATGACATAGTGAGAGACTCTCTCCCTGTCCAAGCGTATGTGCTTGGACAAATTGACAAGTCTGGCAGAAGAGTAGCTGATCTCAAGTGCTGCTCACTAACAAATAGCTACAGGTGTTTTATGCTTTGCTTCATATCCATGACCTTTGTTTGGGGGATGACTATGTTGATTTCAAAATGTAAGAATATAAGAATACTGGGAAGAAGAGAGAAACCCGAGTACCAAAACTGCCTCGACTAGATTACAACAAGCATGGTCATGCTTGGTTCCACCTGCCATTTCTGACTTCTTCTCGTGTCAATGAATTAACACACTTTTTACATTTGGAGACAATAGAATTAAGCATATCCTGGACAAAACTCAAAAAACGTGAAGGAAAAACTTAACCCTCTCTCACTAGACTTAAGACCTGAAGTTGGTTGATTCCACGTACTGACAGGGTCTCAAAAAAAAAGAAAAAAAACCATCAGCAAAAAAAACCAAACCCAATCACCACACACAAAAAACAGAAATCTTTCATGGACATTCATAAACTCATAAATCACGACAGCAAGCAGTAATTTTTGAGGAAAACTGGAGTAACTATAATGAATCGGGCAATTCCAGAGAACTGCAACTTAACAAGAGGGAGTAATAGAAAAATCTGACCTGGCCTCCTGTGCTGATCACAAAATGTTGTTTGCCATGAGCAGAATGACAAAAGAATAGTAAGTAGACAAATTGCTCCAACAAAAAGTTTACTAGATTGACTGAAACACTTAAGGCATAGGGAAACAGACTTTCACCCTTCAAGTCAAAAGATGAAGACTAGGCAAATTTTCAGTTTGAGGTATGCAACTGCCATCAGCATTTTGAATGGAAATACTTCAGTCTCCCTGCCATGTCCAAATGAAACTTATGTGGAGAAAAATGAAGGACCCTCTCAAAGGATTTAATCTCCTCTACTGTCATTAAAGTTTTTCAACATTTCTTCGCAGCAACAAAATAACATCTCATCTTGCCAGTAAATGAGAACTGGAAATGCAAAAGCAGTAAACTAGTAATACTTGCAGAGAACTATTGCAGGACTCTTAGGGTCGCCATCGTCTCATGACATGGATTTTGCTATTCCTGCTCAGTCCTGTCATAGACTAAACCCTGCAAACACTTCTGCAACAAAAGCGCACATCGCATACACAAGGGGAATGAACACTGACCAACTGACCCTGGATGTGGGGACAAATAACAAGAGCCTTTGAAGTAGCGGATACAGACATTACTAACACTGCAAGATTTGGGACCAAAGGACTGGGATCAACGATAGTCACAGGAATAAAGCAGAATGCTGATGGATGCTTTAGTGATGCTGGCTGTATTAAGCAGACAGCACAAAAGATCGTCTGCCTTTTTAAGGACCTATTGACCACAACTGATACCCACACAACTGAGTAATGCTCCCGCTTTCCAGGTTGTAGGTACTTCACAACCCCGTGGGTGTTGGTGGATGAAGAGCTGGTCACGAGCCAACGGTGTCTGCTCACAGCCCCGAAAGCCAATCGTATCTCCTGGGCTGCATCCCCAGTAGGGTGGCCATCAGAGCAAGGGAGGGGATTCAGCCCCTCTGCTCCACTCTGGGGAGAGCCCCCTTGCAGCACTGCCTCCATCTCTGGGGTCTCAGCACAGGAAAGACATGGACCTGTTGGAGCAGGGACAGAGCAGGGCCACAAAGATGATCAGAGGGGCCGGAGCACCTCTCCTACGAGAACAGGCTGAGACAGTAGAGGTTGTTCAGCCTGGAGAAGAACAGGCTCCAGGGAGACCTTATTGTGGTCTGTTAGTACCGAGAGGGGACTTCCAAGAAAGATGAAGACAGACTTTTTAGCAGGGCCTGTTGCAATAGGACAAGGGGCAATGGTTTTTAAACTAAAAGAGGCTAGATTTAGACTAGATACAAGGAAGAAACTTTTTACAATGAAGCTGGTAGAACACTGGAACAGGTTGCTCAAAGAAGTGGTAGATGCCCCATCCCTGGAAGCGTGCAAGCTCAGGCTGGACTGAGCCACCTGATCTAGTTGAAGATGTCCCTGTTCATTGTAGGGGGGCTGGACTAGCTGACCTTTAAAGGTCCTTTCTAACCCAAACTATTCTGTGGTTCTACAAACATATGGAGAAGAGTTTACTCTTACCTACAGGACTCAGAGCAGGAATTATTCCCAAAAATAAAGGAGGATGTTCTTAAAAGATACTTACTGAAACTTTGCAAGCAAGTGACTGACTACACCCTGTAGGCTGAAAGTAGAATAGAGGAGATCTTACCAGAAATTTGCACTCTATTCTTGTTGGAAGGATTGTTTCTAAGCTATTACAAACAAGTTTCTGGAAACCTAATTTTTATACTGTTTATTCAATACATGCTTTTATTACATCAGACATATTTATTAGCTTAAACAGATCTTCCACCTCCCATGGTTTTATCTCCAAATGTGGTAACAGTCATATCATTCCCCATGCCCCATTTGATATATGGGGCAAAATCTACTCAGCTGTCCTAGTGTCTTCTCCTATGACTGCTTTTCCATTTCCCTAATCATAATTATTAATCCTGTTCTGCAACAGTGGGGTTTTTTGTGGTTTTTTTAACACAATTGATCAGAACAGTTTATTCTCAGACCATACTTACGTTTTAATAAGTTGCCTTGAAACAATTAGAGGTCGGAGAAGTTTAAAAGACAAGTCCTTTAAACAAAGTGTGAAATGCACTTACCATACAGAAAGCCAAAGCTACAGATATAACCAAAACCAGGTCTACCAGTCCCAAAAACTGATATTGAATGAGTAAGTCCTGAAAAAACAATAAAGTTGCCTGCCTCAAGGAAAAAGCTGGACTGTGAATGACATCAACAGGAAGCAGGCAACATTATCTCTTTCTATCACTCCACTTGTGTTCTCACAGTTCATTGTTTTGATAATAACTGCTCTGATCACAAAGGGGTCCTAATAGTAACATGCTGTCCCTCAGCAAATAACATTTCCATGTTTGCATTTAGCCTGTTATGCTTTAGTAGAAAAAAATAAAGGGAATGTCGAGTTTCAAAACTCCCAACATAACTTTATTTTCAAGGATGTAATTTAAGAAATTCACTAGGATCCAGCAGGAAATTAGAGTAGTAGGTGAAAACATGGTTACATTTTAATGAGTTGTCTTAAAACAATCAGAGGTCAGAAAAAGATCAAAGACCATTTGGTCACTACACCACTTCTAGCAGTCACTAAAGGTCAATTTACACATGATGGAAAGCTCATAACCTACAGCAAAAAGACAAGAGTCACCATCACAAATTGCAGAAAGGGAAAATTTCTGCTGAAAGGGAGGAAAAAATTCTTCAAGATGGAAGTGGTAAAGCACTGGGACAAGTTACCCAGTGAGGCTACAGAAACAACAACTCTGGAGGTTTTCAACACTTGACTGGCAAAATCCCTGCTCAACATGATCTAACTGATGTCAGACCCTGCTTTGAGCAAGAGGTTGAACTAGGTGATCTCCAGAAATCCTTTCCAAGCTCTATGACCTAAGATGATTGCACCCAGCTATATAAAGTTGACCTGATTTAAGAGAATATACAGTACGAAGATGAACTCCCAATTTACAGTGTGCACAAGAATTCTGTAATAACAAAGTCTGTATACCAGCTGTTTGGCAACTCAAGGGAAAAGTCTACTTAGCAATAGCACTTAACTATTCAAGAACTTTCCAAAGAAGGTAACAGATATTTGTTGATTGTATTATCAGAAGAATCACTTCATACTTACAGAATACTCAATGTAAGAATAAGAATCATATTAAAGCAATTTCACTGAAAAATCATGATGCCAAACAGATTAACAGAAGTCCAAATATGTGGGGCAGGGGAGAAGTGCGACCTTATTCCAAGTCTGACCAAATAATAACGAAATTAATATACACGGATCTCTAACAGGAGAAGCCCTATGAACTGTCCCTAGTTCACAAAATAATGCTGCTACTTAACCAGAGATGATCTCCTGTAACTGATCAGACAAAGGCATCAGAGGAAATCTGTAAAGAAGATACGCAGAAGACATCTTTTGCCTTTTCAAACGTAACTGGTATCAGGAAAGTATGCAGACAACACTTCAGAAGGCACCAGCTATGTGTCAGCTACGTCAAGATCAGAGCAGAGCAGCAGCTAATACAGGCAGCATTACCTTAGAACAGACTATGCTCTGCGTAAATTAAATACATGAAAGTAACACTTGCTGAAACATTTTTGAGGGCAGAAAAGCATTCCAAAATTCTTTCCTTGAAACTTGTTCTTCCTTCAGCTCTGTTTCCTCATCAGCCTTACTTCTAAAGTGCCAACATCTCTATTATTCTCCCAAGGTGTAAACGAGCCTGTCTTTCCCTTTTTAAAATTCTGCAGGGTCCAGTTAACTCTCACACCCTTACTATAGGCATTCACATCACCTTCCTTAGCTAATTTAAGTTCTGTGTAAACTACTTAAACCAGTGAAAAAAACAAAACCAACAAAAAATAACTTGCCACCACCACACTTCTGACAGCCTAAACTCTATTGTAGGGCTTTATTTAGTTCAACTGCAGCTTCAGATGTAACCACTTCATAGGGCTTGCTATGCACAGAAGAAATGCACGTGCGTTTCCACAAGTAACTGAACTATGTGCACTCTTAAAGTCTTGCAAACACCTTTTAAATGTTAAACGTACACGTGATATCAAAAGTCTGCATAATTTTATTATTTGTGTCTAATACTGCTTTAACTTCTACTTGCATGAAAACCGAAAGGAAACGGGGCACTTCTGTACTGCACACTATATTCTCTAGAAAGAGTGAATGGTAAATCAGAAGACTCACTTGGTTTGCAGTAGGTAGTTTAATTATCTGCTTAACAAACCATTCAACAGAACAGGACATAATTTCCTGAAGGAAAATGGGGCTGTGCGTGACCCATCCTTTACAAGCACGTCATTACGCACACTACTTGGTCATGCCTTTTCTAGCCAGGACAAGAAGAACAGACAAGATACTAGCACGATTAAAAAAAAAAAAGTAATTGAGTTTTAGTTAGATTTCTACCTGATTTAAAGCCTCTTGCCATCCCTGCAACTACTTACAGACGTTTGTGACATTCAAATTCCTGGAAGAGACTCTGCACTAAAGATACATTATTAGGTGCATTTGGTCATCCTAGTAAGAACTCCACTTAAAAAGAGGTCTGTTCTTTCACTGAAATAACTGCTTCTGAAGTCCCACCAGAGCGCTACAGAGATATTGAAACAACATTAAGAAAAAAAAATAGCAAACCCCTTCAAGCAATGTTTAGGATAGTAAAACATTACATATAAATTATGAAGCGCATAACTAACTACTTTGTTCACAGCTAACTACTGTGCATCAATGACATGTATGTATCAAGACCAAGAGAAATGCAAACAATATAAAACTAATCTGTTTCCCACCCTCTTCCGACACCATTGTCTTTTTGTTCATCTACCCACCCACTGGTGTTCTGACAAATACACAATGAAACCCAAAATAAAAGAGCCAAAGTTCTACAGTATATCACCCGTGGTTCTCTTTGTATCTACTACTCTTCTACCTTTCCTCATTTTTCTGACTTCTAGAGAATAAACTCTTTTGATATGTGATATATATACATTATGAATATACAGCTTATTTTTAAAATATGGTACACGTAACTGCAGTTTATAAACCAACCTACAGAAAAGCTAAATTCATAATTACGGCGATCCTCCATACGAGTATGTCTCTAGCGGCAAAATCTTGCCTCAGAATCATCACATTACAAATACATCTGTTATTTAGTATCTCAGATAAATTTTCACAGGGAAAAGTATTCCTGTGACAAAGAGCAAGTTCTTTGCCAGGAACCCAGATTTAACTACCTCTTGTTCAGATGCCACTGTTGCTTATATATAGATGTGGGGTTTGGATCACCTTCCTTGCTATGGATGACTTATTACAAGCTGTTTTTCACTTCACAATGCTCAGATCAACAGTTACTACCCTGGCACTGGTACCATTAACCACATTTTTCAAGAGACTGTATTAGTATCTTCAAAACCACACAAATACACCGGGATATTCATGACTTCCTGCACCATGACAACTTTATTAGAAAAGTCACCGTGAGAAAGTTCTGCTACTTTGATTTTTGCTTTCAACTTTCTAAGATAATAGTTCGAAGAGACAAATAATTAGAAATCTCAGGAAGGTTTTCAAAGACTGGGTTAACTGAATCTCCTTATTCCACCTACCCTTCTTCCAGAACTTTACCTTTTTTACAACAAAGTGCTCACTATCTCACTTCAGGTCCAAAAAATGTGTTTGAACAAATCTGTTCTCCAATGAGTGAAAAAAAATACAATAAAAATCAGCTTAAAATAAATTTATTAAACAATACAAAAATAAGCATGCTGGAAATCAAGATACATAAATAACATACAATGCAAATGAAAAATGGAAAACGAGACAGGTAACTTAACAACTGAGCCAAAAAGTACAACACAAATGCTAAAATAAACTTTTAAAAAGCATTTACATTTCTAATGAAATGTTAATGATGCTGACAAAGAAAAACAAACAAACAGCTAAAATGCTTGAATATCAAGAATTGCTATTGCTGTAGCACAGGTGAACACTAAAACCGTTGCAGACTTCAGACATTCAATGACTAGCCTCTACTACCACCTTCCTTCAGGAAACCCGCCCACCAAACGCAATGCAGGCGTGGGTGTTTCCCTCATGGCAGATCTACCTACGGTCCACTGTCTTCGTACCCTGCCCTGAACGAGAGCCACCTGCAGACACGGCAGGCCAGAACAAGAAACTGTTGAGCATAGGCAGGTTACAAAATAATTGCTCCGAAGGAATCTCCTCCTGACCCTTCCTAACTAGAGGCTGGCTTAAATTCTGAGACAGGCTTCAAAAGCATATATTACAGAAATGTAATATATCTCTCTAAAGCAAACATCGTGTAAGCTGTACCCTAAACATTCTTATTACACATATTAAGGGAACTACAAGATCCTTAATTTTCTGTTTCTGATTCAGGACTTGCCTCTAACTTAAGTTTTGTATATAGTTGACAAACAAATATTTTTATTTTCAAGTTGAAACCCAGATGGAACCATCTTCCATCTTCAACCACTTTTTCAGAATTGGTTTCAAATGGTACTAAAAAATCAGAAAATACTGTGTAGAATGAGATCAAGAAAATCCCGCATCATACATTTTCCTTTTTTATTTCAAACAGTAATTTAACCAGCAACATGTCAGCACTGCGAATACCTTCCATCAGCAGCACAGACATATACTCCCTCTTGCAAGTGAGGATATTTCATGTGAAGACACAAAGTTTTGCAGGATCTCAATACTTGTTATGTCTCTGTAACTACTAGTTTACTGTAAAATCCTCAGAGGTTAGATGTTTTTACAAATCAAGACCTTGCCCTTACTTATTTAACTTTATTTTCAAGACAAGCCCTGGTAAAACCTAACCTTATCATTAGTGATAAGATTATAAAACTGCTATTATTCAGCAATTTATGACTGACATCTATTACTGACATCTGCACCACAGATTTACGTCGTCATCCCACTAGGACTTCAAATTCACTGAAAATGATGTTCTGTATTGTTTCTCTTAAACATTTTAATCCTAGGCTTCAAAGACAGGAAGCCCCTCCTTTTACAATACGCTGCTACATGTATATTATTCAGGGTTTAGTCAGAGCTTAAAATGTTTATGCAAAACTAACAATATCTAAATAGAGTAATTAAGAACAGCTTGCTTACTCAGAGAACGTCAGCTTTGCTTTATGCCTCTTCCTTAATTCAAACATCCACATGGGACAAAAAGGGGCAGGAAAAAACCTAACTCTCCCCTTCTGCAAAGCTCACTCCTGAAGGCATTTTGGAATTTCAGGTAAACTGAAAAGGAGAGGGATTGAGGGTGGAGGCAGGGAGAAGGGGCAGAGGTGTTACTAAGCCATTATCTGTCATTGTCTCTTAAAATACTCAACCAGCTAATACCATTTGTCACTACTTGGACATGTTTTCAACAGTTTTATAAACACTTCTCTGCATGATGTGTACCAGAGGTGGGATATATCAGATTATCTGCAAGTTTTTAAAGGGAAAAAAATTTGATAAAAATAGAATAATTTTCAAAGATTATAATCATTAAGAATCTAATCTGCAAATACCAAGAATTTAACAAGTCTCCCCTCTGTTCAGCATTGCCTACTGAGCCTATTCGAAGCTTACATACACCAATTCAAGACACACTCAAGTCACTCAAAATTACCAAATCATGCAGATGAAGACATGTGGTTGCCTGTAGAAGAATGTGAGTCCTGCTTCTTAGCAAGCTGACAGAGATGCAATCTCATTATCATTTTAAAAAGTAGCAATCAATTATAACTTTTTAAAAAAAAAAACCAACTTTAAGATGTGTACGTAAATGAAACCTCTGATCTTATATATGAACATGCACATGGATTAGCAGTTGAAACTAAAGTTAATTGTAAACAGTTTTAATAATACCCATCTCTTTTACTCTGACTGTATTTTCTGCTCACTGCTTGGGTGGTTACCACTCTGAACCCCAGATTGCTTACATTCCTCTCTAGGGTGGAGCCCAGCATTATTAGTAAGGCAGACTTCTGAGTCATAACTACCAGCTGGCAGCACAAGCAGCCAGCAAGACACTCAAGATACTTCGGTAAGAAATCTTTCTACTGAATTAGTTAACTTAAAGACAGGGCAGGGGGGTTCCCCCCCGACCCCTTCTCCCAGTCTTCCCCAGCCATTTTTGCTCTTTTTTATTTAAATGCTAGCATTAATAATTATTAAAGGCCTAATGAATATATATAATGTTCGCTAGCGGGGAATATCCAGAGGATCCATTCTGTTCAAAGCAATGTGAAGCTCATATAAAAGAGTATGCAGTAATAACACGACTCAGAACCTCCACTTAGCATACAATTATTTAGAAAGTCATGATTTTGCTATGTTTTGCTGACACTATTTTACTTTAATTAAAATTCTTCTACCTTTACATGCTGACCCTGAGCAGAGGACATCTAAGCCCTTGCTTAGTTCTAAATTAATTCACTTAAAACTCTCAGATATAAACAAAGAAAAACAGATATACCCAGAAGTGGTATATCTTCAAAACATTCAGATTCACCTTTTTCTTATTTAAAGTAAATGTGTCTTAAGTAACTACAAAAGTCAGTTAACAGCTTTGGGTTTTGTTGTTTGCATGCACTTTCCCCTCCCCCTTGAACTTTGACAGTCTTTTTGGTATAGCACACAGAATTTACACAAAATGTATATATAAATGAAACACCAGGCACACAATATTCAAATCAAAGTTAAATCTAGAGATGCTCGAGGGTTTTTAAAAAATGAAGAAGTTAATGAAACTAGAACCCATTTGTTTAGTTTTGCTCTCCCCGACCTTCCATTCTATACACTACGGTTCTGGAGATGTCCTCGTTTGATTCAGGTGACACTTTTTTCCATACTGTTTCTTTTAAAGCAAGTTCTTGCTGGAGATTCTCATAGTCCATTGGTCCAAAGGAATGCTAGTTGTTCAAGCAACATACATTATTTATTAGTGTTATTTGAAGGAAAAAAATCCATACTTGCAGTCAATCCTAACAGACTCAAGTTTTTCACTTCTTCACATAAACTTATTTTCTCTTTGCCAGTTATAGAAAACTCAAATTCCAAATTGGTTACTTTTAAGATGTATACATGCAAATAGAAGAACTCGAAAAAACATTCTATTTCATCTTCTCCTATTGAAACCTTCATGTCTTAGTTAAAGCATTAATCATAATAAAAGCAAAGAGTTTTTCCTTATCTCAAGCACCTTCACTCTTATCTTTGTGTCTAATGCAGCTAGAGTGGATTCAGTTCATTCCCAGAGATTGCTTATACTGCTTCCTTAGTAACAGGAACTTGCCTACAGCAATGTAATACCTGAATTCAGTCTGTGCAACTCTCAGCAAGTCATATGGCCTCAGAGATATCACTGCGAAAAAATGCTGAACGTACATCTCATGCACTGCAGCACAGAACAGAAAGACTAAGCCCAGCAGCCAGTCAAATCTTTGTTAAAGGCAACCAAAACAGTACAACTCCTTGCCACTTTTATTAGATACTGTGTATTTACTTTAGCAAGGGAGATGAACTGCATGAAATGGAGTTACAAGTCTAGTATGAAAATTCTACTATACAAAACCCTGTGATAGCATGGTCCACCCTGGTCAGCGTCCACTCATACCGTAAGCTTACAAGTTTATTTGAAAGCTTTGATGCAATACATGTCATTGAGCAGTTTTGCACTTAGAAGAAATTTCCATACTACTTCTGATGTCTACAAGCAATACTGACTAAGCACACACATCAACTTACCCGCTGATCACCGCCTTCTCTGCGAGGATCAAGCTTTTTGGCAAAGTGTCTCAAATTATCGTAGTTATGGAAATTGCACAAAGATACCAGATCCTGCAAATATTTACAGAACACACATTATTACTTGTGTATGATAAGTCAAATGCATATGAGATTATTGCAATAATACTACCACTTATCTTTTCCATCATACCCTAGTAACTTAAATCGGTCATAAGAGAAGTCTACCTAATAATTTAGTGCTGATGTTGGTAAGGGCTTTTGAACATAACACAATAATAAGATTAAATTCTATCAACACCTTGAAACTCCTTTTCTTTTTAAACTCTACAGAACAGTTAGAAATTTGCAAAATATCTATTTTAATCTATTTCTAGTCCAGTTGTATTAAACACTTCAGGAACAGGAAGGATAGTCTGGGCTAGTCTAGTACATAAAACTTTAAAATTCAATCAAAAGAATAAAACAAGACAAATTGTGACTTAATTGATTTTAATTCACTTTGAATTACAACATGAAACATTATCACTACAGAACTTTGTTATGCTGTTGTATTTTTAAAAGTGAGCGTACTTGTGTACCGTGAGGATCTACCAGTTTTTAGTCTTCTCATAACACACAATAATGCAGTAAATCCTCTACTGTTAAATGATTTTATATTTATCAACTACAAGACTATTTAGTATGAAATCTCAAAGCATTTGAACTGCAGTCAGTAATTACTTAGTACTCTTCCTTTGCAGCTGTATGGATGTTAGATAAATAGAAGTAAGAGAAGTTTTAACTGCTGCTCATCCACACGAATCCTTGATACTGTGAATCCTGTGCCGTTCTCTATAAGCTAAGTGAAGACTAGACATACAAGTCTTCACCCCAGGAACTGAAGCTCATCCAAACTAGCATTGCTGCCAGCTTAACTGTTATCACTACTTTAAAAAAAGTGAAACAAAACCACAAACAAAAAGCCAACCCAAAAAAGCTGGTTATGCCTACAGCTTCCAGTGCCTTACCAATAAACTTACATTTCTTATGGGGCTCTAGATAGCCTACTGTTCCCATTTCTGAGACTTCCCTCCCGTCATTTCTCATTACTTAATCAGTATTACAAAGTGGTTTGGGGGGGAAATAAAGAAGGTGGGGGATTTTTCTTTCGATGTTTTTTGTGGGTTGGTTTGTTTGTTTCATTCTCCTCTCCCACAAAGCACCTTTATTAATCAATACAAAGTACTCTACGCATTCTCTCCTGCTTCAAATGCTGCTACCAACAGACTATTCACAACCCTTTCAAAAGCAAGAGACAAAGCTAGGAATAGCTTGCCCCAACAGCAAGGTTTGCTGTATGAGGACCTTTATTTCAGATTATTCAAAAACTTCTGTTTAAAAATATATATATCAGAGCAGCAATATTTCATGGAATCTTTTTTTCTTATATTGTAATGAAGGAAGAGTTGCATTTCCCATATTTTGAAAATTGTTTCCTTGATGACTGGAGAGGAGAAGTAGTCTATAAATAAAGTTTTACAGCTTCTAACACAGCATACAGAAAGACTCCTTTGCTACTTCATGAAGTGCTCCTTTTTGAAGTTTTTCCACCATTCATTTCTCCGGTGTTTTTGGCATTGCATTGAATTACAGTGTCAATTATTACTAAAATTCAAACTTCTCTACTCATTGTCTGTTCACCCTTGGATCAGATTAATTTTACTACGTACGGAAGAGTAATTAATCACTATTTAATTGTTAATCTCAGCGATACTAACTGAAGCTCAGTAAACATCAGCTGCAAAAGGAAAAAAACCAACCAAACATCACCAAAACCAAACCAAAACACTAAAGACAATGCTGCTTACGTGACAAAAGTGAATTCCTTTAACGCTGTTGCCCATCTTGTCCAAAGGAGGTGACCAGCACATCAAGCCCATGACGTTAGGAACAACCAGAAGAATCCCACCAGCAACTCCAGATTTTGCAGGAAGACCAACCTATAGAATAATTCAAGATTTACTGTCCTCTGCAAACATTCTTCACTATAGTAACACAACACGCCAGTATTTTACTTAAGGCTATTATGCAGAGTTTATAAAATGTAGTGTTGGAAAGTAATTTCAGCTGGAAAAATATTATTAGTTATCTCTTTTTAGACAGACAATAACCTGAAGCACTGTTTGTGGCAATCCAAGCTATGCAATCATAAATTTATTTGCTCTCAGTAACACAGGGAGTCAGTCATACAGTGGAAAAGATAATTCAAATCTATTATAAAAAAAGTAATTGCAACTAAGTGGTAGTACACAATTGTATCTGTCACAAACAGTTTGCAACATGGGAGTAGTACAAAGCTGTATACTTTAAAAAAAAAAATCACTGAAAACCAGATGCTGGAGACACAAGTAAGATGCAGTACATCTTGAAATCCTGCACATATAAGAAACGTAACTGCTGGAAAGTAAGAAGCGCGGTTCATGTGCTGTGTATGACCACCCCTTTCACAACACATGAGAGCAATTCATTAAAGAGCCTGAGTCAATGATGAAAAAGCAACTGCCTGCAAAGGCTTTCTGCTATCCTTTACTCCAATATAGCAGGATTTCTTCAGTCGTGCTGTTTCCAGTTACATGTGCATCAATCATGTGTTTCTCTCATAGGACAGTATTTATGTTTTGAGATGAAAAGGATTCTCAAGTGTGAGGTGGCAGAGAACAGCAAGTACTAAAAGATACGGTCTACTAGTTGTGCCATGAATTGTAGGTGACATTTTCAATTTCTACATTCATGTGACACCCCCTCCCTTACTCTAGAAGCAAGCCAGTCCTGGAACACAGAAAACAATAGCACAGATTAATCTTCCTGATCAGTATATTTAATCTGTGAAAACTACTTACATGGAAGGCAAACTGCCCTGAGAAGTCATACATGCCACAGGAATGCATTAAACTCAAGGTATTCCGGACTGCTTCAGGACTCAGTACTCTTTCACCAGTGATTGGGCAAAAGCCACCATTAGCCAGAGTTGCTGCCATCACACTTGCCGACTCACATGTCACTTCTATTGAGCAAAGCTTATGAAAAAGAAATTGAGCTTATAAGAACTGGTACTTCTAAGCACAATAAAGCAGGATTAACAATATGACTCTACAGAAATGACATTTCATAAAATAACTTGTAGCATAATATTTGTTACAGGTGATGCTAGTAGCATCAACTAATATGGTCTGAATCTTGCTAGTATAAAGATTTCAGCAACAGTGTTTGTAAGCCCTCTTAATAGTTCAGGATAGTATTTTACACAGGTTAGTGTCTTCACTCGATTCCTCCCCCCTCCCCCCGATATTTTCCTTTGAAAAGAAAAGGTCTGGAAAACAATCTCAGTATTTTGCATCTGCTTAAATGGCAAAGCCACAGAGTGACTGTTTTGTTCATTTTGAGTTTGTGTGGGTTTTTTTCTTTAAGACCACACATATCTATTAAAAGTACATTTTAAAGCTGCAGATTCTAGCACATGCAAGTTTTAATGCCAGCACTTCCTGCTGATGCAGCCTTATTTCACCTTTCTCTCATATATACTTTCTGATATATTAATGATACAACCACATCATAGTTTCTCCCAGGATCCCTGCTTCAGTACAGACTATACATACTTTGGTGACACATCAGGAAATGTGATATGATGCCATCACCTGATGCTGCCTCATTTCTGTAGAAACCAAAAGATAAGCTGGTTTCAACCTGAAATGCTACTCTGAAAAGTAAACAGACTAGTGCTTGTATTCTTGTTTTTGCCAAACAGTCATTACATGATACTTCATGAAGTTACCTACGCCGAGTTTGCATGAGTGGTTACTACCTGGAATTCTTATTTTCCGGGTGCCAAACTCAATACATCCTAGTCCAATCAACTGGAGTTGCAAATCAAGAGATTGTCAGAGACGCATCTAAAATGGCAACTGTGTTTTAAACATATGAAGTATTACATAATATCACCTACTTTGAAAAAAAGTGTTTCTAGGTTCTCAGTTTAAGCACCTGCATTTTGTACCTCGGGTCTCTAAAATAAGAATAATCTGTCCTCACTTTACAGAGACAATAGGAAAATAGGTTTATTCCTGTTCAGAAAGTTCCCAGTTACACAAGGGAGGAAGGAACATTCCAGAAAACTCAACAAAAAGAAATAACTAGCCTTCTAAGTAGAATCTCAGTAGAGTGTTGGGAAGTAAGCACTGTACAGTGAGAAGAACAGAAAACAGAATTGCTGCTCATGTATGAGCTGCTCTGTCCCGAATATGGAGTGAAAAGGGGATTTTACAAGGTGGAAGAAAAACAAAAAAACAAAACAAAGGCCAAAACCAGAATGACACACAGTCATGAAATCTGAGGTCATAATGCACAAAAATACGGTCAAGTTAAACTACATCAGAAAAAAGTTAGTTTGGGCATTTCTTAACTTATGAATAGCCTTGCACTCGGAAGTATATCAGGACTTGAGGCAGTGGGATAGGAAGCATTTAAAAAGCATGTTTAAACAGTAAGTTCAACTAAGTTATTGGGTATGTTCTGAAATAACAGAAGTTCAGAGTAGACTATTCACTTGTACCTCATTCCAACTCAGCAAAAGGTCAGCTAAGGCTAATCACGTATACCTTGCTTCATAAACACTCATTTGATTTAAAGATTAGAGCAGGTGCATTCCAATAAAAAAAAATCAGATAAAATTTGTATTTAAAAAAATATTGTTTATAATTTACATTAGTAGAAGCAAGTCTCATGACTCAAAACCAGATTCATTATGAGAACTAAAATCTGTATTCTTTTTAAACTATCCCAGATGGACTGAATCAGTAACACAACTTGAACTGCCTCTTGAGAACTACATGCAGCAGAGCTGAACGAGCTGTGAATGTTTTAACATTAGGAAGCCCTTACTGAGGAAATACCTCACATTTGCCAAGTCCTCATTTTGTGACAGTTGCAAATAGCTTGCTGAAAGTGAAAAAGAATAAAAAAAAAATGGNGGGGGGGGGGGAGAATATGTGTGACTAGATTCTTTGTTTTACTCGTAAGTATTGAATTAAATGAAAAGGAGAAGATATGATTTCATTTATAACACTACCCTTGAGCTAACAATAGAGCATGCATATTATTTTAGTTACACACAGAGGTTAAAGTACCTCACAGTACAATAAAGAGCAGCAACCCAAAGAAGCAGAAATATTTTGTCAAACTCACTGAAGCAATACGTGACATTTTAAGGTTTTAACTACTAGTGGTTTAACATCTATTGCTAGCTTGCATTAGCAATAAAGACACCCAAGCACATCAACTAACAATAGTAAATCTGGATACATCAAAAGTACATCATGCATTTCCAAGCAGAATTTAACAGAAGCTGACAAGTTTAACTATAAGCCATTAAAGCCTTCATATCTATGAACAAATCAGCTTCTACCACTTATAATAGTAATTCTAGTCTTTAATGAATCTCAATTATAAAGTCAGTTACCTGAAAATAGAAGTCTAGTATAGCAACCATATCCGTGCCTTCAGGAAAGCACTGAGGAAGAAAAAGAGAATCTTTAGGTAAAATTGTGATTTGATGAATTTTTTTTTAAACATCAATTTTAGAGATATATAAGTTAAGCCATAATCTTGTTAGCATATTAAGCATTTATATTTAAGATTTTAGATAATATATTTAATTAAACATTACAAGCAGCAATATTAAATCATGTCAGATTTAAAAGTAACAGTATAGTGAGGTCATTATGCAAGGTATTCGAATATTTTTCAATACATTTTGCAGTATCTTTACCTCAGTAAACTGTAAAACATGTCTTACAAAGTCATCTGTAGAGCACAGATTATGCATTTTAAAAGAAATAAATTATCATTTACAGGCATCTTATTAAATATCACACTTTTTAAATAACAGCATTTTGAGTAACAGTGTGAAAACATATACAGTATTAGAATAACTTATGCCACACTGTACATTAAATAAATTAAACATCTTCACAGACTATGAAAAAAACCTCCCCCCATACAGTCTTCAAAATACAATAGAGATCAACCTTTTTTTCTTTCAAGTAATAGCCGATTGCAAAGTTTCTATCTCCACTCTCTCTTTCGGACTGGAATCTTAAAATAGTAGAAGAAATAAAAATGAGACAAGGCAACATGTAAACTTTCAAAAACTGCTGAACTTCAGAGATGCATAATATAATTCAATAAAACCACATGGAAAAGATAAATTAGTTCTAAACACAAACATTCTACTAATCAGACAGAAGTTGCCATAGAAGCTAACCCAGGACACCCAGCTGGAGTGAATTAGCTTTGACATCCAAATAACACACAGTACTTGTTACCCACACATACGTAGCTGACTTGGAGTTAAGGCAAAGCAGCCTAAGATGCTACTCTTAGAAGCATTTCTGAAGAGGCCATAGTGGAATGAAACACCCCACCAGGAGCTGGAGTGAAACAGTCATTCCCTGCCAACACTGACTAAACTAGGGAGGAATCCGAGGATCAAGTTGCAGGGCAAATGGCTGCACAGTTTATTGCGACAATTAAGTTCGGGAGGAAGCCTGAAGGAGGATTCTCTGTGTATACAAGGGTAGGTAATTTTTCACCTCTCTGTTTCCTCTCATGGTAAACACTTGAAACATTAACAAACCGCAGAAGAAACTAGTTATCTCATTCTGCTTCTCTGCACCTGCGTGCCAGCCAGGGACCTGGAAGCTACTCTGCTATATGGAATCTTTATGGTTTTCCCAGTGCTGCCTCCAAAAGCTCACAAGATTTGGGGAATTGTTTTAGAAAAAGAATTTAAATCAGCAAAACAAGTAAGTGTAAAGAGTCCCAGTTGTATAAAGTATGCTTTCTGAACATTCAATACGCAGCCATCAACGTGCAGAGTTTAGTTTTTTAATATGAAAGCCAGGAAGGCAAGAGTCTCACTTCGAGCTCCCTCTGCCATAGTACCAACAGAGTACCGAGAGCAGAGTATTACAAGACAAAAGAACCAAGTTTCAAAAAGGTACCCAACACTTAAGTGAGATAGAGCCACACTGGTGTCAGAGACACGCCAACTTCAGCTCTTATAAATTTAAACCAGACACTCTCAAATAGTAGGGATGAAATGATGGTTTCAATGTAAACAACTGAACTTTTCCATAAGCTCAGTGTGTCAACTAACAGGTGGCAACTGCCAACTATCATTTTCCATCTAACTTCGTTAAGGAAATAAGAAATACTTACGTAGCATTACTGAATCCAACATACTCATTACCAGCCATTTTATTCATGAATTGCATCACCTGTTAGAGACAGAGGAGGGAAGGGAAAAGCACGCTAACGTTTTCAGTTATTAAAAAGTTAAAACTAATGAATTTTCAATCCAGCCTTACCCTAAATCTTGTAACACAATTTTACAAATACAAAACAAATCACCAAATGTTTAAAAAAACCAAACATTTAAAAAAGACAAAACAAGATAAAAAGACAAACCATTTGAAATTAGTAAAATTTCACTTGCAATTCCCTTGTCATCTTGAGACTTTTATCACTGAATTTAGTTAAAAAAGGAACGTTGTAACATTAACTTACGTAGTCAAACTTTTCTGCATTATTTGCTCCTTGCTGCAAGAAAAGAAAAAATAATTTACAAAAATTGTTAACATAAGACAGACATTAGTTCACTTAACAGTATTAGGCTTTTTAATGCATATAACTAAGTTATGAGGCTAATTAAGAATACAGTGCTACAATCATTTCATATATTAATGAAAAATTAAAGTGTTAGATAAGTAAATCTTTAATTATAGTTTAAATTAAATAATCCTATAAGAGTCTTATCAAACACCTGTATGTTGGAAATTAATTTAAACTGAAAAAGGTATGCTTTATTTTAAGTGCTCTCTATTCAGCTTTATGTGTTTGGCATAAGTAAATCTATTAGTTAAAGCAAAAAATACAAAAGTAACTACAGTCAGGGTAATTATAGTGAAAACACTAACTTCTCACAGATTAGTAACACAAAGGTATCTTATATTACCAGAGCTGAGCAAAGGAAAGTTCCGGCTACTGAAGTTAAAATATTTCCATGGCAAGCGCCCATACTAAGATTTTAGACTGAAGACTTAAAATAAAGTGTTACCCCTTAATATGAAAGTAATTGCATTTAATCAAAAGTAACTGGTTGGATTAATATGCAATTAATGTTCTACCTATTAAAAATTAACATAAAAATGGAATTTCACATCATAGAATATGTCATTGTGCTAACAATGCAAGGAAAAAATCTAAATCCAACTTAAAAGGGAAACCAGTGAAACTTAATTCTTAGGGTTGCTTGGTTTGGGGTTTTTGGGGAAGATGGGTGTTATTTTTGGGCTTCCCCCACCCCCTTTAAGAAGATTCTCAAATTTAGTAGCTGCCAGTTGAAAATTTACCTTTACAGGTCTGACAGATGACCTTTCACAAATTCCTACAGCAAGACCTTGAAAGAGGGGTGGGAGGTAAAAAATATCACATGATCTACCAGGAGAGGAGGTTTTAATTTGTTTTGGTTTAAGTAACCAAGCAAAATTTTTTCAGGAAGTTTAAAAAACAACGGCATCACATACACAAGTGGAAACAATGCATCTAGAGGAGATATTTTTATGAATAATTTTAATATTAGAGATATTCTATTTAGACAACAAAGCTCTGTTTAATGTAACTCCAACGATTCAAGACACTACCAACACTGTTTAGTATGGGAATAGGAAAGAAAGTGGAAAAAAAACTGAAGCTTTATAACGATCAGTATTTACTTAGCGAAATGCATAAAGCCAGTCTCATTTCCCACTCTGTATGTGAATTAGGGTGTTGCCAATAGTCTTTGAAACCCGTGCATCACCTCATCTACAAGAGGATGCGCAGTCATACACATATGATCACTAGCTGAAAGGAACACCACACTGTTCTGTCAAAATTATGCGCCAGTGGTTACCTTATGCTTAAAGGCTAATAACCTTAAAGTCAATAATCTGTACTAACTTGCAATAAGATAAAAAAAAAATCATGATACATTTAATCAAAATGTTCCTGTATAATATACCAGAACACAAGTCTTAAAAATTTAACTCCAAATCTGTTCAATGAAAAATAATTAAAAGAAGAAATTACCAACTTCATTGAACTGTTGCAGTTGTCAAAATATTCCATAGATCCTAATGCTGTAAAATATGTAACAACATTTAAACCACAAAAACCTTGTCAACCTTTCAAATGCACAATGAACATCTTTTTCTGGGAAAGTGGGTCAGCATTAGTTATGGGATGCTGCATTGATAATTGTATGGTTAGACATGTATAATAAATTGAAGCAAGTTCTTTTGTTAAAAAAAGAAAGAGGAAGAAAAGGGTCATGCTTTTTGCAAAAATGTAAATACATCATACTCTTTTTTTCGCCCAGTTGAAAAAAAAATATTCCTAGCCCTTCAACAAAAACCTGGCTTTAGTAGCAGCATATAAAATTGATGGGCAAAAGCCTCAATGCAAAATTTTCCACATCAACTTCTTATAAAAAAAAAAAAGGTTGTTGGGTTTTTTTAAATTTACATCTAATCTAGTATTTCAGGAAGGAAATCTTCTGTATACTAACTCAGACGGTGCAATTTTAATCCTTGACGTTACACACGCTTGTAATAGGTACCTTATATAAAAACACAAAAACATCATTACTGAAAGTATAATGCTCATATACCTAAAATATTTGCCTAAGTAATCATATGACCAAGACCTTCAGTATGGATTTAACATAACGCATAATTAGAACAGAAAACTTTGCCTCCATACACAAGATGCCGACTAAAAGCCCCAATATATTATTTTCCCTCTTTCAGCAGCTGATAGAGGTTTGCTGCTCCTCCTAAAAAAAGCTGAAGAAACAGAGAGGCAACACACACTCTATGATTAAAATCCAGCCATAAGTATAAAAATCTTAACATTAAGAATACTGAGCAACTTCTCCATAATAATTTAAACAAACAGACAACAGAACTTCTGTTCTTGCACAAGTGCTTCTAATTTTTAGCTTGATTGTGTAAGCTTACAAGGTTGGGGGCACTAAAACATTATTTCTTAAAAAGCACTTTTATTTAAGTTCAGATGCAATTCATTTGCCTAGGACATCAAAGGAAACGTTCCATGCACTAATTCCACAAACACTTAGTACATTTACTGGAACATATGTTCATATACACACTTACTGTATACATGCCTGTGTGTATATACATATGAAAAGCACTTCTAAATGAACACAAAATGAAATTGAAAATGTTAAGATTGAAGCAGTTTGATAGGCAGAAAATTTAAACTTGCAGACGACTGCTCAATACAATCTAGTAAACACTTAAAACCACAATGGACACTATGGCTGTTGATCATAAATTTGAATTTTTTGTCTTGTGTCAGGTTTCAGTGATCTTTCCTTTTTTTTTTTTTTGATTTTAAAACCAACATACTTCTACGATTGGTATTTCTACTAGAAAGAAAATATAAGCCGTTTCATAGGTTGCATGCCTACATGTACATAAGAAAGAAGAGACCCATGGATACTTACCAGAGCTTGCAACAACAAAATTAGGCAATATTTATAAGAAAAGTAGTTAATATTAGCCACTTTTCATTGATCAACATTCATTGTTCACACAATCAGACCACATAAGCTCTCACCATGTGTCTCTTATTAAAATGATTCTTCAGTTTTGAATCTAAGCCAATCTAATACAGACACATGGATCATGAGAGGTTTACAATCTTCTACTAATAGAAGATTGTTTAAAAATCAATTTCTGGATATTTTTTTTTTAAATCCAAATTTATAACCTAACACTACACCACGATGAAAGCATCCAGAAAAAAATCATAACAACATGTCAGAGGGCAAGAAAATATTTTTTTTTAAATTTTGCATTTTACATTAACTGAACTACTAATGTTTTTTAGTTTTCTGTACTTACACACTTTTAAAATTTTATTTGTTAATCTGGGCCTGTTCTGTGAGAACTGGTGTCTTGACTGCTTAGCATGCCATTTTCAGCTCTGAAATACTTGAGAGCACACTGTCACGGACAGTATTTGACACACTACGACTAATACTATTTCAAATACACATCAGAATTATTTCTGTGTCCTTCAGGTATTAAATACTTGCATATGTTACCACTGAATACATGTCATTCTAAGTATCATTGCTCCATATTCTACGGCAAACAACATCCAATGTATTTGACATGTAACAAAAAGCAAGTGCAGAATGAAGTGAACATACATGCTATGCAAAATCAGTTACTAAAAGAAAACCAATAACCCAGAAAGGGAAGAAACCTCACCAAAAAAAAAAAAAAAAAAAGACAAGTATTTGACAGCGAAAATACCAAAATAA
>VXBJ01003113.1:938603-1008192 GCA_013400055.1 Nycticryphes semicollaris | reverse complement strand
TCAGTCTAGCAGGAAGGATAACTGGAATGGGTAGCATATAGCAATTAAAATATTACAGATTTATCTTATTATATTGTCAAGTAAACCCGACAAACCATGCATTTCCTCACCCCTCAAGTATTAGACTATAACTGTACAGGTTTCCTAATTAACTGCATCCTCACAGCAAACAGACCCTCGGCACAGCTGGACAGGTTTTTCCACCACTCTCTGCCTCTTATTGTATGTGTTATCAGATTATTTAGAGAGCTATGAAGTACACTGGATACACCTCTATATTTTGTACAAAAAAAAGAACAGCTTTCATTGAATTAAGTTTTTTCAGGGTCAATAAAAATCAGCATTATCATCTTCCCGTCAACCGTATTTTTTTGGCAAGGATTATGAATATTGCTATGCCCCCAAAACACATCTAAATGCTTCCCACATTAATTCATTAGCACAGAATACCTCCCTTTACTGAGCATTCAAGTCTATCGTCACCGTCTGCGTAGGACTGGGCTGTCAGCACCTACAGACTTACACACTGTATTTGCTCAGAGCTTTGCTCTCACACTAGGAAAGCTTTTTTCTATAGATGGAATCTTGAAGCATACCTTAAAAATGACTTGAGATTAATCCCTTGCTCTCTGATGATTCCTTCCACAGCCACCTACTGCCTTCTACATATTTCACTCTGAACCTTTATCTCATTTGCAACTCTAATGGACTGCCCTCCCCAGCCAGTAAGGATACACACAAGTGGGCAATTGCTGACACAACCACTGATATTGCTGGACTTAACACACTTTGAGAATTGAGTTTAAGGTTTAAGACAAAACAACAGATCGAAGTATTAGAATCTATCCTTGCCACAAGCAATAAAGACTTTTCCCAGTCAGTGTAACGTACAAAAAGCTGTGTGGTTACAGAGCACTCAATCTGTATTACAGCTAAATCTTCTTCTTTCAAGCACCTGTATTTCCCTGGAGACACAGAATAATTTACCATTTTATCTAATACTACTTTTCCACAAACTCCTGCAAATTGCCACTACAATTTTCTTTTTATAACAATTACTTGAAAATTGTCATAACTATGCAATTTATACAACTAGTAATAAAGGCAAATGGTTGTACAATTATAAACAAGGGAAAAGGTCCTTAGGGTTTCTAGAAAAAAGTCAGCCTTAAATTAGACTAAATATAAATGTGAATTACTCAAGTCACTGAATAGTTAGTAGGAATATTGTGAAGTTCCAGATTGCAAGGAAGTTATTTCATAAAGTATACAACTATTAAGTAACTTCGTACCTGTGACCCTCTATGTAATTTTCTTCAGATTATATTTAGTATGGTTAGTTATTCAAATGATAAATGGTATCTTAGTGTAAGCAGTACATAAAATAACCTACATTTTAATCACACTGAAAACAAATAATGGAGTTTGATAAGTATGACATGGGGCCATTAGATATGCAGTTACTACATGCAAAAACGTCAGTGTAATGCAGTACTTTTTATAAGAACATTACAGCAAAAAAATTAAAAACAAACAAACCACCCAGCATAAACAATGCCCCAACCTTCTAACAAATATCACAGTGGCATGCAGTAAACAAATCTGTATTATCTCTTTAGAAGTACACCATTTATCAAGAACTACGTGCCTTCCGGAAGAAGCACACGCTCATGTTTTGCCTTATGACCCATAGGGCATGTTGCAGTAGGACTAACATTTTGACAGTTCAGACAGATGTGTTAAATCAGATTTTAAAATTCACTATTATTCAAGTGAATTTCAATGCTCAGTCAACCTTTAAAAAATATTAAATGCGAATAAATTTACCTGTCATACTTAAGGCCATTTTCTTTCACCTACAGCTATTAAAGATAAATGTCTTTAAGCAGGAGTTCTTACACCTTCTTTAAATATAAAATAACAGAAAATCATGATCTAGTAATTTTAAAATCAGCAATTTGAAATAGGAGGTAGGAAACACACTGTAGCTAATGGACTTTGAACCATAACTAATTGAAAGGCTGTAAACGTTATATTTCTAGACCTCCAAAGTAACAGCATTAAGCTTTCTACTTCAAAATTCCAGGGGACCAACATGTTCCCCACAATTCTAAGCAGGTACCCTTAAAAAAAAATACTTTTGTGTGTGTGTGTGTATGAGTAGCCACCAAAAAAGCCAGAAAATAAAAGCGAAGTATCTGGCAAACATTATTAGCATTACATAGAATTTATGCCATTTACAACTTCAATAAATACATATACATATATATATAGCGCTATTCTAAGGAAAAATAAAATACAGCTTTCCAAAAGTTGCAAGATCAATTACTAAAGTCATTATTCAGCTACGGTTTACTCAGCAATATACCAGTAACTGTTTTGAAATAGACTTATTCAAGAAATCAATTTAACCCTCCAACAGAAACTACGTAACATAGAAGTTAGTTGTACATTATGTTAACAGTGAACAAATTCAGTATTAAGACTGACATGCAAATATGATCACATCGCTCCTGTACAAATTCTAGTATCTTCATTTCTTCTGCATAGCAAGAAATACTCTTGTAACTTTATGCTATGTAAGAGCATTAGACATTAAGAAACATATTTTTGAGTGCTATAAAGTAAATTCCTGAGGACATGCGTGCTCTTAGCATTTAACAATCAGGAGACAACTCTCTCAAGGCAGTATCAAGTGTTTTGCAGTTAAAGGAGGAAAAAAAAGTAAAAGCACTAAGGAAAAAGGGTCTTTCAGCTGTGCTGTTAATTTTTGGAAAGTTGCTAGTCTAACATTGCATTGGTTTGGAGTGTTACTGTCTCCAAAACATCAGAGCTTATCTACCTGCTAATGAGTAAACTACCTTCAGGTATTTGCACACAAGATGAAAACAGTTCATAATCTGTATCAGATAATTTTTCTACGTTCTATTCAAATACTATGAGAGAAACTAAAAATGAACTTTTTACCTTGATTAAAGAAGTGATCACAATTGCTCCAGCATTCACCATAGGGTTATGAGGTCTGTCTGTAAAATACAGTTTTCAATTACAAACACATATCAAGACACATTTGTCAAACAAAACAAGTCAAGTGTTTAAGTGAAGAATGCTAAATATTGATGTGTGACTGAAAGCTATGATTGTGGAATATAATCCAAAATTAACAATTCTGTATTCCAACATTATATACAATTTTTTGTAAACCTAAGCAAAGCATTTTACAGCTTAGAACAAATCAGCCTAATGCTACTTCCCAGTCCAGTAAATGAATTGGTTTGGCATCATTGCTTTTAATGAACTTTTTTAATCCTCTCCAGTGTTCTTCAATAAGATCAATGCAACATTTGCAAGTAGAACAACCCCTAATGGACTTTCCAGTTTTTCTTGAAGTTACCAAGTCTCAGTGATTTAAAAATGTTCAAACAAGTCCTTTAAAATAAAAGAATTAGAGTTCTTTAATTTCCTTACTGCCGTACATAAATATAAAACTTTTTTTTTTTTTTTTACAAGTCAGAGGTTTCTATTGGCAGCTGATGAAATACAAATAACAATTTATTCATCCTCACTGGAATTTAACTTACTTTATAACTGACTTGCATATACCCGCTACCAGGTTTTTCTTTTTATCACTAATCTCCGTATTAAGAGTGTTTTTGCATTCCACCATTCTTGGCTGCTCATGTGAATGAATCACTTTTTTTTTTTTTAATTCTTTTTCCAAAAAAAGCTTTCCTTATCAGCTGTCTACTTTTCCCAAATACAAGTTTTCATTCATCAACATCTACTCCCTACAGCTTGTTTTGTTTGTAACTAATATTTTTGCTGTGCCTTCAAACTAGGATGTTGATTTTTGAGGATTCTGATGTCTGAAAACCTCAAGCAAGTCTCAATACATTAATACTGCAACAGGTGTAAACTCTTATGTGCTGTTACTTGATCTCCAAATCCAGAAAAATTAAAAACTAAAAAACCCAAACACATGGATTTGCTTTTTATATATACATATATATATAATACACACACATGCACACTAAAAGAACTTGAGATGATTGCTTTTGGGAAGTTAGTCTGATATTCACAGTACATATACACACACATGTATTTTCCCATTAAAATTACCCTGCCAATTAGCCATCTATTACTATCATCTCAAGCGCCTTTTAGTATTTTTCAGAAAGTCAATATTAAAAGAAACTTTTAAAAGTAGTAATAGTAAAGTCAATCTGTTAGTGAAAAGGCAACACTAATACCTTCTGCCTAAAAGTAAAGCTCCCATAAAATACAAACTTAAAGTCTACACAATATTTTTAATAATAAGTTGTTTGTGCCATTCCTTATCTCTCTGCAACAGACTCGTTAATTGTTCTAATTTCATCTCATTGTACTTAAGATGCACCTACATCAAACATCCTGTTCTACTCACATAACCTGGCTCAAATATGGTTAATTTTTTATTAAAGCCCTGTTCTAAGTAGCAAAAATGTAGCATTTCCATAGCTTCCTAACTCTGTCTTTCCTTAGGGACCAAATCCTAAACACAAGTCAAATGACTTTACAGCATCACAGACTGCTGCAGAGTAAGGACACCTGGAGGTCATCTCCTCCTCCTACTTACAGCAAAGCAATTCCCAACATTCCATCAGGTCAGTCATGCCTTTATCTTGACAAGTCTTGAAAACCTTCAAACACAGCAAATCCTCCACGTCCCTAGACATCCTGTACGTCGTAGACAAATTTACCACAACAAATTTACCCCCAACATCCAACCTGCACCTCCCAAAACACTGTGTGGGGCCACCGGCCCCTGTTATCTGCCACTAACAAGCAGAGTTAGACAAATCTTCACCTTTGCAATTGCTCTTTAAGAGTTTTAAGTGGCTCCCAAGGGATGTCCTAAACTCTCCTTTCAAGCGCTCCTTGGGAGTTATGTGCCCTGGACGCCACAGCTCCATGACAACCCTCCACTGGAGCCCGTTCCAGGTTTTCAGTATTCTCCTTGAACTGAGGATCCTAACTCTAGACACACAATTCAACACAACACTGGCCTCATGCGTGATGAGAACACACTCTCACCCTCATTTATTGTTCTAGCAACGCTTCTCTTTTAACCAGCTTTCTCTCATCATCAGGTATCCTTCCAATCCATAAACATATTAATAACTTAACTGTATACAACCCATTGTAAAAAGTATTTTTATAATGTTTTGCCTTTGATCTGCACACTTCTACAGTTTCAGTTTGCCACACAGTATTAAGCTAAAAACTAATGCCCAAAGCCCACATCACACATATAATTGAACAAAGAGGATGTATAATGTTTATTTAGCATCCAGCAAAACTCAAAAGCTTATCAACACGGTAAATCCACACAACAGATTATACCCTCCGAAACTCTACTGCATCTCATTTCCTTGAAGATGTCACCACTTCACCTTCAACATCACAAGGCATTCTTGGTTACCTTTCCTTCCACTCTGAAGATTCCTCTCTCGCTGCTTAGTATCTCAAACTACATGTACCAGTTCTGGCCACTTTCCAGCCAACACACCACCATATGCTGATGTCACATGAAGAACTGGAAGAACCTTCCAATAAAAGGAGACATGGACTTTCTTGATCGTGCTTCTGAAATTAAGTTTTCTTTTCTTCCTTCCCTCGACAACAAGGAACAACCGTTGCTGGAGCCTGAACAGCTAAAGAGAGGTACAGCAGCTGGGCTTACCGCACACTATCTCTTCCTTGAGGGTCTCTCCTACTGCCGCCAATACCAGCACATTACAGAGTTGAGTAGGACACCTTCCATTAGCCCACTGCTGTCTTCTCTAAGCAGAGGAAACCCTAGCAGGACATCCAGGTCCCAGGAAAGCAATTTTCACTATTATCTAGAGAACACCAGATAATGATACCCAAACACTTCCTGTAGAAAGGTATCTGGAATTGACAGATAACCTATCTATCTTGCCACAATAGCTACAGGCTTCATGAGAGGTGGTTGATGCACTCAGCCCACCCTGTTTAAGAGGCATTTGGACAATTTCCTTAATATGTTTTAACTTTGTATTGGCCCCGAAGAGTCAGGCAGTTGGATTAGATGATTGTTGTAGGTCCCTTCTAACTGAACTATTCTATTCTGTAATGATGAACCTCTCCACTGACTTAAGATACACCAACCCTTTTTAAGGGCCAAGATGTCTAAATAAAATTTTACATTCTGAAAGTTTTCTGTTCATTTCAGAGAACCGATGTCTCCCATTCCCATCAACACTATTTCCATTCCCAGTAATTTTCTCACCTCTTAAGTATGTATAGATACTGATGCTATATTAATTTTTAAGTAAAGTCATACATAGGTCTCCTTCTAAAGCAGCAGCTGCTACTGATTTACCTCACAGTGCCACCAGACACGGGGTTCCACATTGTACAATGACAAGGAATGAAGACTGGTAGTATAATTACAACAGTTTGCCAAAGAGGTGAACTCATCTATTAATCTTTCGCAAGAGGAATCAAACTGACACGTATCACTAAAAACACACACATACACTCCCTATATATAATCAAATAATAAAGGCAATGACCTGCTTAGACTGAAAAAATATAAATATCTTATACACAGCTCCTCTGCAAGTTTCTTATATTGCTGTATCATCTCATACTTCAGAGTAAATTCATGGGTTTATCCTTAACAAAAAGCACAAGGCTCAAAAACCCTTTAAGTGGAATGCCCTGATAAAGTCTACCACCAATCCATCAATTTGCCTCTTGCACAAACGACCGACCGCACAGCCTCTGAAAAGTAAATACATTCCTCTCCAATACAGCACTGTTTTGCCTGTGGGAAGGAGGCATTTGCCTAGAACAGCCTTCTACACAGAGAACTGCAATATATTTAGCAGGTATATGTAAGTTCAAAATAAAAGAAATTTACCTAAAAATCTCTCCACTGGATATCACTAGTGAACGTGAAATGTATATATTTTTTTAAATGCAAGCAGAAAAAGCTGCTTGACAATTACCACAATTGCTCCAGCAACCTCCCACACAATTATGCCACATGCAAACTAGACCCTTACTCTAATAAATTCAAATTACTGTGTTTTTACACTGGCACTTCAGACCTTTTTAACCTATTACTGGCTTAGACCTTTCTTGCATGACTGGTTTGCAGTCTTTGAGCACAGAAATAAGAGGTTGCCACATATACATAAATCCAGATATTTTAATACATAGTTCCTCGTGGCAAGTTCTTTCTGAAGTGACATCAAAATGTGTTTGTACAGCACAAAAACTTAAATACTTCCATCTTTAGTGAACAAAATCCTTCAGCAGAACACATAATTTCCTGTCAATCTCTCAATTAAGTTATAATGTAACATTTATTACTGGACTAAGTTTGCAAACAGCTATAATACAGGCCTAATTCTACAGTTATCATCAAGAGAAGGTCCCATGTGTGGGTAAGAAATACTAACTGTA
The DNA here is from genome assembly GCA_013400055.1 of Nycticryphes semicollaris. Taxonomy (NCBI): domain Eukaryota; kingdom Metazoa; phylum Chordata; class Aves; order Charadriiformes; family Rostratulidae; genus Nycticryphes; species Nycticryphes semicollaris. The sequence continues at coordinate 1,000,716 of VXBJ01003113.1, read as the reverse complement.
CATACATGTATTGTAAGACATACTGCACCATAAACTCAACAAGCATGAAAAAGCTTCAAAAACTACTCAATGACCATAAAAGACATTCCTGATGATGGCTATCTCAGGCACATTTTACTATGTAAAATTCCTAATCTACTTTAATCAACTACAGTAATTTAAGTTTTATTAACGTGTGAATTGCTTTAGCCCTCCAGAAATCTGACTTGTTTGATGGGCCATAGGTTCCCTTTGATAAAACAAGTTTTAAAATTGTCTATTCAAAACTTTCCAAGTTTCCTTTGCACAGCACAGATCTTTTTGAAACATACATGATTCTCAGTAACACTTTTTTGTTATTAATCGGCATTTTAGCTATGAGTTAAAATTGTCTTGTAATATTCTCTATTCTTTCCCGCTTGAATCTCAATACTAGCACACAAATAAATGAAAGAACTCTCTGGTTTAGGATTCTCAAATATAGTAAAGGAAAAAAAATACTTTCGAATGCACAACTAACCAGTTTCCAAATACCTGCATATCACTTCATAAATATCCCAACTACAAGCATGAAATTGCACTACATCACAATCAGTCGAAAGTAAACAGATTAAATATCTGTATTATGTATTTCTTTTCAGTATCATCTCCAAAGTACTTATTTCTCAATTTGACCATACATACTTTGCGTAGCCAAACTTCATACATCAATTTAGATCTACAAGTGTAATCCCTTCTTCCCTCCTCTTCTAACAGAAATTTTATTTCCCTTTCTCTCCCTATGACTGAGATATTCTTATTTATTAGACTTCTATCTCCTGCTTTAGTCCTTTGTTTAAGGACTCTGAAATAAAGGGCTGTTTGGGTCAGTTCTAACACATTTTTATTATGTCAGTTATATTGGCCGCACAAGCACATACTTCAAAAATAATATTTCTATCATGTAGATTAGTCTTCTATTCATTTCACACACGCTGGTCAAGCTTCAAATAATACCCATTTTTTTAGTGCTCAATTTTTAAAGTAGTAACAAAAATAAGAAAATAAGTACTATACTTCCTGTCATTTCATTAAAAATTAAAAAACAAAAAAAAACCCAAAACAACAAAACCATAACACCTATACCAATCCAAAGGAAAAGTGGGCAATTTTCAGCACCACCAAAATTTTTTTAAATGAAAGCTTTCTTAGGACATGAAAGGTAGGCTTCTTCACACTGTACAACATAGTTGGAAAAAAACTAGGAAAGCAACAACAAGACAGCAAAGCTTGACAAAATGCTTAATTCCCTCTTGGATATATATACACACACGTTAATATTTTATTACCATCTACTAACATAATACAAGACGACGACATACATTGTCAAGATCCATTTTATTTCTAGGCGATGATTTTAAGGTACCTACTAAATGTAATTACATATTTCTATATAAATACAGGTATCTAAGTGGGAATTCAATACAGTCCTTAAAAAATATCATCTAAGCCTTATGCTGTTAATTAAATATTAATTGTAATACCATGGCAACAGAAACATTGTCTGTTCTCTTACTGAGAAGGATCCACTAGAAGAACCCTTTGTGTTTCAGAGATAACATCCAGTATTTCCTCTAAGGCTACATGACTCATCCTTTTCAGATTTTTGCCATAATGTTTTTAAAAACAACATTTTCATGCTTGAGAATTAGTACAATACCAAAAAAAAAAAAAACAAACCCTAGATAAGTATTGCACAATAAATTATTGCTAAAGCACTGCTGCCTCAGGAGGGGAGAAAGAATAAAATAAAAACATTGTTTTGAATCAGTAGCCACATTCAGTTTCAAATACTCTGTGGGAAGATGTGTTCAACTCCACCTTCTGGAAACCAGCCAGCGCTCATCTTTGGTACCACCACCTGGTTCTCAGAAGGCTGAGAAGCGAAGCGATGCACACATTTCTTAAAATCAATTTAACTTATTTGGTTCCTTCATCACTTTACAGAAGGCATAATTAAGGAACACTTGCTCCTAACTCAATTAAATAACTATATTTTTCAAATACCAGCATTATCAAAATTATTTTTCTACAGGTGGATACTATCAAATAGAACAAAAGTGATTAAGCATCTTTTACTAGCGTTCTAAATTAAACAAAAGTGAATGACAAAGGATAGGCCTACCTTGCTGACAGCAAAATAGGACACAGTAAAATGAAAAGACTGACAAAACTGTGTAGCTTGTTTTATAATTTTCTAAAATCGAGCATTTGCATGATTAAGTATTATATATATATCTCTTACCATCTTCATTGAGGAACAATTTGTTGAATCTTAATCCACTAGGCTCTTTACCAACATATCTGTGCACATACTCTGTGCCAAGATCATTAACAGCAATAGCATATTTCAAAGGCTTTACACAGGACTGAAGACAAAATGGAACTTTGGTATCACCAACAGAATGCCTGGGAGAAACACAGATGAAAATAGTTGAAATTTCATGTTTGCCAGCTGTGGCAAGCAGAGTGTTAAATGCTTCATTTAGTCTTCTACCTACTAGGACTATTAACAAAAACACCCAAAAAACCAAAAGCAGATTATTATTAAGTCTCATTTTGAGGAACAGAACTAAAAGATTTAAAGCTTTTAACAATTGTCTTCATAAGCTAAAACATAAGTTAAGGCATGATTTGCTGGGGATTACTGCAGATAAAACAAAATAAAAGCAAATTCAGAAATGGGTTTATACTGGAGCAAAAAAATCACCTCAGAGTTCTATTATCACACAATCCCTACTCAGTTGCAAACCACATACTCAACAGGGCATGACCCAAATACAGCCACTATACGTATTTATGTCTATATGAAAAAAGATGAGATCCAATTAATTTTTGGAATTCAAGGGCAATAATTAAAGAGCTGTATTTGCATTCCCTTTGCTAACGGCATAGGTATTTTACTACAATTATTAAATGTTATCTTTCAGAAGGTTTGCTTCCAACATCTAAGGCAGACTGCATCAAAGAATGACTCATACAAGCAGCATATGCCCCATCTAGAGCAAAAGGCTCCCAGCAATCACTTGCCTGATGGCAAATTCAGAAGTGTATTTGCTTCTTTCTTTCGTAGTATGCCAGACAGTAAAATCTGAAAGTCAGAACATACCTCTGTCCATCCACTGTGCAAAGTGAGACACCCCACAAATCAGGGCTGAACTTGGCCAGTTGTGGAATATAGTCAGCAACCTATCACAATGTGAAATAAAAATAGAACCATTATGGCTTCCAAAATATTTAACTATGCACTAACTATAATAAATGCCAACAGAAAGGATACACAAGATACAACTGAACTATTCGACCAATAATCACCAAGTACATCTAAAATTTTATTATATTCATTAGATCATTACAAAATATTTTTTCAAAGTACAATCTTCAGCACATTCTAAGAGGAATCTCTGTTCTACTTTACAACGAATTTAATATTTCAAATTGTAGAAGTTTTAGCTTATAACAAAGTTTGGGGTTTTGCAATTTATTGAAACTAGAATAAACTTTAATAATTAACATAGGTATGGTGTTGACAGCTATTTGTCACACAGCCCAGCCAGTTGTGTAGAGTAGCATGATTTTTTTTTTATAGACTAAGTTTAGTCTGACAAATTACATACCAGATTTATAGTTTACGTAAAATAAAGAACAAAGCTATTTTCTCTGTACTTCAAAACCGTAAAAAGGTCTTTAGAGGAAAGGAGCTTTATTTCTTAACAGTTTACAAGTTGCAGATATAACTGACCTTCCCAAACTATTTTATCAAGTTATCAATTTTACATTTTGCTAAAAACTTAAGAAAAATCTGTCTAGTTAATAAATATATTTGGTTAATATAAAGAAATCTATAGAAGTTTCAAGTTAAATTTACAGGTTACCTTTCCTCCAGATTGTTTTTTAGCACTTTCATATAACTCATCAATATGTGAAGTAAACGACATAAAATCTGGAATGACAAACTTCCTCCTGAAAGCTTGAGTAAGCAACACAATATTACTCTGTACACACCTGCAAAGAGTTAAAAAAATTATTAGTATTTTGAGAAGGACTGTCAAAAAGCCTACTTAAGCAGCTACTACATGCCATTTAAATAAGGACCTTCAGTCCCTTGAAGTTAGATGCCTACAAGAACAGAACTGTATTAGAAAGACTTTTTGATTTTCCACTCCATAAATTATCAGTAATTTAAAAAAAATATTTAAAGTTGTCTCACTGGCTTTTATGCCTTTTTATTCAAAGCCCTTATTTGAAGTTTCATTTGTAAGGCTGTATTGCAAGGTACTATCAACTTGCCTTCAAGTAGCATCTAAACTTGCAAAAGGGATCTAAGCCGTGCATTAAGTAGGATGAAGATATGCAACAGCCATCTAACCCAGCCCTTGTTCAAAGATGAGCTAATTTCAGAGTTAGACTGGACTGGACTTCTGAGCTTCAGGGTTGGCATCTCTCTACCCAGATGGTTTTACCACGAACTGAACAAGACAACTGTCAACAGACCAAACTGGCATGAATTTCCACTCCAATAAGAGCATCACCCTGTGGAAGTACTCGGTAACATTTCCTACACTGAACCAAAGTTAACAGTAAGCAGTACCACAAGTCTCTTCCTTCAAACTATCCCCAGTTAAGGAATCGTTGCTGCCTGTTAACCCACAATACGTATCGTCCACACCCCCTGAACATCAGCCCATCTGGTACATTTAGACAACTGATGAGGTAAAAAGGAAAGGACTTATCTAGGTGAAACAGGAGGGAAGGATGAAAACACAAGCTGAGACACCCTGCTTGAAATGGTGTGCCTGGGGGCAGGAGGAGAGCAGAAGCAGGACTGGGAATCAGGAGCTGTTATCACGGCAGTTGGAGTATGACCTGATAAAGGGTATTAACAGCCCTATCCCAGTGCAAGAAAGAGAAAGGGAGGTTTAACACCAAACAAACAATTTCCTTTAACACCCTCAAACTATGCAGAAACAAACTGTTAATTCAGACAAATAGGAAGTTAAGAACATCTAGGCCCATATGACAAACGAGCACATATCCTTCCAATGAAGGCTTAGTCAGAAAAGTAAAAAATTAATTTGGAATTTCTTTTACTTGACATGAATATTTCCAATATTAGAAGTCATTATCAGTTCAAAATGATCGTGAAGACCAGTGAACAGACAGAACTATCTTCCCTTTGAACCCCCCTTATCTTTTTTTAAAGCTTCGTTTGAACTCCTTTGTACTTAGGAAACTTTATTCCAAATTCAGCTGACAACCATTTCAAATGCTGGAATGCACTACTCTCCTCAAGTGAAAGAGAAACAATAGAGAAGTTTCTGTTGTACAAATTGGCATCTTAAGAACTGGTCAGTCTGTAATAAATTGCTTATAATCTGTGTTAAAATAGCAATTGGGTTGGTTTTGTTGTAATTTGTGGTGCTTATCCACTCCTTTTTCATGTGTCTTGCAAAAAATCCTGTTCATTTTTGTACCCTGCAGCCTCCAATTACAGTTACCTACTCCAGGTGCAACAAGCCTTTTCCAAAAGTAATTAAGAACAGTTAATGGCAGTTACATGTGCTGAAGGAAAAACAATGCGCATACGCAACCTTCAGATGCACTTCTACATTGTCTGGATCACCTGGACAGCATTAAGAACTCTCATAAGAAAAAAGTTCACCTAAGCCTATTAAGAGCAACTCAACAAAGCATGGAAAACAACAAAAAGGCAGCCATGCACTGAATTACAGTCCTCTGATACGTTTCTGAAATAGGAAGGGCATCTACACACTTACCAATTCACACCAAGTCTAAGATTCCATAATTTAATCCTTTTAAACTCAAGATTGAAACTCACTGCAGAAACAAGTAAGCTGGTTAATGACACTACCTATTTCTGCACAAAGTTATTGTTCCCAGACTTCTGCCAAGGTCAGTGTCTAAGTATTTACCTTGGTACTCCTTAAACCAAGTAAATCATACGAATTCACAGACATTAAATACAGGAGTCCAATTAATCTAGATGGTTATGTGGAACAATTACTGTATGAAGAGAACGACAGGGGTCTCAGAACACTCCAATTAACGGGTCAGTAATATTTTCAGTCAGCAAAGGACACTAGACTTGACAGGCTCTAATATTCTGCAACTGGCATCTCCTCCCCACTGAAGTTTCTAAGCAGTTGGTGTTCCAGGCAACCTTTTGGAGACAAATGCTCCAAGGCTCAGATGTGGAGCAGTAAGGAAAGATCACAAGGATAAATCTAAGTAAATGAATATACTGATAAATAAAAATATTTCAACAGTGAAATTTTACTACCATGTAGCCCTTATCCCTCACATACTTCCACAGTGTTCAAGATAAACACGCTAAAAACCTCACACCTCAGATTCTTCCATTCCTGCAGACTTTATAGTCTCGCCCTAAAAAATTCTGTCTTGCAAAATCCTAATTCAAGCATTTCTCCCCCTCATTTGAAAGGACATATTGTCAAACTTCCCCAATATGTTTGGGTTAGAAAGATTAGGATTGATGACAACTTTCAGTGAAAGTAAGAGGGTTTTTTTGAAATTGAATATCTGGTCTCTAGCATAAAGTTAGGATAATTTTGTCTCTTTGATACAACTTGTTACATTTATCCATTATCTTTTAAGTTCTGTCTTAGCTGGCCAATTATTGCTACCCTACTAAAACCACCATCTGAACTCCCACCAATTTTGAAGAATTATTAAGCTGTCTATATGCCAGACACCTTTTTTTTTCCTGTTTGAAAAGCTACAGTATAAACATTACAGAAAGGAATGTGAAACTCCATTTCCAACTACCGAGACTAGCTCTATAGAAGCGTTCAATAGATTTTAGACATTTTAGGAAACAAAGTGACATTATTTTGACAAATGAGGTATTAATGTTATAACATAGCAGAAGTCCTGTATATCTTCTTTCAAAAACTTGCTAATTGTTCAAATAGGATGAAAACATTTACATCCCTGGGTTGAATACATCTAAAAGCTATTCAGAAGAAGAAACGAGTTTAAATCTTGGAGTTATAGCTGTTAGTCTGTAGCTATCACCTCATTCAAGTTAACAGCATTTTCAAAATAACTCAGTTTGGATTGCTTTGTGCCTTTCCTTTACCACCACCTCCCATTGACTACAATAAAGTTAGATAAGAAATACAGCTTTTTGCAAGACTTCTATTTTTCTGTTAGCAATGAGCTGCAAATTAGAGGAAAAGCTAAGAGGGATAGGAGGATTTCTTATAAAGATTACTAGAAATTTTCCTACAAATTAGCTACAATGTCATAGAAATAGATCTAGAAAGCAGGGTATGTCAAAATGTGCACATTTCATCAGGAAGATCAGCATGTACAATCTTCCATATTTGTTACATCACCCAAGTTTCATCTGACAATAGTTGGATAGTACTACTACTACTACTACTTCATAAAGTAGTACACAGCTAGGGTACAAAAATAAAGAAAAGAATTCACATAGCAAGCTAACTCTCACATGCTGCACTGCTTGCATAAGCAGGCTGTTCTCAGTGAGGTATAGTTCATGCTACATTCATGCGTGTCATTTTCTGCAGATGCAACACGAAGAGCTAATGCAAGAAATCTGTCGAGCACTCCGAAATGTGCAGCAGTGAAGCCTTCAAGAAACTCTGGAAGTGAAAGATTAAAAACCCCAATTGTTCTGCCTGTAACGTGGAGGGGGTTTTTTTTGTTTGTTTTGGTTTTTTGTTTGGTTTTTTTTTTTTTAACAAATTTTTATTTGAGTGGAGAGTACTGTTACACCAGAAATCTTCAAAGTAAAGCAAATTTTAATCAAACTGGAGTCTAATGTTTAGAACCACTAAAAAGGTGTTGAAACATCTATCATAAAGACAATAAAGACAGGCCGTACAGATATACGAGCTAAAATATTTTACAGGTAATTTTTACTGGACTCAATTTATTTAGTCAAGCTTATGCTACCACTAATGCATGTCATTTATCCTTGATGCTTTACTTGATCTAGCAGCTTTGGATTCAAATTCAAATTCAATAGGAGAACTACACCACTGATATTTACATTTAGGGAACTGAAGCTTAAAAGTTCTAAATACAGATGAGTAGATACTTTATTATATTTCACACTTAACACCTGGAGAAGAACAAAAACAACAGGAACCTTGTACAAGTCTCTACGCAGCAAATGCAGGATGCCTAGAAGGACCAGGTAACTGAAGTTTAGAGGGCAGTGAGGGTGAGGGTGTGTGTTAATTTAGAAAAGAAGGTTAACACCTGCTGCTGCGAGGAAAATCTGCTATGTGAGAAGACACTGACCTCTCCACCCTCTGTATAGTCTGTATGTTCAAAACCCTTCCTACACAAGAAGCACCTACATAAGCTTTCCACAAATTATCATGGTAACAAGCACCCTAACACAGGGGATCAAATCCTAGGCATACAACCTTGAACATAGGCATTATAATCTTCAGATCTCTAATTAGCGATCACTTGTCCTTTTTTTAAATATCGAGCCCTTGCTTAAAACATAATTCATATTTTACTATTGCAAACAAGCTTTCTAGTATAAGTGCAATGCACAATAGCAAAAGCATCTCCTTTCCAATCCAACCATACACCCAGGAAGGTTTCCAACTCTTAAAATTTAGGGTTTTTACTGTGCTGACAAATAACCAGTGAAGACCTGGTCTTGAACTTAAATACAGCAGTAAAATTAGTCCATGTTGTACCTTTAAGAAGTATCCCACATTTAATTAAGGATTTGACTGGTTTGTTATTTTGTCACACACACACATTCTTTTTTTCCTCAATGCACTTACGAAAATGTTTATACATATTTAAAAATATGACACATACTTTGCTTATAGAAACTTTGTAAACATAATATAGTATTAAGCATATATCGTATACTATATTATATACATCTAAGTGTATAAAATATAAGTAACCACACCTTTTTATATACACATATGTATTTTAAATTGTAACTGAGATGAAACAGCACATGTCAAAATGTACCAGTTATAACTAAAGTATACCCTCCATGAAAGAATAAAGTTTTAGATATTAGGTCATTTACCCTGTAAATGGAATTAAAATATAGACTCTAATGTAAGTCTACAAATCTCATTTCAAGATTTAAGGGCCTCTAAATGTCCAATTGTTTGGCAGACAAAAACTGTAAGTAGAGGAGTAAAAAGTATCATTAAAATATGGCACATATAAGTCTTCCAAAACAGATCAAAGCAGTGTCTCTAGTCAACTGCTCTCATCTCTACATATCTTTAAATTTAACTTGACTCCATTTCTTTTTATACTAGCTTTTAGAATTCATTGCAAACACACTCTGCACATCTCACTACAAAGAAACAGCATCCTGAATTTCAGATTAAAAACTGATGATGTAACAATAGAGAAGTTTCGTGCATTCATACTAAATACTCCATGCTGCATCAATTAATTTATTTGGCACCTGATCAAGAGTTGCAGTATGGGGTTGGATACATAGGCAAACAACCCTGATACAGTAAATTTTTGTGGAGATCACACAATCTGTCTGCTGCATGAAACCGGAGAACAAACTTGTACAAGAATTGCAGCATGTTTAACTGCTTTTCTAATTACACACTGATTTATATACCTTATGTCTCTCCTAAGACAGCAGTCAGTAACACACAGACACCATTCATTCAGAATTATACAGTTACATTATTGACAGAAAGTTTACTTTTTAAAAAGATCTTTGTCCAGCATAACACCATCTGAAGTTGTTTGAAGGGTCAGTCTTAACATATCCATGCACTCTTTCAAACGGGGATCAGATGTACGTAATCCTGTAGATTTGAGTGCCTATTATAATAAAACAATAATTACTAAAATTAAAAAAAATATACTTTTACAATCAAATTCTCTACTGTTCAGTCCCATTAGCAAGATAAGCAACATCTGACATTGCATTATCAATACAGAGACATTTTGATACCTTTTTGATCCTGTTGTTGTTTCCTTCCGCCATTTTGGCTGCATCTGATGTCAAAGAATTACTGTCCTTTGAAATCCACAGTGGTTCAACTACATTCTACATAAATGCAAATACTACCCAGCCCTGCCACAGACACAGATGTTTTCAAGCATTCTCTTCTGCACGGTTAAGAAGCAAATAACAATAGCAGTACACTCCTTCTCTTACTTAATTGCAGGAAGTGTTGGGAGGGGAGAGTATAGTTACATTCCCTGCTGCAGCTAGCCATGTATAACCAAAATTCATTGCTTTGTACCCTTGAATTTAGAATGTTAAAAATAACACTGTAGTAGTTAGCTTTCATACAGCATTCTGGAACAGTAAACTTACAGTTATGAATTTATGAACTGGTATTTTTTCTTGTCCTTCTGCAATAGTATAGAAAAGTAGATCTTCCAAGCTGGGCAGGAGACCTTGCTTCACTTTACTGAAAGAAAAAAAAAACCAACCAATACATGCACAGATTACTTTAGTGCATAGTTTTATTTATACTCATTGTTGCATTATTAACAAGGAAACACGTTGTCACTACTAATGTAACTACTACCATTAATTTCAAAGAACGCTTTGAACACAAAGCTTAATCCAGCTTTAAGTAGGAAGAAAACAGTGCTATTAGAAGTAGCACACATACTTCACAAGAGCAAACACTTACTGCAACAGTCATGTTTTTACTGACACGCTTTTATTGCTAAGATTATATTTAGGTTTTTTTTTTTGAGCAGATTCATCACATTTCTCTCAATGTTACAGGACAGCCATGTTACTCAAAGACCTACAGGCCTCATAATAAAGCCATAAAAGAAGACTGACCTAACGGTTCCACAGGCCAGATAAAGAAATTATTGATGTGCATTATTTTCTTCAAAACAGTCCTGATTTTAGGAACTCCTAGGAACCCTATAGCCCTTGTCCTAGAAGCTTATGGAAGCCTCGATAGTTACAGAGAAAGCAAGCAAAGCCACCTGCAGCACAGTACAGTAACCTGAACGAGCTCCAGCACCAGCAGCAGTAACTTCCATCACACATACTTAGAGTAAGTTAAGGTGCAGTGCAGATACATCTTTACTGTATCTCCTATGTTTATCAATGTAAATACAGTAGCTCTCCAAGCATTCAGTGTGTTAACTATTTTGCTCTGAAACATGCTTCCTGTATGTCTGAAGTTTTTTGCAACTTTCATCTCTGTTTTAAGTGAAATCTGAAGGAAATCTACCAGATTAAGCATCAAGATTCCAAAGAGAAAGCCGTAACGCTGACAGCTATCCATCAAAGCCTTTGGCAGTTCACAGAAAGCTTAACCTCAGAGTTTTGCCTTTCCTTGATATTCCAAAGGGCCCAGCAGCAGGCAGGAGCACAAGTTTGTACTCAGCTCTTTACACCTTTCCTCTAAGTATGGCATTGAAGAGTACAGCAGGGACATACACTTCCAAACTGCAAGAGGCAAAGATAGCAAAGGGCTTCTGATCAACTCTTTTAGTCTCCTGAAGTGCTTGTGTGTGGTTCTAGACAAAGTCACTCCAGAGAAAGCCAACGTTCTGCTGTTTGCCAACTAGAAATAAATGAAACAACACAGCTTTCTAGTAAAAGTAGATGTAAGCCAACTAAAATGCAGGATATGCAGCTTCGGTACTCAATTTTAAAGCTCAGTCTTAAGAACTAACATAATACTTTGTTACTATACTGTAATATATAAAAGTTCTTGCCCAAAAGTAGAATGTTCAGTGACAATCTACCTATTTTTATACATTTATGCATGTGTGTACAAAAAGCAGGTTTATATTATGGTCATGAAAGTTATCACAAGATTAGTAATTTGTTGAGTATCATCTCTCACGGTTATACCTATGAAAATAAAATACTACAACTAAGGACAAACTCTAGGTAGGCCTATGTAATCTTACAGACTGACACTTAATCCTCCCTCCTCTCCCAATACGAGCTTACTCTAGCTTAACAACAGGTCAGATTTATGATTATTTTTAATAAAAATCTGATTATTCCCAAATACTCTTTTAAATTTAAGACAACCTTTAGATAGCACTCACCTCCCTCCTTTCCTCTTAACTAGCAGTGAAAATCAACAGTAAAAATTTCACTTCTCATTTTCCAACTTATTTAAAACACTGTACTTACATACTAAGAACAGAAGACAGCTTTGTAAGCCAACAGAACTTTCCTTGGCTTCCAGTCTGGATTTTTTTTATTTTTTTTATTTTTTAAATGAAGCTGGCTGACTAATGCCCAGACAGGCAGGCAATTCAACCAAGACAAACACTTGCAACTACCTCCAACAAATTACTGAACACCCTTTTTCCTGAAGAAAATTCAAGTCTTCCACACAGCACATTGCACTTTCAATATCCGGAGAACAGTATGCCCAGTCAAGCCAAGAGAACTACTAACATACCAAAGAAAGCTTCATCCTGTATCTGCACCCTAACTCTTCAGCTATGTACTTTGTTCTTTAAAGTTACGCTGAGTTACAGAATCCACACCCCTACATTTTCCCCATTTATACAGAGCATGTAACTAAGTTCCCCAAAGCATCGAGATTTCAAGTTTTAAAAACATGGTGCTATAAAGCTTGTTACTGGATTGCTGAAGGTCTCACAAAGGAAACCTCCAAATTTCACTTCAACAAATCAAGCCAGCAAACACTGAGAAATTTTAACCGATAACCTATTTAACTACAAGATTCTGAACTCAGAATTTTACAGCTGTTCCAAATGTGGAATTTCTACCTGGAAGGGTGCAGGAAAAAAACCTCAGACTTTTGACCAAGATTTTTATCTGCCTCTTTGTAAGATTTTACTCTATTAAAATAATGTGCACCTTTCGCAGCATAAATTCTCTCTTGACATAGTTTCCACATCTTTCACATCTGCTGCTGTTCAATATTGGGTCAGTCAGCCTAATTTAACAATGGATCTGCACTGACTGCCAAAGCAAAGAGGATGGCATTCAATATATTTACAGAAAATTGCTCTTTGTCAAACAGTCCATCGTTTGATAAAGATTATCAGCTAAATAGAGGTGAAAAGGCTTGCTCTGCAGTTTATCAGGTCAGTGATGTCAGTAACTAATGTTTGCTTAACCTGAAAGCTATGTTTTGGCACCGTGAGCACACTTACGCTGTGCTGAACAGCACTATCTCGGTAAGAAGCTGTTTTTCAAGTCAGGGAACTTGCAATTTCCACAGCTGAATTAAAGTGGAAATTCCAGTTTACTCCATTTCATGAATAATGACTTTTGATACTTATTTCCCTTCTTAAAAAAAATAAGAAATTAAGCACTGGACTATTACACAACTAGACTACTGACTGATGCTCCACACTGCTCTTTAAATACAAAGAGAATGCAGAGATTCCAAGCACAAGGATGTGGCCGTCCATAGCGTTCCTTCCTTCAGCTCTTCCTTCTGCATCAGCACAATGCTTATACCAGACTCCAAGAGAAGCTTCTGTATTAACAAAAGCTGAATTATAATTTCTACAATATGAAAAAGATTAAATTTCAAATACAGTGAAACACTTCTACTTTGTACTTCAAGATGTAACTGACAAAACACAGAACAGGATTTATAGAAGAAAAGATATAAAGATGTGATACTTCTAGTAATAGTTAAAGGCAAATTATTAACAATAAGACACCAGTCATAAAATTACAAGGTCACAACAACTGTTACAAACAACAGTCCCTCAGGGGTCTGTAACGGGACCAGTACTGTTGAATATTTTAATTAATGACATAGCGGAATCAAGTGCATCCTCAGCAAGTTTGCAGATGACATCAAACTGACTGGTGCAGTTGACACACCTGAGGGACAGAATGTCATCCAGAGGGACTTGAACAGGCTTAAGAAGTGGTCCCAAGTGAACCACATGAGGTTCAAGAAGGCCAAGTGCATGGTGCTGCACCTGGGTTGGGGCAACTCCAGTATCAATACAAGCTGTGGGATGAAGGGACTGGAGAGCAGCCCTGCTGAGAAGGACTTGGGGGTACTGGTTGGATGAAAAGCTGGACATGAGCCAACAATATGTGCTCAGAGCCCAGAAGGCCAACTGTATCCTGTGCTGGATCAAAAAATGCATAGTTACCAGGTCAAGGGAGGTTATCCTACCCCTCTACCTGCTCTGGTGAGACCCCATTACTGCATCGAGCTCTGGGGCCCCCAACATAAAAAGGACATGGATCTGTTGGAGCAGGTCCAGAGGAAGGCCACTGAGATCAGAGAGATGGAGCACCTCTCCAATGAGGACAGGCTGAGAGAGTAGAGGTTGTTCAGCTTGAGAAGAGAAGGCTCTGGGGAGACATAATATTAAGGCCTTTCAGCACCTAAAGGGGCCTTATAAGAAAGAGGGAAACAGACTTTTTAGCAGGGCCTGTTGGGATAGGACAATAGGTAATGGTTTTAAACTGAAATAAGGTAGCTTTAGATTAGATATAAAGGTGACATTTTTTTACAATGAGGGTGGTGAAACACTGGAACAGGCTGCCCAGTGAGATGGTAGATGCCCCATCCCTAGAAACATTCAAGGTCAAGCTGGATGGCGTTCTGAGCCACCCAGTCTAGTTGAAGATGTCCCTGCTCTCATTGCAGGGGGTCTGGGCTAGATACCCTTTAAAGGTCCCTTCCAACCCAAACAATGATTCTATGAAAGCTGGCAGCCACTCTAAAACAGGCATCTTGAAGTTGTCACCATAATAGAGACAACAGATCTCCAACTAAAAGTCACTAACTACTTTCTGTCCACTTGCATACTAAGGCAGCGACCTCATTAACAGTGGTGGGTAACAATTTACCTGAGAAATTGCCAAGATTAGACCAAAGATGGACGTGTTTTAGTAGGCAACAGAGCGTTCATGGTAAAAAGAACAACTGTTGCTTCAAAACCTTAGCCTCAAAGAAGTTATGAAAGGTCTAATGAAAATGTACTTCTAACAGTTACTTGCATCTACAAGCACTATATCCACATTCTGACAGAAGTGAGACAAACCACTGCCTATTTACAATACAGTTATTTCTCTGGAATCTGGCCTGGGTGCAAAAGCAAAATTAATTTTAAACAGTATCTCCAGAGTTTACCCCTGTCCTTAAAAACGAGTACTATCACTGCCTTGTCATTTAAAACTAAAATAATAATAAAATAATAATAACAATAATAACTTTCATTAACCATTTTGCTATATTCCATATACTATCCATCAATATTCCCAGACTTTAAAAATCGGGGTTCCTCACATTTTGCTCCTCCTCACCTTAATCAAGGCCTTTGTAATTTAAAAATAGCTTATACTTAAGATAAACCTACTACTGTCCAGCATAAGATGTAAGAAGAACACTGCACACTTATACTGAACGTAAAAGTGGACAATGCACAGCTATACTATGGAAGTAAACACTATTAAATATTGTACAAGTTTATAACTTTGGACTGTATTGGGTATTTAAGCATGAACACAGATATGATTGCATTTTAATCCGCAGCCTTCATTAACAAAAATTACAACCACCCTAAATTAAAATATTTAAGCTCAAATATTTCTCCTTTCCAAAATATATTAAGTTTCAGGCAGATACACAGCATGAAAGCTAGACAGCAGGGATAAGGACATGGCAGAAGATGTGTAGGGGGAAAAAAAAATGCACAGGGGGATCTGGTTATGCAATGAGATACTAGTTATTTCATCAGCCACCAGACCTCACAATTAATTCCCTCTGAGGAATTAAACTCTTCTAACTTTTTGTACAGTCTTTGCACAAAACACTTTAGGTTTTCACTTACAACTCCTACTCTTTGTACACAAGGAATGTTAAACAAGTAAACGAGTTAAGAACATCTTAGTGCTGTCTTTTGTCCCTGTAGGTTATTCGAGTATCATAGAGTGATGACCTTACAACTGAATGGAAAAAAAATAATCCCCCAAAACAAATAAAAAAGGCACAAAAAGGATCATTGTCTTCTCAGTTGGGTCCACAAATCGTCTGCCAAACACAAGTCAAATGTTATATACTGGACATCAAAGTGCTGGAATCGGCAGAACACACAGACTACACTGACTTATCCCAGTTGTCAATTTAGTCCAGAAACCTGTCTTTTGAAGAACTTCACTTCTCTTTTGAATCCTGCACTCTGTCTTAATATAGCAAAAATTTCTGTACCATTTCTAAATGCTTAAAGATGTTCCTGATGTGCATTAAGAAAAATAAGAATGAAAGTGTCCAGCAGCTTGCCTAATGTGTCACCAGGAACTCCTGCACAGCCTGAACTGAGAAGAAACAGTTTCCAGCTTTTTTCTTGTTCATAGCTATATGCCAGACATTTTATGTAATTGTTCCTTGTTCATTCTGCAGTCAGGCTTCAAAGAATAAGCATCAGACTTTCAAATGCATCCTTCTGTCAAAAGCCAAAAATTATTAAAAGTGTATAACTGGTTTGTGACAACATAGCTTTACTAGACATATTAGAAATTATAAGATTTCCTTACTTGATGCCAGCTGTAGGAAGCTGTTGTAAAGGCTGTTTAAGAAAATGTTCTCTCGTTAATAAATCACCTTCACAACATCTTCAAAAACCCCTCACAGTTGGCATACTGGTTTCTCCTAAGCTTTCCATGGTACTGTCTCTCACTGAAATTGCAAGCACAACCTTAATAAACCACACCTACCTGAGCCACAGCTGAATATTTTGTTCTGAAATATTATGCAGAAAGATAATTCAAAAAAGAGATTTCATGTGTTAAACAATAGTGTAAATATAAGGAAAATATACATGATTTTGTATTATATTGTATATGGTTATATAACCTGACATACAGGAATTTTTAAGGCGCTTGACAGCAGAAATGATAAGTGATGCCTTTAAAGTAGACTGTATCCCATTGGAACAAGAAGCTGGAACCAAGCTGAGCAGCTAAAACATTTGGTGGGAGAAAGGGGAAAAGAAGATTCTTGACCCACCTGCCACGTCAAAGGAGTACAAGTTTGTGCTTACAAAAAAAAAAAAAAAGCCACAAAACCCCCACAACTTAAAAGCAGAACTATTAACAAGCTAAGGGCTGAGGCCTTCCCATATAGCCCCATGGAATCTTTTCCAGACTTCCTCTTAGCATTAAGCTGATGCAGACTTTGTTCAGTGTTAGAACAGGGCCTTATTTCCTCTGCCTTTTGCTTTTTTCATCTAGATAATAAGCATAGTAAAGCCTGGGAAAGCAGCTTGGTTTTAGATTTTAATTATGCTGCCTCATAAGTAGCGGAAAGACGACACATGAGCTGCCTACAGAAGAGTCAAGCGTCAAGTTCCAAGCACACAGAAAGGGGATGGGTCTTCATAGGGCTTGCAGTTAAGCTGTCAAACTTCTTGTCAAAGGCTATCAGATAGGAAGTGTACCCAGGTTCAAACAAGCAACAGGCAAACCATCAGATGGGAAGGCGGGAAATGAACAAGTCTTTTCCAAGGCCTGGATTACACCAAGGACCAATAGTGGGTACTAAGAAGAACTATCAGTCCATTCACTACATCATTATACTCTAACCCTGGTATCCACCACTAGGCATCAGCGATACAGACTGGAGCGGATACATCTGCCCCTGAGCAATTTTTTTTAATTATGTGCCAGGTTCTAAGTGAAGAAACATTAACTTCATAAACATATAGCCTTATCATTCTATTACCTGCATGTACCTTTGTCACTCAGGGACAAATTAGGACATCTTGGCACCGCTTCATTAGCCTCTATGAACGTTTGTACATACCACTCACGGGTAGCAATATCTGTCCCTCACTGCACTAGATGTAGACGTGGAGAAGATAGCACGGCAAAACTTCCAAGGCAGAACTACACACCACGTACACTGCCTTTAATAATTAATGTAAGATGACACAGCTTTCACTTCTCTTGGAAAATATTTTATGCAAGTGGCAGCACTAGAAAAAAGACAGGCTGATGCAGGCTGCTTCCTCCGAGCCGAAGCACTATCTTCCTCCACCCCCAGCCTTACACACGAGGGCCCCCAAGCCCAAGGCGTGGACAGAACCCCAAGCAGCGGCGAGGTCAGCCCCGAGGGGCACTTACGCTGCCCACCCACGGACCTGTGCTTCCTTAGTCCTTCCGAGCCCACTTTTCACGACCCGCCGGACCCCACAGCCCTGCACCGCGGCGCTGGCTGGGCACCCCGACCACCCTTCCGGAAGCAGGCGGCAGTCGGGCCCGTACTGCACAGGCGCGGCCCCGACAGACCCCCAGCCCGCCACCGGACCACCATCGAACCGGAGGAGCACCCTCCCCGCTGCTCGGTCCCTCGCACCTGCCGGGGGGAAGCGAACCCGGCGGCCTCCGCGCCCCACCCGGCCCGGCCCCTTTCCGCAGGCACCACACGTGCGAAGGGGGAGGCAGCGCCGCTCACATGGCGTCTCCGCATCCCCTGCCGCNGAGCCGGCGCTGGGACCCGGGCCGCCAGCAGCCCCCGGCGAGCCGAGCAGCAGGAGCTCTCGCAGCAGCGCCGAACGCCACAGCCGCATCATGCTGCGCCACTTCCCTCCGCCGACTGCCCCGGCCGCCGGCCTGCCGCGCCGATCGTGCCCCGCCGCACCCGCCCCCGCCCGCTCCTATTGGCGGCGGCCGCCTAACTGTCAGGCAGACGGCGCGCTCATTGGCCAGTAGGGACGCCACTCCCGGTCGGACCACGCCCCCACCGCGGGACCAGCCGCTGGAGTCTGGGCGCAGCCGCGGGGGGAGGCTCGCGGGAGGCGGGGGCGGACAAGGACGTGAGGGCTAGTACCGGCCGCGGCCCCCGGGGGCCGAGCAGCGCCCCCCTCCGGCGGGTGGGTGGCAGGCGCGCTGAGGGAAGCGGCAGGCAGCGCGTAGCGGGCCGGGGCTACCGTCCGCACCCGCGGTCACCCCGCCCTTCCCGCCGCTTCCATTTTCTGTCGGCCCCAGTTCCGGAGAGGGGAAAGTCTTGAGTAATCGCCGCCCCCGCGCCGGCTGCGCGTGTGGGCCCGTGCCGTGGCCTGGCAGCGGGGAAGGGGCGCGGGGCGAGGCCGCCACCTGCGGGGCGGTGCCAGGAGCGCCCGGGGATCCCTGCGGGCCCCGCGAAACCGCTCCCAGCGGTGCTTCCCTCCCCTGCGGCCTGTGAAGGGGTTAGACACGAGTTGGGCTCCGGCGGTGCCAGGTTTGAGTTGCCATGGATACAGGCGATTTTAAAAAAAGATTATATGGGCGCGGGCGGGAGCGGGATGCTCCCGCCTCGGGGCCGACCGGGGCAGCAGGGCCTGCGGCGGCTGCCGCCCTCGTCGGGAGCTGCGAGGAGGGCTGGGGAGAGCGAAGGGTGTTAGAAACACCCGTAAGTGGGAAGAACGGTCCCCAAAGGCTTTCGGCCGAACGCTTCTATTAATGCCCAGGTTCACTAAGGGTTTTCCATGCACTTGCAGTAAAAACACGATTGTGTAGCTCACTGCCAAAACTTGCTGTGGAGGCCAAAGCATATAACTTTAAATTAAAAAAAAAACAAAAAAAAAAAACAAAAAAACAACAGGCAGGTAAAACATCTGGACACCTAGATGAATTGGGTGCGGCCGTTCTTCGTGTTCACACCATCAAACATTTAATCAGCATGAAAATTTCGCTACTGCTCACCTACAGGTCTCAGTATGGGAACCAGAGACCGGTAGTAATGCAATGCCAAAGGCTGAAAGGCTGAAGTGGGAAGAGTAGCAGAAAATAACCATAGGCCTCGAGCACAAGGTATAAACGTCACTCCTTACATATACTTAAGCTTCTGTCATGGCATCCCAACATGCTGCTTGCCAGTATAGAGCATCTTGGAAGCCTGGGATTTTGCAGTTACTTGGTGAAATTCTTTGCTCACATAACCAGTTGCTAAATTTGTCCTAGATGAGTACAAATCTATATTAGTCAATTGTATCCATTATGGGTAACAGAAGAGGAGATCTCTTGTCATCATGCTTCATCAGTAATGCCAACATGGAAACTGGTATTTAAATTGCCACCAGCATTCTCACTTTAGGAATGATAATGTTCTGAGCAAAAAATGTTAATACTTCTGGAGTTCTAAGCCTATTACTGCTAAATTTCCTTGTGAACAATTTCCCCATGCATTGAGGTTTATTTCTTTTGGTACTTTTATTATGTTTGGGGGAGGTAGGGGTGGAGAAGTTGTAGTTCTGCATTAAAATGATCTTGCTGCACACTCTATTGGAAATACTTTACTCGGAGGACGCTGATACTTTATTTTTCCATCATCCCCCAGACTGAAAGTCTCAGCCAACTAGGCATAGTAAATTGCTCTAAAAAAACCATGTACAGCACAGTGGAGTTTTTTCTTACCTGTTTTCCATGCACTCTGAGTTTGAGATAATCACTACAAATAGGCATTGAGAGTAGCCTTTGCTTACACTTACAAAGCAGCACAAATGCCCCCAGGAGTTCCCTCTGCTAATAAATTGTCAAAACGGCTGCGAGAGTTTCTGGAAGCAGATTTAAAGGTAGCTGATAACCTCTGCCTGTGAAATGAGTCTCAGCACACCAGTGGTTTTCCTTCCCACTGAACAAGGAAACTTGAAATGCCAGTGTGGGATGTGTAATCCTGGCCTACAGTTACTTCACATACAAAAATGCAAAGTACCTACAGTTCTCCCATACTTATTACGTTACCTTTTATATTTCCTGGACCTGCTTCTGGATTTCCATTTACTAAGTCTTTTTGGCAAGCCAATAACTGGCTCTTTCATCCTGCCACCCAATAATAATCTATCTCATTTTTAAACTCTGTTATGTAAAATAAAGACAGAAGTCTCTCAACCACTGTTTCCACTCTTTCTTACAGGGGCTACTGCTGTAAGACCAGAGAGAGCAAGCACACTTCCAGCGCATGCATTTGGTCACTAATTGAACACACAGTTCTGCAGACACTTACAAGATTCCCTGCTGATTTTTAGTGCCAAGGTGATATTTTTGGTGGGACAGCTGCACTCATTTACAAGCCAGCTGTTTAGTAACTGACCCCATTCAAAACCTTGTCTAATTTATCTCTCATACTGTAGGAGGGAAAGAAGAGGAATGCAAAAATGTAACGGTCCGTATCTTTCCTTTTAGTGCTCTGATTTCTGTTCTGAATGTTGCATATAAGGCTGTGGGAAGGAAAAGAAAAAAGTCCTACTTTAACAAAAATATTTGTCTCTCATGACAGTACCCCATGTTACCCATTCTTGACCCTACATGAACTCTTTAATTTTACTCATTTCCTTTTTTTCCACACCCCCCCCACACACACCTCCCTTCATACACTATCGCTTTATTTCTTTATTTAACCTCTTAGTATCACTCTCACATGAAGTGATCTCCCAACATGAGTATTCTTCAATAAAGCTTTTCTTAAAACTCACTTCAAGAAATTAATCCTCAGCTTCTCTCCCTGGAATTTCTCTTGTGTGCGTTTTAGCTCCTCGTGGCAGAAAAGGCAATTTGCTCCTGCCTGTGGAAGTACAAATACACAGCTTGGGAACAATGCAAAATGATAAATATAGTTTCAGATTCACAAAGTTCAAAGGCAGTAGTGACTCATTCCCTATTCTGAGAACTTATGTTGCATAGTTCAAGCCATCGTTCCTCGCTCCTACTATGACTAAGCCTTAAGAAGTTTCACCCAGTGATTCTTTCGTCTCCCAAAGGCACAGGTATAGTAGAGAGTCTTAATTTAAAGACGGAATTATTGTTTTTTCTTTTACTTTTAAAATAAGCCATAAAAAAATGTAGAAAGGATAGCACCAGAAATATGTCCATTTGCTTGTGAAAGTGTTATACGTTAAACGGACTCTGATTTTTGGTTTGATCCAGGTGTTAGGCTGAGCTTTCCCATACCTCAAAGAAACCCCCTTTAATTTGCCTCTTAAACAGAGTGGCATTACTCATCTCCGTGGAAATAGAAGACAGGCCATCTGCTCTGCCATTCTGTGTTTCACACAGTATCCCAAGAGAAACAGAAAATTACAAAACCAGTTTCCAACATAGTGCAAAGAAACTTGAAATTAAAATTCCATATAGCTTTTATTTTGAGGAGGTTACATAACTGGCAGTAACCATAAACCAATGATTCTCTTTTTAATTTCTGCAATTATATATGTACATTTGCAAGACAAAAATTTTGAGAATTTAAGACTACACAGCTCTTCTGTAAAGACAGAAAAATGAAAAAGCAATTTTTTAAAATAGGCATTATTTTTTAAGTATTTCCCTTAAGCTATATTGTAGCAAAATATTTCTAGCATATGCCTCTAGAAATAATCCTTATATCAGATGTTTTTCTTTCTAAAAGGGGCATAGCAGCATTAATCTTCCGGGAGAAAGGGCTGTAAAGCAGGTGAAAAGAGGTCTTCCCAGTTCAGATAACAGCTTTCAGGAAGGCTAAATCCTCCCATCAGATAGGCAGGGCAGATCTCAGATAAGCAGCAGAAATTAAGGATTATCTTGACTACGACATGAACTGTTTACTTTGCTATTTTAAATGGTTATGTTGGCTCCATTTCATTTGTTGCTGGGTAATACTTTTCAAAAGAGAGCTGAGGGCCGGACACTGCAATCTCGACTCCAGTATTCCTATCAATTCTAACAGCGGTTCCTAAAAGTATTTTTTTTTCTCTCTGTGAGGCTAACTTGCTGCAAACGTGGGTAACATTTCAATATCGATCCAAATGAAAGGTGCTCAGTCACAAGAAACATCCCCTGTTGAATTGTACAGAGGATACAGAACAACCTCCTCTGAGCGGAGAGGCATCAGTAGCAAACAACGTTACTATTTAAAATTAAATTTAAAATGTTTAGGCACAGTAGCTCAGAAATCCAACAAGGAGGAAAACATTCAGAGGAATAATTTACCTGGAAGGTAATAGTTGAGGGAGTGACCTCAAGTGACAAGCAATAGCAAAAACTCAAAATCATCTTCCCCGCATAGTGCTTCAGTAAGACAATAGCTCATTTCTCATCACTCTCATCCCAGGCAAATAGGAGGAGTGAGGAATTAATTCAAAGGAAAGCAACAAAAATATTTGGAAGATTTGCTGAGACTGACATGAAGAGAGACTACAAGGGCCTGGGACATTCCTAGCCTGAATAAGAGAATATATGATGTCTCCTAGTCTATATAACAGAGCAAGCAAATAACAGAAGTAGGTTTATTGAGGATGATCTGCAAAGACTGGCACAATTTTTTTTCCCATTACTCTATTTGTTATTCCATTTCCTTTCATCTTTGGTAGTGAGACAGAACCATTTTTCCTCATGCAGGTCGTTAGTTACAACACTTTTCAGATGCAAAGTTCTTTAGAATTCAGAATACTCACCTTCAGAAGTCAACAGCTTACCTACCAGAGAAGCATCAGCTGCTCCATCCAGCACAATGCATATTATTTGCCCTATAATATACCGAAATCACAGCATTACAAAACCCATGCATTCCACCCGCAATTGTATTTGATGCCTAATTCTGATGACACATGGCCAAACTGCAGTGCAGGTATTGATACCACAGCCTGTCAGGAAGTGGGACTGATCTTGGATCTTCTGTGTTCCCAATCCTCAAATATTAGCCTTGGTAAATTTATGCTAGAAAATAGAAACAAGGGGCAACATCATCTGGCTGCTCCATTGTATCCCAGATGTCTGCACTGAGTGCGCATGAGAGACCTCAGGAGCAGAATAGGCAGCTCAGGTGAGTCCATGAACTCACACCTACCTGCTTTTGAGAAAAGGCATGTAAAATTACTGCCTGCACTTAAGCAAAGGCTTAAATACACAGGGTGACCACAGGCTGGCTTGGCACATAAAGCTACGCGGTGCTGGGTGATCGCTGGCTGACCCATAACTAACATCTGCATGTGCCACCCTACCCCTGAAGTGATGGAGACAACAGCGTGCTGCAGCCACACTTTGTCCCAAGTTGGTTGCTTTCAACTCCAAATTCCAGCATTTTACAAAAAAGACACTTGGAGAGATGCAGTCTTTCAGGCAAAAACACAAGGACATCCCATTTAACATTCATGTGGCCATGTAGAAGCTTAAACCTACAAGGACACCCAGGCTTAGGAACAGGGCTACCCAACCTGGAGGAAAACAAAACAAAACAAGGTAAATCAAGCAAGCAAAACAAGCAATCAGACTGTAATGGAAACTGTCTCATCAAAAGTGGTAATCCAAGTAGTTTAAAAGTTTCCAACCTCCAGAAGGCTCATCTAGAGTACAAAAAACCCACTCCGAGTGCAGAGAATAACATTGGCACCCAACACTTCAGAAATGGCAAACTAATCAGCAAAAAGACACATTTCTTTCTGACCTAATATTTTTGGCACCTTCTCATTTCTGTTGCCATACTGAGGGAAAAGGAATGGACGCTTCAGGCGATTTAGGGCTCAGCCTTCTTTTGCAAGCACCACGAGCTGCAAGTCTCCTTGCAAGCTGCAAGACTGTTTAAGTCTCCTGTTGACTTAAAAACAAACAGTCCCACAAAGACTGAGAGGAAAGTATCCATTGTTTTTTAATTCTTGCAGAATGTAACCTTGAAGTAAGATATTGCATCCCCCCCTATCTAATTGTCTTTTTATAAACACCTTTCTTAAGGAGGTGAAAGGGAGGAGGCAAAGCTTGGTACCAGTGGGTGAGCTGATGTGTTGCTGGTGATTGCAGACACGCTATCAGCAGCACTTCAAATAGCACTTCCACTCGCACACAGTGTACCATCACATTCCAAGGGTATTTAATATTTAGACAAGGACTTTTGAACAGTTTCACAACAGTAAACTAGTGGGGACTGAAGATTTGCAAAGCTGACTTCAAAGATATTTTAATAAATGCAGCTATCAAGGTTGTAAATTAGTCTGGATTAAGTATGTATTTTTGCTAATAACTTAGTCCAGTGCTTATATGTGCACATGTTCATCCTAACTTCCAAGCAGACAAACATTCAAAATTCTCGTAAGGTATTTTTGGTGCATTTGAACCATTTATGAAAGCACAAGATACATGTTTATTTAGAGTTAACTGATGTCACGGAACACATTTACATGATTTTTAACTTCTCTGCAACGCTCCCTCTTTTCAGACAGGGATTGAAAACTCCTCACTGAAGGGAGGAGTTGACAGAAAAAACGCACAAGAACAGAATATCTACTTTTTAAATAGTATTTTTAGCCCTCAGCAGAGTTTCCATAGCAGTATTAGACCAAATTATGTGGGCTTCTGCCTTGACTGACTGGGTTGCGCTGTTCAAAGTCACCCATTCCCATGCATATGCCATGGATTGTCACCCCTCCCCTAGTTGTTCTGAGACAACTGTTGAATTGGATCATGCTGTAAACTGTGTGAGCGAAACAACCTGGGTTAAAATTGATGAGTGACAATTCTCCCTTCTGAGAAAGAGGAGTTTCATGTAATAAATCTGTGAAACATGTCTTGAGGAGCTTTGAATTAGACCTGCCACAGAGTGGTTCAAAGGAAGAGCAGTGGCCAAGAAATTCTGTTAATTTTGTTTCTCTGTGTTCTTGGCCTAGTACCACAGGAAAGGGATGTTGTTGGACAACAGACTTCACAGCCTTCCTGTCACAGGCAATTTTTAAACGATGACCAAGTCCTTGGATATTTTTAATATTTAGATAAAATTTCTCCTGGTTGCTTGATCAACAAACAGGACTTCAAGCAATTAGATATCCTTATAATAAAGCACGAAGCCAAACCAGTAGTCTGTCTGGATAATACGGTTATATTGATTTTAGGAGGATATATAAGCAGTTCTGGAATT
Source organism: Nycticryphes semicollaris (assembly GCA_013400055.1). Taxonomy (NCBI): domain Eukaryota; kingdom Metazoa; phylum Chordata; class Aves; order Charadriiformes; family Rostratulidae; genus Nycticryphes; species Nycticryphes semicollaris. Next base: position 974,869 of record VXBJ01003113.1, on the reverse strand, counting down.
ACTAGAACATCCCATATTCTGTCACATACTTGCACACAAAGTAGCTTTCTAATACTCTACAATAATCACCTAAGACATCACGGGCCTAATCTGAGAACAAATCTAATACAGCCGACCAGTACTCCATTTGATGTGTGTCTTTTTTAGGCTTCAGGCTTTTTGCTATATATGCTGTGTTAGACTAAACTCTCATCAGACACCTGAGGATGGCTTTGCTAAAAAAAAAGTCTGAGAAAGGAGACTGGAACCAAGCTGTATTAGTGTGGATGTTTTGGGCTAAAGGGACTTTGAGAGAAAAAAAAATGAAAAATTACCTATGCTGAGTATTTGGGGCCTGTAGAAAGCATGCAGAATAGACATATATAGTTATTCACAGATCTATGGTTCAGGTCACTCAGGCACCTTTCGATTTCCTCCTCAGCTTTGACTTACTGCGTCATATCTGCAGCAGAAGGGCACAGGTCTCCCTATTTGTTATGTTTAATTAATAAGTTACATTTGGCTTATGTCTTGCACTTTCATTATGTGTATTTTGATGCAGTTCTTTTATTCAGTTTATCTCACCTTGTACATTTCTGTAAGCTTTTCCTCTGGTTATCTGCCTTCTAAGTTGTATCTCTTTTCCTTTTGATTGATATACTTTAATAGCGAAAACATGATCTAAAAAAGCACTTAAAATAGCCACTCATTTTGTTCTGCTTTACCTATTAGTTACATTGTTTGACATGTCAACACATTTTATTAATACTAAAGGTGAAATTCAGAGTTGAAAAAGCACAAGCAGTAGAATATATTGCCTCTTTACACAGCAGCATGATTGAAGAGAAAGGTAATAACTGCTCAGTGTGGCTTGCTTAATCTCCCTTGGTGTAAAGCCAAATAAATTCTACCCTTTGAAATAAAAAGTAATTCTTAAACTACCAGTACTTGTTAATGATTACTAGAACTGGAAGGTATCAATCAAAATCCACATGCTAGTGAGTAATAATCTTCTACAAACATCCTGAATATAGAGATTACACCCTTTAACAGCTAACAGGGAAAAGGTTAATTTACATCTCAATATTAGTTTGTTCATTATACAACCATTAACTTCATAAATTAATGACCTGGTACATCCACCAGTCCAATACAATGACCCTGTACTTAAAGAAAAGCTGAGGGATGTGTGCAGTGGAATGCTGCTGATTGTTTCCCAAGGATTTGGCCCAGTTCTGGATGCCTGGTGCAGCCCAGCCGAATGTCATTCAGCTCTGCTCAGGATTATCACCAGCTTAAGCGATTGTTTGGAAAAACCACGAGGAACAGTACTCTTCCCACGTAGTAGTTCTAAAAAAAGATTGCTAGCATTTTTTTGCATCCCTGAATAGATTGCAAACAATTGACTCCAATGCTGTCTTTGAAATATTACAGGGAAGAGAAAGAGAATGAGCAACTTTAATAGTGCTACAGCTGTGCTTTCTTGCCTGCTTAATTCTGTCCTCTGAAAATTTCTAAGGCAACATTTATTGGCATTTTGGAACTTGCATCTTAAAAATCAGAAAGTCATTGCACACATGAGATGAAGGGTAGAAGTGGTGTAGTCACCAGATGGCTGTCACCCAGACGGACAGTCATGAGCCTGTTGAGCACTGCTGAAACTCAACTTTGTGAATTTTGTGCTCCAAAAAGAGCAGCAGCAGAGCAGACTGGCTTCAGCTTGCTCATAGCAGGACAAAGCTAGTTTCTCTGCACCTCTGTTACCTACTGGTCTTCTGAGTTCAAGGGCATGGGTAATAGGCAGCTGTGCCTTGGAAGTTACAGGTGCAACCTTTGAATGTGTATTTTCAGAATTCATGTATGAAGTCAGGCTGCTTATTCCAGTTGGAACTCGAACTGCTTAACCTTCAACTCTAGGAGACTTTCAGATCAGAGCTGCGAATGGATGCAGAAGATTATTTTCAAACAGCCTGGCAGCCTGTTACACATTATCTCAAGGCAGAAGGATGACAGGGCGCCCTGTCTCAAGCGGAAAGGGATGTTCTAGGAAACAGTCAGTCCACTGGGTCACGGCTTGCATGTGTGCAAAGGTCTCCTAGAAGGTCATGTGACCGCCAGAAAGAGAGATCATTTGTATAAATACCTTCCTCAAAGGTGTAAAGAAGCTGTAGAAGATGCTAGGCTTCCACTGAAGACAGTAGGAGAGCTATGGGGTTGAAAACTTAGACCTAAACTGTGTGAGAATAAGATTATTCTTAATGACCTCACTCTTCCTCCCTAAAGAGTTACATACTATTTTACTGTATAACAATACAGTGAAGAGGGGAGAAATGAAATGAGGAATGATGTTACTGGTAAGGAATGAGGTACGTAGTTTTTTTAACAAAAGTAATCATTTTGGCAAAATCATAGGCAAAAAACCTTTGATTTATATTCCATAAGTGATCCTATAGAGATGAACTATGTCATATTCTGCTAAAAATAGATAAATAAAAAATAAATCCAGAACTGTAAGTGCAAGCATACACAGAAGAGTGACTATTTAAAGAGGTGATGTTTACTAAGCAAACAATCTGTTTACTCTCACTGTTGTGAACCTTTTTGGGTTTTACTCATATTAGTGCAGCAGACTGAATGTACCTCTTCGTGCGAAAGGTTTCTTTCCCTAGCATTTTATGCAGTAGATTTGGCTACCACACAGGTGCATTTTAGTGGCACCACCAATCTGTTCAGCTTTTGTGTGACACGAGGCAGTGCACAGGAGTACTGCTGCTTGTGCAGACACAGCCGTCGGTGCTCTGCACACTGCCCCAGACATCAGGGAAGGTGGGCTTTTGGGGCTGGGGCTGACAGAGTGAGCAAGTAGGAGGGGAAGTAGCTTAGCAAATAGCCAAACACAGAGGCAAGCTTATAATTTTTATCATTGTCTTTCAGGTCTAGACCTCGCTTAAAGCAACTGTTTTGGGAATAAAACAAAAGAAAAAGATACAAGCTTTTTCTGCCATAAGGAAGTTCATCTTTTATGAAACCTGGAGGAGCACATCTTACTGTGTTCCCAGGCAAGTAAAATCTGGAAGGAAATGAACACCATTATCCAGGAAATGGAAGTGATTGGAAGCAGCTGTAAGCTGGAGCCCTCCGGCTCTCCCTGGCAAGTTCTGTGGCTGTTGCTTGTCCCTGCAAAGCATGGCTTCAGTGTCCCTTTAATTTATTTTACAGGTTTCAGGGACACCCCCTGAAGGCTGGCTGCTAGCATACTTTAAGATTAGTTTAGGGAAAGCACAGATGCTGTCCTAATCCCATGTGGAAGCCATGCTAGAGTGCAAACCCCGTGTTACACAACAGGGTCCCTTCTCTGACTCAGTGGAAAGGATTTCCTGGATGCCCACGGCGGTGCTGTGTCAGACGGAGGGAGGATACGCCAGCGAGGGGGAGCACGGCTCAGTCAAGTACACCATGGACATGACCTATCACAGCACTTGAAATAAGAGTTACTGGCATGCTTCCATGCTTCTGGGCAGCCATCCTGCATACAGGACCAACATGCTCATTGCGAGCTCATGCAGCTATCTGACTCGAAACCCTAAGGATTAAGACAGACCCATGTAAGGCTTCCCCTCTGCTTTCTCAGGTGAGCACAGCCAGAGTCCATATGCCTTTGACCGGCTTCTCCTCACCCCAAAAACATCCTTCCTAGCTGCTGCAGGAAAAAAGCATCATGATCACTCCTACCTCACAGTCACCGCTTGCAGCCTGGCTGACAGCCGTCAGCACTTCCAAGGAGCTGAAGATAAATGAAGCTGGGGCTTTCAGCAATCTGATAGTACCACAACTGCACAAAGCAAGCTCTCCCTCCCCCAACAAAGATGCATGATAAAACAGGCTACAATACTACAGCTGTAGCAACACAAATGTAATGTCTTGTGTCTGGAAATCATTTGCAATAGTATGGATAGTGTTACTAACCACCTGCATTTTTGGATATGCTAAATCATCCCAACAGCTCTCATACAGGGCAAGTGAAAGAGATCCTTTTTTGTTCATCTGGAGGTGAAAGTGTCTCCCAATGTATGTTTATTTCATTTACTCAAGCCCTGCTGAGAGGACTACCAGCGGTCAAGTGCAGGCGACATCAGCCATGGCATTGAAGAGACTGCACGACAGTAACAAAGAAAGCACGAGTTGTCTTGAGCAAGCTAGCCCATGCTCTCCAACTGGCTCTGAGCCCCAGCTCAGAAGGTCACATAGCTGACATATCATCCTGTGAGTCATCGCCTGATACTGCCTGTGTTCAGCATAACTCATGTGGCTTGGCAGCATCGAGGGAGGTTCCTTCTCCTTTCTTGCTGCCCAGAACCAATGTTCCCCTACAGAACATACAAGACAGTAAAGCCACCATAAGACATACATATGGCAACTTGACCATCTTGCTAGTCATCATCACCTCCCAGAGTGGCAGCACCAGACAAGATTACACCACAAAAGTTACTTGCAATGTTGTCTAGATGGAGAAGTACGTATCAAAATGGCCGAAATACACCTACTTGCACCAAAAAATAACGTTTTACAGCCCAGGTCAACTAACTGACCTACGCTTTCTGGAGTCCCTGCTTAAATATCAGAATGTGTGCAGATCTTATCCAGATTCAAACAACAGACATATTCATGAAACACTAAGACAGATATATGGTCTGCACAGCACTGTGGAGTCAGGCCCATAAGGAAATGAAGATTTCATTCATGGTCTGCACCATTACACCTTCTGAATCTGTTCCCTAACCAGACAGTCAAAGCACTGGAGACATGGTGGGCACTCTGACAGCACTAGGATATTCCCAAGTGTCACTCCATCAGGTGGGTACTCAGTCAAAGTCACCATTCTTCTTCAAAGTCAGCAGCAGCTGGCTGGAGTCAGATGGGAAAGTGGGCACTGAAGATGCACATAGAAGTGACAGGGTGCATTAACCAGAGAGAAAGGCAGGCAGAAAGTTCACATGCAGCAGATCTTCTGGCAGGAGATGGAGCAGAGAGGGTTTGTGAGCAAGGGAACAAGAAAGAGAAACCATGTAAGTATGTGTGAAAATTATATTCATCAGCCTTAAGTCAGACCTGAGCCACCTGAATTTTTGGCTAAACTTAAACATGAAAAAACCCACATACACCAAAGGGAAGACACAATGTTTCAGGAACAAGGACATGGAACCAACAGATGAAAGAAGCAGAAGCGAGGTGAGACGGCATCCCCCTGGCTTGCCAGGCATGACTCCATCCCTTCCAGACAGGCACTGCCTGTTAACCTGGAGGAACAAATGCCACATCTGAAGGGAACACTGCCTCTCCAGGAACACTGGACCGTGCAACAGCACCCAATATGTAATTTATCAATGTACTGACAACAAAAGGATTATGTTAATAACCAGGTAGCTATAATGAGAATACGGTGACACAGATCATGCACAGTACATCTTTCCAGATGCAAAAAGGAATTGCCACGGTGGTTGAGCAGTCTGTTGACCACACAGTCATTCAAGACAGATGCTGAAAACCAGTTTTTTTCATGAAGAGCAGAGCGAGCTATAGTCTAACATATTTTTTTTTGTGTCAGGTTAAGGAGTTGGTTTTCTACAACATTAGGTTCTGATGCCCACCAGTTCAGGAACAGCTGAGACTTTTCTTCTGCAATGAAAGAAGATACATCATACATTTCAACATTTAGCTAACAGCCACCATCCTAAAACACTGGACAAAGTGTACAAAATGCTAAGGCTGTCCTATACCATTGCAAAAGTTACACATGCCTACGAAGACTGTGCTAAGCCAAGAGAGATGCTCTGGCATGAGGCTACTGGACGTAATGCTTGAGACATGCTGCACTGACTCTGGTCAGTTTTGAGGCCTATTGTAGGAGCTGTGGTACCAGCAGGATGTCAGAAGCTGGTTTTGACTGTCCTTGCTACCAGGTTAGTGCTGCAGCCAGCACAGTGGCTACCCAGGGCCCGCTGCAGTGCAGGTAGCAGATCCCAGCCCACAAAGCTGTGACACCTGAGATGACAGCACAAGCAGCCACCCACATCACCCCGTCAGACACTTCTGTTTGAAAGAGCACGACTTGAGTGGAAAATCAGCCCAGACAAGCCTGTGAATCAGAAAGCCAAGTCATACTGTATACATAGAACAAGACATCTGTATGACTGTGTCCACTCCAAAAAGCTAGATTATACATTTAGGGACAGAAACCAGGTGAAGAAGAATGGCTAGGAAAAGCACACACAAAATCACAGGTTAGAAAAAATATGCTCTAGAATTCTCACCACTGTAATACTTAGCATCACAGAATAGTTTGAGTTGGAAGGGATCTTAAACATCATCTAGGTCCAACCCCCCTGACATGGGCAGGGATACCTTCCACTAGACCAGGTTGCTCAAAGCTCCACCAAATCTAACTTTCAACACCTGCAGGGATGGGGCATCCACAACTTCTCTGCAAAACCTGTTCCAGTATTTTACCACCCTCAGAATAACAAATTTCTTCCTAATATCTCAACTAAATCTCCCCTTTTTCAGTTTGAAGCCATTACCTCTCCTCCTATAACTACATGTGCCTGTAAAAAGTCCCTCTGCATATTTTTTATAGAATCATAGAATGGTTAGAGTTGGAAGGGACCTTAAAGAGCACCATGTTCCAACCCCCCTGGGAAGGGACACCTCTGACTAGACCAGGTTGCTCAAAGCGCCATCCAGCCTGGCCTTGAACACTTCCAAGGACAGAGCTTCCACAACTTCCCTGGGCAACTTGTTCCAGTGTTCCTCACAGTAAAGAATCTCTTTCATGTATCTAATCTAAATCTCCCATTTTTCAATTTCAAACCATTACCCTTCATCCCCTACACTCCCTGACAAACAGTCCCTCTCATCAGCTTTGTAGCCTCCTCTGGACTGGCTCCAGCAGGTCCATGTCCTTCCTGTGCTGAGGACTCCAGAGCTGATGCAGGACTCCAGGTGGGGTCTCACCAGAGCAGAGCAGAGAGGCAGAATCACCTCCCTCACTCAACGTACTGGCCGTGCTTCTTTTGATGCAGCCCAGGTTGTCTTTCTGGGCTGCCAGTTCATATTGCCAACTCCAGTTGAGCTTCACAACCAACACCCCCAAGTCCTTCTCTTCAGGGTTGTTCTGAATCCATTCTCCCCTCAACCTGTATTTGTACTTGGAGTTGCCCCAAAGCAAGAGCTTTCAAGAAGCAAAGCTGAGGGTTTTAAGCAAGACTCATACAAAGAGCTTATACTCTATTTCCCAAACTATGTCCTAAAGTTACCCATTAGCAGTTAATGTTCAGACACAGGGGTGTTTCAGGGCAGGAATGTGTGTTTGTTTTTATTTTCTGAGAAGCATGAAGCTTACATCTAAGGAACATCAATTATTAACTTCAGCCTGAGATGGAAGTGTAGACTTAACTTTTCTAAGGTACAGGTACCTTATGTGGCTAGATCTGACAGGTTCTGCTGTGGTTTCCTCCCACACTGGAGGTTAATTACTGTCACACAGTGAAGTAGTCCCACTGGGAGAAAGGACACTGTACTAAGTACCAACTGGGAAAAGATAGGGATTGATTTAATTTAAATTCAAATTTTTACAGTGTTAATAGAAACAATGTTGTGAAAAAGGAGTTATCATTGCTAATTATTCCTAGGCTTTGCTAAAACCTATTAAGGGTTGTTACCAAGGTGCAACGTTCATGCACCCGTGCTTGGTGGGTGATGTTTCAGACCCCTGCAGAGCCACTTACATATGTAAGTATTTAATGTGGGGAAACATCCTTGCACTTCTGAACACTGCTTTTGAAGTGTAACTCTAAGCTCATTTGTCAGACCTAATGGTTTGACCTTCTTGGATATCAGATGTTTCCGCACAAATGAAGGTTTTTTTATACGCATAGCAACATATACACATATTTATAATTTTATACCATTGATCCTTTAGTGAGGGGAGCTGTAACTTTCATTTAATAATGCCAGCTTTTTATCCTTACCCCCTAAAAATTACCCCAGCTTTATGGCTAGGTGACAGACTAACCTCACCTATGCCTTGTAACAGCAGCAGCAGGCGGCGGTGTGCCAGTGCTCCCACAAGCCAGTTCCACCTTACACAGCCACTCGCCCTCAAGGTGCATTCTAGAGTTGAACCTGCTCCCAAGAAAGACATAGCCAGGTTTGGAGAATCTCTGACAATCTGCGCTTAACACCTTCCTCAGAGGTACATCTCACTTTCTGTGAGGATCCATGTAATTTCAAAGCAGGAGGGGCTGCTCAAGCTGAATTCCTGGAGCCTTGGGAGCTCTCTGCCCGGCACAGTGGTCTTCAAAGTTGGGCTCGACACCAGGTAAGATCAGGTGAAGCTCTTCTGTTGAATGAGAGTCCACTACAATCCCACAGCAAGCTGGTGCTGGTTTCTCAGTTTTGACCCTTCTTTTCTAAAATGAGCATGGGAACTTCCCCACATCTGCTCATTTGCAAATTCAGTTTCTGTCTGACAGCACGTTTTACTAGCCTGCGACTGCAGCACTGGAGGAAGCCCAAGCAGAGCTGGAGGTTGGAGTAGTGCCCAGATACTCTGCTTTGGGAGGCTGCCTCACGTACAAAGACGACCTTATACTCTCCCGCCAAGGCTGCGTTTTATTCTGCCCCATCCCTTTGCAACCACTGCCTTGCAGCGGAGATGCCAAAAACCCAGGGGAGTCACATGGCTGCGTGGCAGACATTAGCAGATCTATTTAAATTGATTATACTGCCAACAGAACTGGTGCTGTCAATGTCTATTCACATTAAGGTTTCAGGAACATTTCATAACCACTTATCCTTTTAATTAAAAAATGTATTACCTTTGTTGCTAAGCCAGCAGTCTTTACTGTCTCTTTAGCACCGTGTTAACTCAGGAAGGGACCGTGGCACAAGAAGGGGACCTGTCAGCCCTATGTGCCTTCTTGAAACCTGTGAGCTGCTCAGGCACGTCTGCAGATGGATAAGGCTTTTAAGGACCACAGCATGAATGATCTGCCCGAGCAGTCTGAAAGGACAGTTCAGACTTGGGGATGGGGTGGCAACCAGGAGCCTGAAGCCAGGAACACTTCCTAAACTGGGAGAAGGAGCTCTCTCCAGTCAGCTGAAAGTGCCTGGTAGTCCAGAAGGTGTTTATAACTTCCAGCTGAGGAGAAGTCAGCTGAAATTTCAGTCTGCAATAGAGACTCTCTGCACTTGCTGTTACAATGGAGCGTCTTGCTCAGGCAAATTTGTAGGTAGTTCTTCAGAGTGACTGCATACATGGCTCTTCAGGAGGAAGCTGGTGGCTTCCTTCATGCTGAAGTTTTGCAAAGTTATTGGGAGGAGCATTGTTTTTCTGGCCATCCCTGTAACCTTTTTTCTGACACGTCACCTCATTGCTTTATGGATTTCTCTGCCGAGGAGAGGCTGGCCGGAGAACTGCACTTTCTGGCAGTTCCCTTATAAGGCAAAGCTCCAGGCTCAGCTGGGTTTAGCTATTCCCTTACTTTTTAGTCTTCATTGCAAAACCAGACCTGCGCTCTGCTATCCATTGTGCCAGTATCAAACTGGAAAGATGAAAACAGAATTCCTCTTTTTTCTTTCACTCAATACCAACTGACTTCACCACTAAAAAAAAAACAAAAAACAAACCAACAACCCATCCCCCCCCAAAAAAAAATCCCCAAAACAAAACCCCAGAAAACAACAACAAACCAACAACCAGCACAGAGGAATTGTAGTACTGGTACAATTGGCTTTGCCCACCAACAATAGCCTGTAAACTCTTCAGCACTTGTCTCTTTATCACATGTTCATATAGTACTTAACTCTACACTGCTCTGCCCCTCATCCCTGATCCCTGGGCATTACAGTCATCCAAGCATTACAGGAAATAGGGAAAGCCTCAGCAAACAATGCCCTGCGAGGACTTGAGCTACCAGGAGTCTGGGCTGGGCCCTTACTCATCCTTCCCAGGAGCCCTCTCACAAAGGATACCAGAGAATGGGTAGTAACACACACAGCAGCCCAACTAACTCCCTTTTCAGCCTTTGGCCAAAAAACAACTATCGCCTCAAAGCCCGGGAATGCAAAGCAATTTCAAGATGACAAGTGCTTTGGTCACTGAGAAGCAAAAGGAAGGGACAGAACAATATTCAGATAGTGGCTATATATATATATTTATATTACACTCAAGCTGGAAGCCAGGTTTGAGTCTGACCATGACCATGCTTGAACTGATAAGGCTTGGTCCAGATCTCTTGATTCCTAAATTTTCAAGGAAGCTGCAAAACAAAACCCCAGAACTTAGTTCTGCACGTGATTATAAAGCACTGTGTAAAGTTATTCTGTGTCAACCATCCTAGTCGATAAAACCTTAACAACACCTCACCACTGAGTAAATTGGATGAAATGTTTGCCTAAAAAAAAAAAGTGCCTTTCTTAAAGAAACCTTGTTGCCCAGATCCAGTTTTGGGCACAAATTCCATGAACTATGGAAGCACGGTAACAGAGAAGATGATAATCTGCAGCAGACAGGGCAGCTGAGGAGAGCAAGACAGTGGCCAAGAGTATCTTTAGTCTTCTCTTCCCAAGCAACAGCAATTACTTTGGGATAGCAAACTAACAGGATTTATCATTTATTTTGAAATTATTAGCAGTACCCCTATTGATTTTTCTATAGGTCTGCGATTGTTCTGCTTAAAGGCTGACAACTTGAGCTACAAGCGCAATTCAAGGGAATCATTGTGCACTCCTTGGCTTGGAGATGACTCACTTCCAAAGTTGAAATGCCACTAGTTATGCGGTGGTTTCTAAAACCTCAAGAGCATTCAGTTGCGATAATGTCATGGGGGTGGGGGGAAAAAGGCTTCTTAGCTGAAGGGACAAGCTGAAATTTGTCACCTTGCAGCTGCTGCCTGCTTTATTTGTTTCCTGTCTGGTGGGCCATCACCTCACCAAGTGCTGTTTCCTTTTTGAAGGGACACTGATGACCACTTTGCAAAAACAGTGCATAACAGACTCTCCCTCCAGAGCCCTGAGGTGTTTTTTCCTCCCCAGCCAAATATCTGCACAGCAAGGAGGCCACACAGTCTGTATGTGGCTGGAAGAGGAGGGTGTCTCCATGAGCTCCAGCAGCAGCAGCAGCATGTGAGCCCTGCTGAATGAGCGCCTGGACATGTGCAGAGTCAATGGGGGATTTACCGCTCCACCCCAAATTAATCTCATAATAATCAAAGGTATTTGTGCATCAGCATACACAGGGCTACTGTGTTACTGGAGGCTTGTCTACCAGGAAGGGCCTGTCATATCTCCCATTGCTTTAATGGGAGATCTTACAAATACTATTACAGAAATTGGAACAAAGACCAGGACGTCATAAAAACTACTGGAGGACAACAGAAATATTTTTGACTGTAGGTTTGCAGTACGAGGAGAAGAGTTGTGATGCACTTTGTTTTTTCCTCCTGTTTTGTTTACTTCCTTGAGTAGTATCACCATGTCTACCACAGTGACGGCTTAATCCAAAATAACATTTTTGTGTGTGAGAGAGAGAAGGAGGAGGAGAACTAAGAAAGAACCATGCTGTTAAAACAATGCAAACTGGATATACAGAAATGAGGGGTGGTTTTGTTTCTTCTGCAAAGTCACTAAGCAAAACAAAATAAAACCTGTTGTAACTAAATTCAACTTGTTTTGAGCCAATCTCCGTATTTCCTCCTGCGCCTGCTATATCCAAGCTACTTCTCCATTTAGCAGCATAAGGCATAGCCCTTCCCTACTGTAAGAGCAAAATCAGCCCAGTTTGAAATCTGGTAGGTTAGCAGGCGTGGCCACTGACAGGGATTTTTCATCATAAAACAAACAAACAAACAAACAAACCACCAAAAAACAAATAGTCCCCACTGTATCAGCCCCAGCATTTGCCTCATGCCGCTGATGTTAATTATGCAAGCAATAACATTACTGCGCAAACATCCCAACTATATCGGGCACTTCCTTGCTGCCCTTGCCCTGAATGGCTGTTTAATTTGCAAGTGCAGCAGGGCAAAGATCTGTCTTCCAAGGCTTTGAAGTTCTTAGCACGCTACTGGCACTATATAGAAGCATCATAAAATATACACAGGCATATATCTGCATGGACTATTATTATTAAGGATGTTGCTATATTTGCTGGCTATTTTACTGCGCAGTAGCTATCCTACTCTGTTTTATGATAAACCCATTATAGATTTACACAAACGCAAAGGTAATCTAGCAAATGCAAGCGATTAATCATTTCCCCCACAAATGTGATTTGCCAAAAGTAAGATAAAAAGTGCGTCATTTTGCAGGACGGGTCCTAGGAGCAATTAGAGCTGGTGAGAAAAAGCTGTCCAGAAGCACAACCTAGAGGTGCGAGCTGATACTGCACTTCAGGTTGCAGGGCTCAAACTGAGTTTATAGAAAACCAGTTTGTTCGCGAAGGTAGAGCCCTCCTTACAGAATAAAAATGGGTTACAGGTGCAGAGGGGATACAAGTTTTGTGGTTTCTGGGGTGTAGCATCTGATTGTACCCTTACATGAATGAAGACCTGACACCCTTTCCAGGGAAGGGGCTGAAAGAGCGTGTCCAAACCAGTTATGAAGAAGAGCAACACTGAGAAAAAGGGTGAATGAAAATTGAATCATTATATTCGTGATGACCTTTCCTTGAAGCTCTTCTCCAATGAGAGCAATTTAGACACCCCGATTTGTAGTATCGCCTCCTTCTCTAACAACTCAGGAAAACTTGGAGCCCTGCAAGCATTATTTGCTACAGGTATAGAGAGGATAAATGTCAAAAGGAAATGTGGCTTACCTCAAGGTGTGGCTGCTGGTCTTCAGGGAGCTTCCTCAGTAGCTCTGCACACTGCCTGCTCATGCTACCAGCTACCCCTTCCACCTCCACCCTTTTTCCCATGGTGATTTTCACAGGTAGAAATCCAAACTCCATATTCCTGCATCCCTGGGACATTGCTTTTATTTCCAAGCAACACCAAGAACCCAATGGCTTCCTCTAGTCCTACCAGCATACCCAGGGGCCAGCAAGTTCAGGCATAAGCCCCACAAGCTGCTACAACCAGGGAACCTGGGGGCTGTCGGGCACACACACACCCACCCATCACAGGCAGAGCCACAGCAGTACCAGCTTGCTGTGGTTATCCAAATCAGGGATGGGGAAAGAAAAGGAAGGACCCAAGGGCTAATGCTCAGGCAGCTGTGCTTCCTGGGCATCACACACCACAAACAAGGGGTCTTTTCAGTTCCCCCCTGCCCAGGCAGCTCTCTCTCCAGCATTCTCATGACTCTCAAACATATGAAAATTGCAGTATGTGTCTCAAAAAAAGCAGGCGTTCACTCACTCCAGAACTAATGAGCAAGGGTGTCTCTGCTGACATCTCTAAAAAAGCCTGATTTTCAGCTACATAGCAATTTTCAAAATTGGCTCCACTCGAGAGATTTCAAATGGGATGGCCAACATTCGCCTACAACTCTTCAAAATACCAGCCTTAATATTTGCCCTGTGAAGGTCAGACTCAATTTGAAGCCACTTACCACTGCCAGGTAATTCAGTCATGCCGTTAACGGCAGCGGGTCTGTGTGTGGAAATCAACTGGAATAACTATTTCTGAATTGCTGCAGACATTTTATATCAGGGATAAAGGGAACATTATTTCTTTGATTCTTGGGTTTTAATTTTTTTTTTTTGGTGGAAAGTCATATGGAGGCAATCATCACATGGGCATCTGTGAGAGATTCCAGAGCAGAATCAAAGAATAGTTTTTTTTCTCTGTTGCTATACTGGTAATTTTCTTCATGTGGAAAAATCCTGACAATAGTTGAGCTTGCAGTGTGTTGCTTACCTCTCTTAGGGCATGGAGAGGTGTTACGTACAACCTACTTCAGATCTTAGCTGTTTCATCTACACACATGAAGTCATCCTGGTAGGCACTAGGATCTGTTAGAGACTTCCAAAAGTTTTGGGATCTGCTGCAGAAGTCCTCCTAGTCAGACAACCTCCCTTACTTCTGCAAATCTCTCCTAAACAGCTCATTCATCACTGCTTGTGTTTTCAGAAGTGAAAACCAAGAGAGAGATACCATGGAGAAAAAAAAAAAAAGTTAATGTAGATTATAAGCAGGCAGGAAAGCTGCCTTTTTATAAAGAGTGTGTGTATGTACGTATCACAGAATCACAGAACTGTAGGGATTAGAAGGGGCCTTTGGAGACCATCTAGTCCAACCGCCCTGCCAAAGCAGATTCACCTAGAGCAGGCTGGCCAGGAATGCATCCAGGTGGGTTTTGAATATCTCCAGAGAAGGAGACTCCACAACCTCCCTGGGCAGCCTGTTCCATCAGGCTCTATCCATCTGGTTCCATCTGTGCTCTATCACCCTCAAAGTAAGAAAGTTTTTCCTCATGTTCAGACGGCATTTTCTGTGTTCCAGCTTGTGTCTGTTGTCCCTTGTCCTGTCACCAGGCACCACCAAGANTGTGTATTTCCTTTTTGCACTCTCTGTACAAACCAGCAGGGTGTGCCTGCAGACCAGCTTTCTTACACACACACAACTCATTTTTTGCCTTAAATGATGCAAACTCTCTTCTTTCTGCATCATAGCTTTCTTCAATCAAAAAAAAAACAAAGCCAAAAACAAAAAAACAGAGGGAGGGCTATGCACCTAACAAAAAAGGATCATCCTTGCTGACCCTACACCACCTTTCTGCAGTTTCTTGCTAAAGAGTACAATTAAATTCAGCAATACATAAAATGAGCCGTAAGCCAAGAAAAGGGAATCACATCTGGTTTTGTAATGAACATAAAAGACTCTCAGACTCCTCTTTTCGCTCCCTGCTCTTAGGGGGATCAGCTTGGCATCCTTCCCACCAGGACCTCTAAAACTAGATTTCCTGGGGAGGCAAACAAGGGCACCACAGCTCCTTCTTCCACCTATGTCCCTCCAAACCCTGCTTAGCACCGCTAAATTTAGTGAGTTCTCCGGCTCACGGGGTTGAGAAGAGACTGTGCCTCTGTGAAGGGCCCCACCAGGAGGACAGCCAAAGATGTTTTGAAGAACTGGATGCAAAAGGTGGACTGCACCACACTGAAAGCTAAATCTACACAGAATAATGCTTTTATAGTATCTGGCAATTTAGTTTACTGCCAAGTGAAGCACACAAGGAACTGAGCTGTGCAAAAAGGCAGGGGAATTAGCATTTCAAGCCCTTTAAAAGCGCTTTGTGCTGCTAAAAGGAATGCCTGATTTTCCCCTGCTGCTGCACGTTGCAATATTGTCCACATCACTCTGTGAATTCACCTCCATTGACCCAAAAGAGATACAGCTGGCATTTGATCTATTTTTGACGCTAACGCAAAAAAGCTGTCCTGGATCACTAGTGAGTACCATCTGCTCTTTGCAGCTGAAATGCCATCAATTCACACACCAGGGCCAGGAGTTTCAAAAATAGCTAGTCTGAAGTGAGATGCCTCGATCCATATTTTGGCACCTGCCTGACTTTCAGGGAGAGCTGAGTGTGCTGCAGCTCCCATTAACCTGAACTGGGTGCCCCTTGCCATTGCAGCCTTGATGGTGTCCTCTAGGTTTTTCCAGCCTGGAGACTAGCAAAAAAGCACAAGTTTGTACTAAATGCCAATTTAGCAGTCTCCCAGATAAGTGAAATTCTCCAAAGCATCCAGACAACCAATGTTTGAAGTTACTAGAATGCTACTAATTTTTTTCATTTCTTAAGCCAGAACTACCTTTTAGCTCTGTTAATTTACAAAAGAGAAGGAGACTCCACAATAATTTTCACCTTACAGAGATAATAAAGGTCAAACTCCAGTTTTAGTGTTTACAAGGTGGAAAACGGTGTGCAGAAGCAATGGGAATACTATGCTAAATTTGCAGCTACAGTCCATTGCGCCCTATTTACATAAAGGACTTTCAGGAATGTCCTTGTTCCTACTACACTGATATACCAAATTCATTTTAGCCCAGAGAAACGCAGTCTCATATCTACCATGTAGGTCCAGGAAAAAATTTCTGTACAAGTGGAGATCCAGCATTTATACAATGCAATATAAAAATCCTGAAAGCTATAAAAGATGTTTTCGCTGTATTAGTGACTATCATTTTGATGTGAAACCCACTTTAATGAATACCTGACAACTAAATCTTTTAAAGGAATGATTTCACTTGACAGGAATGCATTCAACTACTGTTTGTTGAATGATACTCTTCTTAAACAGCCAGCCAAAGAATATAGTGATGCTGTTAAATCAAGGGTTCGCAACCTTTGCAGCACCCAGGACCACATTTAAAACCTGTCAGTGCACTCAGGGCGATATTGGATTTAAGAATAAGCTTAGGGGGATTTGCATAAGCAGAGAGAGGCCTGCACCAAGTCAGCATTTGTGATGTAGCCAGAGAGCAGTTCTCAACACAGACATTATCAAGTATTGTATATTGTACACAAATATTTTTTTCCAGCCAGCATATTTTTTTTTTTCCTCTCCATCAAACACAGACAGATACAAAACCAGCCTCCATGGGCCAGGTGCTCACCGCTTTCAGGTCGGGTCTGGCAGCCTGTAATTCCTGCTCAACTCCAGCCTTGCCTCTCCAGCTGGAGCAGAAAACTGGTGTGTAAATATGCCTTGCAGCTTCACCACCTTTCCAGGCTCTGCAAAATGCTGTTCAAGCACACTTTTACTGAGCAGGTCCCTCCTGCTCCAGTGGAGTCCACCAGATTCTTGCTAGGACCTATGGAGGTTCACAAGCTTGCAGTCACAGGTGACTCCACACTCCTACTCCCCATCACTACTGCCTTCCTCCTACAAACACAGCAGGCAGTTAAGCTAACACAAAACTGATAACATCTTTACAGCAAAATGATAAAGGATACAATAAAAATTTGGTGATGTTCAAGAACTCTGTTTTGATGTGAAAATATGGTCCCGTTTCTTTATGATAGTGGCATCAAGCTACTTTGCATTGGTTCACGTTCAGGGCACTTCCTGCCACCACTGAAATAATTTGAAATTTTATTAGTTTAGGGGTGAGTTTTCAAAAAAAAAAAAACATCTTCTGCAGAATCAAAGAAATCTAACATCTAGATATGTCCTGTACAGGTAAGTGCCTTGAATAAGTACTTTCCAACCTGCAAAAATGAGTCAGAGTACTAATACCAGCTCAGAGCACCAAGAAACCTTGTATGGGCAAGCAAGTAAGAGATGAGTGCGTTTTGGAAAAATAAAAAGCCACAAAGTAGCTCTTGTTTCTACAGGGCAGCCATACCCTTTTTTTACCAGCAGGTGTCATACGGAAATAAGATGTCGTCGCAGCTGACATCGCATCCCTTGTCTGGGGGCAACAAACCTGTCCCTATTTCGAGGTGTCTGGGGTATAAGGTCCTGACGAGGAGATAAATGAAGTTATCTTCCAGTTGGGCAAGGATCGTGATTGTTCACAGATGGGTTGCATGCCACGTAGGGGACTTGGGTAGCATTTCAGAAGCTGCCTCTCACTAGGCAGTTTGCTAAAGGGACACGCTGCCTTTCTTTCTCATATGAATAATTACTGATTAGGGCAAAGATATCTGACAACTGGTAATTCGCCACTTCATTAGGGACATTAACATTACCTTAAAGTTGCCTTGTAAATTATTTTCCAGGAAATATTGGTATTTTATGGCACTTCAGCCTGCTGTGCTCTTCACACTGGGTCACAGCTGGATACTACAGGCTGCCTCACTGCCCGGCTCAGCATAAATACACGGATGGGGAATTTTAGCAGGACATGTGAGAGCAAAGGTTTGAGTGGTGTTGCTTTTTGGAAGCACTGAGATTGCCAAAGCATCCCTTTCTGAGACATGAGTTGTGAATGGTGAGCAAAAAAAAACAACCAAAAAAAAGCAGGAAAATAATGATTTATCATCTCACAACAATTTCTAAGCTTCAAGTAAACACTATCTAGGTCGTTTTTTAAAACACTTCAACAGCTGCTCTCATTCAATAGGACCCTATGGAATCATAGAATGGTTAGAGTTGGAAGGGACCTTAAAAAGCACCAAGTTCCAGCCCCCCTGCCATGGGCAGGGACACCTCCCACTAGACCAGGTTGCTCAAAGCCCCATCCAGCCTGGCCTTAAACACTTCCAGGGATGGGGCATCCACAGCTTCCCTGGGCAACCTGTTCCAGTGCCTCACCACCCTCACAGTTAAGAATTTCTTTCTCGTACCTAATCTAAATCTCCCCTCTTCTAATTTAAAGATGTTACCCCTTGTCCTGTCACTACACTTCCTGACAAAGAGTCCTTCTCCAGCTCTCCTGTAGGCTCCCTTCAGATACTGGAAAGCTGCTATAAGGTCTCCCAGGAGCCTTCTCTTCTCCAGGTTGAACAAGACCAGCTCCCTCAGCCAGTCTTCATAGGAGAGGTGCTCCAGCCCTCTGATCATCTTTGTGGCCCTCCCCTGGACCCATTCCAACAGGTCCATGTCCTTTCTATGTTGAGGACTCCAGAGCTGGACACAGTACTCCAGGTGGGGTCTCACGAGAGCAGAGTAGAGGGGTAGAATCACCTCCAACGACCTGCTGACCACACTTCTTTTGATGCAGCCAAGGATGCGGTTGGCTTTCTGGGCTGCCAGTGCACACCGCCAGCTCATGTCGAGCTTCTCGTCCACCATCACTCCCAAGTCCTTATGGAGACCAAATCTCTTTTCAATCAGCCTGCCAGAAATACTGTGGGCCTCAGCATGGTTGCACAGCATCTACATGAATCCCCACCACTTTCACAGCATAATCTTCTGGAAGGAAGCATTCATGGGTGTGTGCCAGGAACTCGCCTAAACCTCTACCACTACTTGCACTGTAGACTCCCTTGCTCCCAAGGACTTTGCATAGGGGACCTGCAAAATGCGTCCCTGGGAGTGTCATGGGCTGGGGCACCTCAGTGACAGCCATGGCACAGAACCTCGGCTCTGTGGAGGAAACAGCACAGCAGCACCAGGATGAAGGAAACTCGGCCCTGGGTAAGTGCTTTCAGCTCTGCTGGACCACTGGTAAGAGGGAGTGACAATCATTTCTTTGCCTGAGAGGAGAGACCTAAGCCTTAGTTCGTTAATAGCCAGAAAGCAGGCGTTACCTGCAGAAACTCTCCACGTAAGCAGCTGTTGGACTCCAGCTGTTGAACTCTCCACGTAAGCAGCTTTGTTGGACCACAAAGTCTCATCCTGCTCCTCATCTGTTGAGCAGGTAGGAATGAAGCAAATCAAGACAATTAAAACTCTATTAAATATAAACATTGATTACTTCATAAAGTCAGGCGTTTTCTTGAATTATGCCATGTTATCTTGCTTCGTAGATAGGTCTTGCTTCTAACATTGCTGCCAGGAAAATGGGCATCCTTTCCAGAGTCCATACAGCTTTGTATTTTGTTTCCCTCCTGGAACAAATACAAAGGGGAGGATGGACACTTCATAGAAAACAATTTTCAACAACCCTGTGAAAGTGTGGGAGTACAAGTGCCCCCCGGCGTAGCTTCAAGCATCCTCAGGCCCATCTAATGCTGACAGGACCCACCAGCCAACACAAACCTGAAATACCTTGAAACAGAAATGATTCATTTGTAAAAACTGGTGGCTAGTGTTTCTTTCAATAACCTGCTTTGAGCAAGAGAAGAGATTTTTAATAAAAAAAAAAAAAAAAAGAAAAAGAAAAGCATGAGTTTTACTGAAATGAAATACACTGACAAAGCTTTAAAACTTAAGAATAAGGTAATAGGGCAACCAACATGTTCGCTATGGCTGGGGAGAAGGGAGACATTATAAAAAGGAGATTTAAGTTTCTGGCCTATGTTGTACTTGCTGGTCATAGGATTTGTTTTCCTTTCACTATCCCCACTAGACTTGGTGAACACTTCACGAGGACTTTCCAGGCATTTTCATTGTTGGTTCATAGCACCTCTTCCCCATGGCTGAATAGTTCTGCAGGAGTGGAAGTGCTGGGTTGGGCATGCCCCAACACTTGCTTCAGTGGAAGTTTGAGTTGCCAGCCCTCCCATGGCCAGTACCTCCTTTTCTCTGTGTGAGCCCAGCCTCCAGGAGGAGCTGGAACTTTGCTCTGCGCTTCCAATACTACACTACTATTTTTGCTCCCTCCCTCCCCTTCTCCATTTGGTGGGCAGGTTACCTGTATAGACCTCAGGAAAGCAATTCACAAGAGATTTGTGATTTGCTGGTTTTGAACAAGGAAACAGCCTAGTTTAAGCAGCACAGAAATGCATGTGGCTCTCTAGCATGGGGACTGAAATGATTCAGACTCATTTTTGCCAGAAAAGAATCAATGAATCACAGAATTGTCTAGGTTGGAAGGGACCTTTAAGATCGAGTCCAACCATCAGCCTAACATTAACAAAACCACCACTAAACCGTGTCCCCAAAGCAGCACATCTACCCATCTTTTAAATAACTCCAGGGATGGCAATTCACCTTGGGATGAAGATGCAGTCAGGGATGGATCCCCTCTCCAGGCATTGTGGAATTTTCTAGGCACACAAGCACAGGGGAGAGGAGCAGACAGAAAACACACACACCAAAGTATGGCTGCATCATTCGCCAACCATTTGCTTCCCCATCAACTATTTCCAGTGCTCCTGTTTGAGCCATCATTCATCCTGGGACCAGCAGCTCCAGGAGGCTCATGGCAGGGAATATGTCCTCATGCAAGTCCACTGCAGCAATTACGAGCAGCAAGGAAAAACCCAACTGTTCCTCATTTTCCTTTCCAGAGGGTAGTCAAATTTGATACCTCGCTCAACATCTACCAATGTTCAAGTAGAAAGAAAACAAGAAACTTACTTAAATACAATTTCACTCTATAAATGCTACATGTGGTCAAGCTGGATCTTGTAAGCTGTGTGGAGCTGCTCCTCAGCTGGTACAAAAGATTTTGATAAACGATATTTGCTAAGCGATAACAGCTCTGGGGAGTAAAAGCCAAGCCTTGGAACAGGACAGAGATAAAAGCAATTGGAACTGAAAAAAGAGAAGGAGGAAAATGGAAACATCAGAAGAAAATTAAATGCCATTTTTTTCATCTGCATATTAATGGAAATTGAACCATGGTTTGCTTTGAAGCTGTCATTTACACCGTACTTTGACATATTTTTTGCGACAAAACTGAATATTTCCTTATTCCTTTTCCACAAAGTACAGTACCATCCGTGAAGAGCCCAGCTTTACCCCTTCAAGGGTCCCAGAGGACCCCTCTCTGCTCGCTCACAGGGTGATGAGGTGGAAAGGGAGGCAGAGAAGGTGCCCTTCACTTTGGAGCTGGAGCAGGGGCACAGGTGGTGGGTCTGGCAGACCCTGGTAAGAGGTTACACCAGATGAATTCTGCTTCACCCTGGTCATCTTTATGAATTGCAGCTGGAAAGGCACCAGGAGGAGCTTGGTTGTGTTTTACTCCTTAAATTTCTCTTCCGTTGCAGAAAGGTCACACCACAAGCATGCAGGTCATGATGCTCTTCATATAAGTCTTTCTTGACCAAAGCCCAAACTGCCAGAAATTTGGCCCTGGCTGCTACATATAAAATGGTTTACCCCTTTCCTCCTTACAGGAGGGGAACAGTTACCACTAAAAAGTTTGTTGTTTTTTTTTTTCTTCTTGTACTTAGATGAAAAAAACCTTGGTATTCTTAAAGTTTAAGCCTATGTGTCAGAGCTGCTCTTATCTTGGCCAAGCTTGGTTTGTTCCCATGGTCACTTGGGTCTTGGTGCAGCAAAGCCCCTGCGCATTGAACACTTAAATTTACAGACCATTAACTGCACTAACCCCTTCACATGCTCAGCATTTGCTGCAAGCCTGGGGCAGCCGCAGCTGAATTGCTTGGCTCTATCAGGGCTCTGCTGGGCCAGGAATTAGGTCTGTTGCGAACAATTTAGCCCCTGGCATCCACAACATGTCACCCTTCTTTATCTCCATGCTCCCTTCAACTATAAATGTTTAAAAATGAATTACGTTTTTTTACCTAATCCACGCTGTCCTTTGCCTGCACAGCACAGGGAGTGAGCAGAGTTTTGCCACCACTAGTTCCTTCTGCAGCTAATTGGCAGGGTAGAACCAGGGAGGCCCCATCAGGAGACCCTCGGATCTAGGAAAACAGAGGAGAGGGCTTGTTTAGCATCAATGGTTTCCAAAATATTAGAAGTCAAATGCTTCAAAAATTATGTAATTACATCATTTAGCAGGAGCAGCATAAAGATAATACTTGTTTACCTTTTCTGAAACAGAAGAAAAAGATAAATCAGTGAAATTGTTTCTTTTTTTTTTTTTTTAAATAAATTTCCTGAGCACAGCAAGGAAAAGCACTCTCTTCTTGTCCTGACTGCAGCTGGTCCATAGCAGTAGAAGTCATCCCCTGCATCCCTGGGAGATGTCCTGTTTGTCTGCATGGGATAAGGGGAACGGTGAGAATTGTTTTCAATGTTTAACTCCTTCATTACAGTCTAGGCAAGTGGTCCATGTAGTGGGTGGGGAACTGACTGGCAAGCTGCATCCAGAAGGTGATGGTAAATAGCTCCTTTTCAAATTGGCAATCTGTCACAAATGGGGTCCCCCAGAGGTCAGTTCTGGGCCCAACACTGTTTAATATCTTCATGACTTACAAAGTTTGCTGATGACACCAAAATGAGTGGGGAAGTGGATGCTTCGGAAGAGAAAGCCACCCTGCAGGAAGACCTGGATAGGCTGGAAGAGTGGGCTAACAAGAACCTTATGAAGCTCAACAAGGACAAGTATAAGGTCTTGCACCTGGGAAAAAAAACACATGCAGGAGTGCTGCACAGACTGGGATCTACCTGGCCATGGAACAGCTCCGTGGAAAGGGACCTGGGATTCCAGTGAACTACAAGCTCAATAAGAGTGAACAGTGTACTGCAGTGGCAAAGAAAGCCAACAGGATGATGGGTTGCATCAAGAAGGGCATCCCCAGCAGAGATAAAGCAGTCATTATCCCACCCTACCCAGCGCTGGTCAGGCCACTCCCGGAATACTGTCTTCAGTTTTGGTCCTTGCTATACAAAAAAGGTGTGGACAAGCTGGAGAGGGTCCAGAGAAGGGCCATGAGGATGATCAAAGACCTGGGAAGCCTGTCATATGAGGAAAGGCTTAGAGAAATGGGCTTGTTCAGCCTTGAGAAAAGAAAGCTTAGGGGAGAGTTTATCACCATGTTCCAGTATTTTAAGGGTGGCTACAGAGAAGAGTCCCTTTTTTAAAGGAGTCACATGGAAAAGACATGGGGTAATAGGTACAAGTTACTCCTGGGGAGATTCTTGTTGAACATAAGAGGAAAGTGTTTCACAATGAGAACAATCAGTCATTGGCATAATCTCCCCAGGGCAGCAGTGGATTCCCCAACACTGGACATTTTTAAGATTCAGCTGGACAGGGTGCTGAGCCATCTTGTCTAGACCGTGGTTTTGCTACAAAAGGTTGGACGAGGTGATCCTTGAGGTCCCTTCCAACCTGGTAGTCTACGAATCTATGCTATGATGAAAAACGAAAGGAGACAGACCCAGGAAGTAGAGAAGCACAGAAGAACAGTGTGCGAAGGCGCACGGGTGGGTGAGGCAGTGTGAGCAGGCTGGGGTGAGGGACGTGCATGGGATGGGGGAGAGAGGATGCAGCAGGCATAGCACTGCATGGGCACTGGCACAGCCCAGCAGATCAGGGAAGCTGCCTGACGGCATGGCTGGCCAAGCAGCACACCCCAGTGAGCTCTCACTCATGGTCCTTGCAAAACACATCTTCAGTTGCCACCAAAAGGGAAAAAAAATTATAATAAAATCTGATTTTACACAAAAACAAGAAAGCAGAAAATGCCACCGATTAATGGCTCCAGGCTCTCTCCTGCATCCCAGACCTCGGGCTGTTTTGCAATCATCTCTACCTGGTTTAAAACTGTTACCACTTCCCCCATGAGATGCAAAACCCTCCTGCCCAGGTGCATGGCCAGCACAGTGGATTTGAAATTTGAGGGAGCATCCTTGGCTCCAGGGAGATTCTGAGAGCAAGAGAGTGCTCAGAATGCCCAGCCCTCAGCCCCCTTGAAATAGCTTTCCAGATTGAGTGATCATTGTAATTAAAATGGAGTCAAATGTCATGGCAGAGCAGCAGCTAAATTACAGGTCTGAGAGGTGGGGAAAGGCGCACATCTGACTGCCTGACAATCAAAGATGGTAAATGAAACTCTGAGCTCTGATACACTGTAATTGTACCCCAGTCTGAGAGCAGACAGGAATAGAAATTAGTCTCAAAAAAAAAGAAAACCAAATCATGTTGCAATTTAATTTCTCTCCCTTTCTAATTCATGGTATGAAATATTAAGTATTTTAAGTTACAATGGGCAATACCTCCATAGACCTGAGACTGATGAAAAAGAAAAGGGAAAACAAAAATCTACATACTAAGTAAACCTGGGCTATCTCCAGTAACTTATATTCCATTAAGTTGCTTGCAGGCAACGTCCCAGGAATTGCAGTGACTGAGGTGGGCGTCAGAGTTTCTGCTCACCTCCATAGAGCTCCTCACCTTTGTACAGGTTGTCCATTGCCCAGCCTACAAGTCTCCCAACTCATCACCTGGTGCCTGTCCTTCCTGCTGGCAGGGTTAACTAGCTGTAAAAGTACCAGACTGGGCAACCATTTCAATGTGACCCTGTTTAGCAACATAAAGCAAGTTGGTGCACCCAAGATTTCTCTAGAAACCAAGTGAGACTCTTGCACTAGAGCTGGTGGTGGCCGTGTCAACAGTGGCCATGCACAGCTCTGACAACAGTCAGCAGAGAAGAGTGTTGCTCACACACACTGGGAAATGCTGCAACTGCGTGGGCAAGATATGCTACAGTGAACACATTTAGAAACACTTATACTGACACTTTTAAAAATACATTTATTTTACACATCTACTACTTCAAGAGGTTGGTTTGGTGTTTTGTTTTTTTTTTTTTTTTAATTATTCAAAACAACACTCTCTCTCCCTGCTAAAATGTACTCTGTGTAGCAATCAGAGCGAAGAGCAATCTTTTGGTCCCTCGTCTGTGCAGAACATCTAAAAAAAATATAAATCAATAAATTATAAAACCTTACTTCCACAGCCATCTGCTCTAGAAGGAAATCCCCACTATACATGTCTCCTTGCAGGGCCAGCTAGGAGGGTGCAGGACAAGAACAGATATTTACCAAGCAGTAATTTAAAAAGGATCCATGGAAGTTCTTTATTAAAACACCACTAATAAACACGTACAGTTTCCACCACAAGTTAAGAGGTTTCCTGGAGCACATGGGTAATTCCGAACTGGCAGACCTCTGCAGTCTGGAAACATGCAGGAACCCACTTGTAGGACCCAGGAGCTCTTCTGGGAGCTGTGTTTTAGAACACAAGATCCTCATGGCTCATTTGATGACTGATCCATTTGCCTGTGTTAGCAGCAGATCTAGCTAAAATTCATCCTTAAATGTGTTAGAAAAATACTTAGGGAAATGTTTCCCTCCTATGTCATTTTTACAGAATGGCAAAGCTGGCCTTGGAGGATGACTTCTTTAATTTTTTCCCTCCAAAGCACAGAAAAATGACTAACAGATTCAAGTAAATCGATACTATCAAGTCAGCAGCATTGCTGCATGGAAATGAAGCTTAAACATCAAAAGCAAAGGCATCCATCCAAAGTAGGTATCTGGTACCACCGATCTTTTGCCCAGGTCATGCATGGAGATTTAGCTGGTTATGCAGGTTTGTGGCCACAAGATTTGCATTTTCTTTGTCACTTATTGAGTGAGAAATTTGTTGATTTATTTATTTAAATCAGATTGCTCTCACGTGCCTAAACCATGACATTTATGCCATGCCGACTCGTGAAATCTGATTGGCAGGGCATGAAATAGCAATACCTAAAAATAGCAGTGAGGAAGAGTCTGACTTCACTTCCCCCCTAAAAGCTCCCATATGGAGCTGCCAAGAGGTGGGGTCCCAAAGGGGTGGATCTGACAAGCTGGTGTAACACGGGTGCTATTGCCATCACGGGGATGCCAAGACCAACAGCAAAGGAGCTAAAATCAGGTCCCTTGGAGACTGTTAACTGCAGTGGTTTGCGTTCACTGTAAAGGCAGAGGTAAAGCCCAAGAGCAGCCTTTCTGGACTGCAGTATCAGGGTCATGTCACCAGGGCCAGTCTTTAGAAGCAATAGCAATGGGCACCATAAGAAAATCCCCACCAATTTCAGCTTTTCTGTGGGCTCTGGGCACAATCCTAGTCCCACAGAAGTGTGTGGGCGTTTTGCAACTCTTCCCAGTAAATGTAGATCTGTTCTCATCTCCTCGTTCCCTTACCAGCTCTGCTTGGCATCCCCTCCTCCCCTTCCCTGGCAGGAGTTGCCAGGGTCAGTGCTTACAGCCCTGGGCAGGGCCTCACCACCCATCCAGTGCCCTCCTCAGGGCATGCACTGCAGCTGGCAATCAGCTGGTTTCCAGCAAGCAGCCACCCAACTTGCCTCCCACATCAGCAGGGGTAACTGGCTCCTGGAGTGGAGCATCCAATGGGAAATGCCCGCTGGGCCCCTGGGCTGCTGGGAAAGAGCTATTTGGGATTGCTGCATTTGCAATCTGCGCCTTTAAATTCATTTTACTATTACAGTCATTTCGCTAACTACTTAATTGCAGCCATCTATCTGCGTCTGTCTCGGTCCGACACCCACAGATGCAGCCGCCCACGCAGCCACCCACGCCGGCCCACGCTCTGACTCATGCTCCAAGCCGTTGTCAAAAAAACCCCGCTCCCTACCGAATGCAAACGCTCTCTTCAAACGTGTGCTGCTACTTTGATCTATTTCCATAGATTCCTGTGAGTCATCTGATCCGTCTCTGATCTAAACCCAGTAGACTAGAGCCTACATGTATGTTGTTTTGCATGAATTTGACTTGCACAGAGAGCTGACCTTGCTGTAATGCACAGGCATGCGAGAGCAAAAAATTCTTGGGAGCTACTTCCAGGAGTGGATTGCTTACTTATCCAAAAAAATAATAATGATTTTCCATTAAAAAGTCCTATTGTACTCTAAAAAAATAAATATTTTATATATATATCTCAGGGATAGCATTATACTGAGATATACAGTCACAGTGATGCTCAGAAACCTTTTCCATCAAATCCCCTTGCAGTGCTTTACCATGCAGCCTTTTCCCACCCCTGCCACCTTGATACCCTCTTCCTCGCTTTGCAGATGGCAACATGGTGGTGCCAAACCTTAACATGCCCATTTCAGCAGAAGCGGGAGTGAGCCTGCTACTAGCAGTACAGATTAATTAAGGCAGTAGGGATGATCAGAACCGGGCACCTCATGGGCTGTGTGATTTAGCTGCTGTCACAGAGGAAGGCAATAATGATACCACCAAGATGCCACGCTTGTCAAAGATTTTGCACCTACTATCCAGCAGATTTGTGGTCCCTCATTATCCCAAGTCTGGGTGCCCCAGGTGTACCCAAATTCCTCCCAAGCAGGTATTTTCACCTGGCAACCTCCCCACAGGTAGCACTTGAGGATGAATCCTTGAAATCCATCAGGGAACATTTCCAAGCCTGCTATCTCTTCAAGCCATGATGTGATTTGGGGGGATGCTGACTTGGGTAAGTGTGGATACTCAGCGGATGCTCATTGCCATCTGGAAGCTGTCGGCCAGGTCATGCAAGCCTGTGCCTGAGCTAACCTCCATGCCCCTCCACTCCCAACAGGCAGGACCACTGGCTGTGCCTGCACTTGACCCTGCAGACGTACCCTCTGCCCTCATCTGCCTGCAAATATTGCTGATAAATCCACTGTTGTTATTCCCTCTCTGTGGCAGACAGGCAGGCAGGATTGCTTCCTGAATGCTTCACAGGCATGTAGCAGATGGTGCCTGTCACTAAAAGCAAATAAATTCTTTGGTGCCCTGATTTATCTGCACAAATACCACCTGAATTATCGAGGACAGGAGGCCCAATTAGAAATGGCTCTCTTAGTGGCTTTGCACTTGGTGGTAATAAGCACAAAGCGCACGGAGTTCATGCTTTGACAGAGTGTATGTTATTTCACTATCAATAGCTTGTTTAGATTTGCCCAGATGCATTAGAAAAATATGGAAAAAAAAAAAAGCCAGATGGGTTTCACAGAGTTGTCACAAGGATCATTCCAAGACATGCCTTAAATGCTAAATATTAAATAAAACAAAATAAAGATGGGAAACTTGAAGCCTACACCTGAGCTTCCTCATGTCAGTGGCAAAGCTCCTGCCGGTATACAGGGCTGCCGTTATACAATTACAGATGGGAAACCCAGGGCCAAATAGCTTCTTTTTGCTCCCTAAATCCAGATTAATACCCTTCTGCACAGCAGATTAGTAACTGAAAGCCAAATCTTGCTGCTAGATTCAAAGCTTCCCAGTGGTGAAGGCTCGGGCTTACCCTTTTAATTTATCCATCCATCTATCCATCCATCCACCCATCCATCCATCCTCCTAATGGGTCTCAGCATTTCCATAACATCCATCTCCCCCTACAAATTGCAACCCAGTGTTTAAGGAGCTCTGGGAGCCAGAAATTATTTAAACAAAGTCAGTGGGGCTGGGTGCTCAGTGCCCTCGGCAGGGCTGACCTCAGCTCTCCCCAGCAGCAGGTAAGAGGGGTAGCACCATATCTCCCAGCTATGCATCACAGGGAATGCTCTGCCAGGGTGGAGTGGGATGATTATTTTTTTAAACTTCTCGGACTAGTGAACCACAATTTTCAATTGGATAATTTGTCTCAGGAGTAACATCTGCATTAGGAAGGTGACCAGCCCTTGCTACAAAATACAGCTGTGCCCCAATCCTGGACACTCCAAAAAACCAAAAATAGGCTGAGCAGCCCAGGGAGCTCAGCAGGGCTCAACAGGCAGGAGTAACACTCCACCAGGCGTAACATGTAATTATGTAGCACTTCAGTACTGAACAACCCCTTCTCCCTTTTTCCCTTCTTGTTTTTGTTCATTTTCTTTCATTTTGTTTTTGTTTGTTTTCAGGAGAACTGGGGGAGGAGGAAGAGAGAGGCATAGAAAAAACATTGCGTGATTTTATTTCAATTGCATTGCACTTTCCCTGTGCTTTTTTATGCTTGATGGGAGCAATGTGTGCAAGTGGGAGAGAACAGCACATTTCACCAGCCTGAAAAACTATTACCTTGGGCCTAAACCAAATTTTCGCCAGCTTCACTGGAAGTTGAATCAAGTCTTCTGACTAGCCAGAGCTGCAATCTGTTATACCAAAGGGTTTTAAGAAGATACTATACGACAACTTCAGTCTCCACAGTCTCAAATATTTTTAATGTATTGATGGCCATCAGCATTGCTGAGCATCAAGCTCAGAAAGCAGCATGCAGCCCTTGCCAGTCCCTTACAGCGCTTCCAAGCAGGAAGCAGTAAAAAAATTAAGGCTCAAGAGGGAGACCTTTTGTCTTCGAGGTCTGTGAATGATACACAACATATTAGTAGAATTGAAAAGAACCATAAAAACCTATGGAAACTGCCCATTTTCCCCTCTTACTCCTAACATCAGCTCTAAATGATACAAGCCAGAGGACCTGCAGTTAAAACACAGTTAGTTATTCAATTATTTCCACGTGTGTCTTGCTTATTTAAGATCAAGGCAAATACCACTTGCGTGCCTGCTCTGCTGGCATTAATCATCTCCTGCATCCTGGGCTGCTGGGGATGCGGGAGGTGGAAGGAACATGACAGCCGCATGCATGGGCAGGCGGGTGGGTGGGAACGGAGGTGGGCGTTAGCCCCTTGGAGCTGAGGTTTGCAGCAAACCAGCACGAATGTTAAAAAATTCGGAGCCTTCCCGGGGCCTCGCACAATGCTCCCTGTTTATTTATATATTGATTTTTTTTTTTTTTTTAAATATCTCATCTTTGAAATTTGATTTGCCATCAAGATGCATATAGTTGATGTTTTGGACTGAACCTCTCTTGGGATAAGATGAGATAACTTGTTTCTCTTGGGTGAAGGCTCACAGATCTGTGGTCTTTAAACACCTATTTTCAGGCTTACCTCTGCACCACAGCTGAAACATCTTGTCAGCTCTAACCACGAGCCCTCCCTCCCCATCCAGAGCAGTGTCTGAATGGGGGAACCTTTGCTCCCACTCGCTACAGCACAGGGTACAGCTGTACATTAAGAAATGCCATTGGTATACACTGTGCAAAAATCCAACAAGCGTAGCCTTTAACAACACGGGCACAGCTGGCACCAGTCGCAGCAGGGATTCAATCAATTTGGAGGAGGGAAAAACGTGCTTGTTGGGAGGCAGCATGCCATCAGAGGCACAGCACTGCTCTGCAGAGGAGAGGCAGCCCACAGTCTCCTGGGGTTTATGGTTTTTTCTCCACCGCCAGCTCTCTGCGTTCCCCCAGCCACTGACTCTTAAACCAGCCCAAACCCTTTCTTGAACATTTATTTAGCTTGAGAATGGCTAATTTCACTTTGAATGTGGTCCTGGTCTATTTAATTGACATTTATTAGTGCCATTTCTAAACAAAGGCAACCAGAATGGCTTTTGCACTGACAACTTGATTTTGCACTAGTAAACCTGATTAGAGTAAACCTGATTAGCACCTCAATTAATATGTACATAGCCACACCTGAAACTTAGTTCATTAGATGAAACCCCAGTGGCAGTGTACACCTCATGGGGTATTATCTTACCTCTTTAACATCTGAATTCTTTTCTTATTTATCATAGAATCATTTAGGTTGGAAAAGACCCTTGAGATCACTCAGTCCAAGTGTTAACCTAACATTGCCAAGTCCACCACAAAACTATGTCCCAAAGCACTATATATCTTCTTAACTTCCCATCCAGTTACAACAGTGAGGAAACCCATAGCATCTCCTGTAGGTGTGATACATGACCCAGCTGTGACCACAATGAATTAAGTGGCTTTTTTGCCACTTAAACGACTCTCTTTGTTGGATACCCTCTGCCACCAACAGAACGACTCTCTTTGTTGGATACCCTCTGCCACCAACAGAGGCTGAATTGGTACTACTGGACTGCTGACATGAAGATTAGCCCACACAGTACCAGCTGACAACAGGCAAAGCTCACACAAGCAGCAATACGAAAGCCAGTCTCACCCAACTTCATCTTCTGCTAATGACTGCCAGTAACAAGAAGGAAGATTTTAATCTCACCAAAGCCTTAGATGGTGTGATGGCATCCATCTTCTTGCATCCCCTCCTTCTCCATCCTTCCAAAAGAAAGTCTTCAACAAGAAAACAAGCTGAAACTTTTAGCAACTGCTAAAATATGCTTTTGCCTTCTTTTCAGAAAAGAAATTTTACCAAAGACCCTACCACGGGAACCCAAGGGGGAACAGGTTGCATCTCACCCTGCCTGGAGGAAATGTAATCAGCAAAGATTGCATTTTCCCCTGGAGAATGAAGGTCAGCTGCTGTCCTTCTCCCAGCTGTTCCACCACCACCACTTTGGTTTCAGCTGAGAAGCTAAGTGTGAAAGAAAAAAAGGGCAAAAAAAGAATGTATTTGGTTCCATTCAACAAAGAGCAAAAGGGTGGTGTGGGTATGGCAAATCGGAATCCAAGGTGACCCGCAGAGCAAAAAGGGCCTTGTGCCTTTTCTTTCTTCTTTGAAATGCACATAAAGAATAGCTTTAAAGGTCGGTTCTTCTGCTTTCTATTTAACAATGGAAAGAAAAATATAAATGCAGCATTTTTGCCCTCAGTCACAAAGACTGCAAATGTATTTTGGGAAAAAGCAAAATGGCATCTCAGAGCCTAACACATTCAAGACTCCAAGTGCTCCAAAAATAGACCCAAGCATCACAAGGCAGCAGCACGGTAAGCAGGCTCTGTGCGGGGATCGCCTGCCCCTGTCAGAGCAGATTTCATGAGGCTTTATAGCAAAGTCATCTGGTGAGAACTCTGCTGTCTAATCCGCAAAACACACCTGATACTGTAGGAAGAAATCTTGGACGTACTCAATATTCACACTGTCAGACTGGGGCTTCGTAGAGCATCAGGAGCCCCTTTCAGAAGAGCTTGAGAAAAAGTAAGTGATTGGGGAAAGAAGGAGAAAATAAAAAAAGCAGGAGTAAAGTAGAGGCTGACACTTATATAGATGTAACGGCTAACAAACAGCTTACTTGCTACCTGTGGAAACATGCCTTTTGGAAAATACTGTATCAGCTGTCTCCCAGTTTTGGAGGCTCTACTGGATGGCTCATTCTTACACCAACCACAAGGTAAACAATGTCCCTATGACAGAAAATTGGTGGCATTTTCCTCCAACAGCAAAATTGGATCATTTCTGGAATTAATACTCAAAGTCAATATACTGTTATATTAGACTATAAAATATGCATTGGTTTTCCCGCATAAATCAGTACACTCATTTTCCTGAGTAAAATTTGTGAACGAAGAGGGAAAATTCTCTGAATGCCACTGAGGAATCAGCTCATTGGAAAAACCCCGTTTTAACAAAGTTAATTTGTCATTATCATGTTAATCTTGATAGGAGCTCTTTGATGTGTTTCCTGCTTTCCTGCAAGTTACCATCATTTTACAGGGACTGGCTGTCTACTGGCTGCAGGTGTGATGTATCATACTAGACAGCCCCAGCAAAGAGCTCTCACTCCCCCCGGGGCAGAATCTGAATATCCTGTTCCCTCCTCCTCCTCACAACCCAGTCATTGGCAAGACATCCCTACCCCTGCCAGCAATATAGAGGTGAGGATCCCCCTCTGGGTGCTGGTACAAGGTCGAACTGCAGAGCCCCCTGACCCTCACAATTTACTCCCTTTGCAATACTGTGGTAAAGGAGGGTAGTTTTGGGAAGCAGAGTCTGGCTCCAGCAGGGCTGCTGGCTCACGAGCCAGGCAGTCCTTACCACAGGGTCTCCTCTACATTTTCTCTGGTGAAACAGATTTGTGTAGAAATGATGATACTATTGTTATGGGTAGTTGTCAATAGCAATAGCTAGACAAGCAGAGTAATTTCAGATGCTATACTAAGGCTGCATCCCACAAACATCTCTACTCAGGAGTAGGGTGAATAAACAGGCATATGCTTATGTGGGATCACTCTTCTGACTTGCTTTTTATCCTAAACTCTGGTGAAATAAAAGGTGCTGTCATCTCTACTGCAACTCAATATTTAGGTTTGGTGAAAAACAACAACAAATCTTCACATTCAGTGGAATGGATTGGGGGTGGGGGGGGTGGCACAGGCAGTTATTCATCATCCCCTGGCCCTGGGCACAGCCTCTGCTCCCTGGCACCTCCCCTGTGGTGAGGAGCCCAGGGCTGCCCAGACTCTGGCCGGCCATGCCAAACATGCTAGGCTCTGGGCAGGTGCCTGGGGTTGTCGCTTTCCCTGCTCTGCTTTTCACCTAAGCTTTTCTATTTGGGAACGTTTTACACTCATTAATTACTACTCCGAGCAGCGTGACGGATTGGGACAGGTTTAGGCTTTGGCAGGGGATGAGGGAGAAACAGCGGTTCGGTGAGATCCAGCTTTCGTGATATCTGCATCTCATCCCCCTCGCTCGGATGGAAAACAACAGCAGCGATGAGCGGGGGCACAGCATCGCCTGCTGCCTACTCCCACTCGCTTCGGGAAGAAAACAGCCTGCTCTCAGTTCCTCCTCGCTTGTGTCAGCTTCCAGCAGCACAACAGGCTTCCAGTGAGGCAGAGAAGTTGGGCAAGCTGAGCAGATAGGCCTCTCTCTATATGTGAGGATGTATGTCACAGATTAAACAACTTATTGATTCATTTCCAAGGATGGGTGTGAGAGGAGTGCTTGAAGGGGTTGCAAATTGTCATAGTTACGGGATAAAGTTCACCCATAAGGAGTAACTAACCATGGGCAGAGTCACCAAGCAAACAGTCAGTCACTTATTTGCTATTTATTTCTCTGGATTTCCACAATATTACGGTGGCATCCACCCAAAAAAAACTCTGGGCTCAGTGCCATTATTTAAAACACATCCAAAGTTATCCACTTCCCCCCACCCCCCCAACAGCCTCAACCCCAGCAACACCCAGCTATGAACTTGGAGGGGGAAGGGGGGAGGAAATGGAAAAAAGAAAAAGAAAGGAAAGCAAGAAGCAATCCCGGTGCCCAAGGTCCCCCTGGGCCATCACACCCTTCTCTGGGCAGAGCAGAACATCTCCATAGTGCCCATCTCCTCAGGTTCTCTCTGCCTGATAGTGGCTACCAAGATGGGACACGGGGCAAAACCCAAACCCCAGCATCAGCTAACAGCACCACCACAGCCTTACCCTGTGACTGGACTTAGCTGAGACTTTCTCATGTCCCCATAGGTCATGGGGATGCACGTGATGCCACATATGAGGGTTTTTAAATCCTGGTTTCTGAGCAGTTAAACCAGGACAAGAGAACATTTTCAAGCCAAGGGAGCTTTTTCTCGAGCCGGGAAAGGGAACAGTGCCTCTTAATATAGCAAGGAGAGTAATATAAAAAGAGTTTTCCCTATCTCCCACCTCCCATTCCTCCTACATACTGACTTATTTTAGTGCCTGGCTACACCCCGGCATGCAGAAAACCATTAGGGTTGCCAAATGCCTGTTTCAGGAGAAAATTTACATACACAAAATAATTAAGGTTTTATTCGCTGCTCCTCACCAGAACACCTAAGGCGAAAACTGGCCAGAAACCCCACTGACAGCTCCTGAAGTTTCAGCTGACTTCACCAGGTGTTTGGGAGCAGACTATGCTTTTTGACTCCTTCCCCAAATTCCAGGTAGCTTCTCTGGTCCTGGCTCTGCCTCCAAGTGTGCCAGTGGCCAGGCTGCCAGAGCAGGATGCTGTGGGGGGCAGGGGAGGACCATGTCAGGTCCTTGCCTGCCCCAGGAGCCTTTGAGGGGACAAGGAGGCACATTCAAAGGGTGGTGACTACACAGTGTCACAGCTGTCAGCAACCTGGATCCTTTGAGTTTGGAGCAAGGAAAGTGAGACCCCAGCTCTGGTGGGCTAGGGAAACCTCCCCTCCTATACCAGATTGCTTCAGAACAGAGAGACATTAATTGAAGCCACAAATCAAGACCACAAAGTCATAAATCAAAACCACAGAAGAAGTCTGAACAAGTAAGTCTCTCTTGGGAAGAAATCCTGCAGCTTCCTCACTTTTTAACAGACACCAGCATCCCCTTCCAAGTCCCAGCCAAGCAGAGCTCTTATATTATCCCCTGACATGGGGCACACCTGCAAGTGCATCTTTGTATCCCAGGCAGTTGTACAGCAAGGACTCCAAGCTAATCAAAGTCTTAATTTTTGGCCAAACCAAGAATTTTCCTTCACAAAGGCACTCACAACAGAACTCAGTTGTTGACGAAACATGCATACTGATTAAAACTGCCATTTTATAAATAAAGGATTTCCCACTAAAAAAAAAAAATCATTCTTATTTTATGGAGTTCCCTTCTAATAATATTATTTTTACTTATTAAATTACATGTCAGAAGTAGTTACTGTATCGTGTCATATTATGACAAGAAGAATAGTTGAAATATTCTCATTTTATTTTCCATTACAATCACAAAGAGCAGCTGTTATCTGGTACTATTTGAGACATCTTTTCTTTGTTCTAGATCAAAGTGGCTCCTGTTTGTGCCCTACAAAGCTGTCAAACCGTTTTGTTACAACATGAACAAGAAACACTTTGATCTAGAAACAAAGGCAAGGTAGTTTAATCAGTATCAAGCCCAAACCACTCTTAATTAAAAAATAAAAATTGTTGAAGCTCTTATGTCATATTATGATGTGTCAGTGATTGTAAGGCACGTAATGCACTGCCTTCCCAGGTATGACAATGACATGTTGGAATAGCAAAACATCCCTATGCACTAACCACATTTTGAGATACCCAAATAAATTTTCCTCAAAGTTCTAAAAAAATAGATTTTTTCCCCTGTTCTGGTGAGCATCTCTGCTTGCTGCCACCCCTCAGTCTTGATCATTACTTTTATTGATGCAAACTTAAAGCCATATCACAGAATAATATGGGATTGGAAGGGATCTCTGGAGATCATCTAGTCCAAACCCCCTGCCAAAGCAGGTCATCCGTCCTAGCAGGTTGCACAGGAACATGTCCAGGCAGGTTTTGAATGTCTCCAGAGACAGAG
>VXBJ01003113.1:902969-938258 GCA_013400055.1 Nycticryphes semicollaris | reverse complement strand
TGCTGAGGGTACATTCCATCCCTTCATCCAGGTCATTGATGAAAATATTGAAGAGGACTGGACCTAGTACTGACCTCTGGGGGACCCCATATATTTTAAAGGACTGTTTCAGCAGATGCAAAGAACAACAGCTAGATACTAATGCAACTTGGCATCACAATTTGGGGCTTTTTTTTTTTTTTTAATTCACACTCTACCATATTACAATAAGGAAATGATTTCTCTTCTTTTATGACCATCCTAACCCTGAGCCAAGTATTAAATAAGATTTAATTTAATTTGTTCTTATATTCTCTTCTCTTGCAGGATTATTCAGTAATACAAGGTCCTTACCCAGCTCCCTTTTTTGCAGGCAGATAAAAATCCTGCTGATGGCGGTGGGAACACATCAGACACCTAATTTACATGCAAGACATGTTATTGGGTTATGAAAAGTAGAGATATTTTCAACCAGTCCTGCAGTTCACCTCTTGCTCTGCTGCACTTTTGCGAGCTGCTCTACTCTACATGCTCTTCCACATTAAGTGGGGAAGTCACCAGCATCAGGACTCTGTGCTCAGCACCACAGCTCACTCCTGAAAAATTAAAGCTTTGAACTGTAGGTTCAAGGTTTATATGCTGGCATCCTCTTATCCTGCTGGCATCACTCCTCTCCCTCATCCTCAGCTTTTCTCTCCAGACTAGATGAGCCAGTTTTCCTTACCGTTGTGTTTTAGAGGAAGGATTGGTGGTCCTAGGAATTGCCTTCAGTCTCCTCTTTAATCACACTCCTATTTGGATGTGGACCTCTGGCATTTTCAGCCTTGCTGGGTATTTGCGTCCAGATGACATTCTCTCAATTAATTTATGAGACTGCCACCCTGTCAAAAGCCTTACTGAAGGCAAGTTCTACAGCAGCTGTTGTATCCCCACACTTCATCATTAAAAAAGCCTGAATTAAATGGGTGAGTGCTGTGCCCAAGTAGAGCTATGCTCAGTCTATTGAGGGGAGGCTTCCACCAAGATTTGAAGATGTGGAGTCACCACTGTGTGCACCCAAGGTAGAAACTGACCAAGCAGGACCTCAAGGGATGGGGCTCCTGGGACAGAGATCCCAAGGAGACAGGAGCCATGTGAAGATGGGTTGGAGCAGGAGAGAGACTAAATCTTGTCCCAGGTGGGAACAGCTGTGAAGCACTGGCTGTGCCTCCAACACAGCCTCAGTCCCTGGTGCTTGCTCTGGGCAGTGGCATTAACAGCAACTGCTGGTGGGTTTGACACTGCTGATGTTTTGGCACTGCTAACCATGGCTCATCACCTTGATCTGTCCCCTGGGCGACCAGGAGCAGCAACATGTGCCGGGCAGCTAAGGCTGGACCCAGCTTGAGAAACCTTGTAGAAGCTTTTGCTTTGGAGTGGGCATCTCATCCTTCCGAGGCAGTAGCAAATAACCCAAATGTTGTGATTAGTCACTTAAAATCAATGAATATTGACAGCTGCAGCCTGGATGGAGCACAGAGAGTGATGCCTTTGAAAGGTGCCCTTGGGAAGGGGAGGCACAGTGTCATGTCACATAGATCGTCTTTGGGGAGTAAGAAAGCATGCCCTGAGCTTATTAGCTAGGCAGTCTGCTCCATGAAGTGCACGCCAAAAATGGAGAACATCACCCTGAAGCAGCAAATTACAGCAAACCCCAGCCCCTCAGGACAAATGCACCCAACAGGAGGAGCAGTACCCAGCTCTGAAGGTTTCTTCCGTCCATAAGCTGAGTCAGGCTGCTCTGCCATGAGTCACATCCACTGATATCACGACACTCCTGCCAGCAGCCTTGATGGAGCGGGGGCTAAACCCTGCCTGCTGCCGACCGCCCTCCACTCGGGGTGCTGGCTCTGCCCTCGGCATCCAAATCGCCCCTGCCTCCAAGAGCACTGCCTGAGGCGAAAACCATAGACCCACTCCAAAAGTAGAGCGAGAAGTCCTGGCCACAAGCAGTTTCTGGGGGAGACGCTGAATGGCAGCAGCTCTCTGAGGGGAAAAGCAGAGATTGATGGGAAGAGCAAGGAGGGGGCAGAAGCCTGGGCAGGAGTGGGCGTCTGGTCCAGGTACTGGCGACAGCATGCTGGGAAGCTTTCGAGTCTGTGAAAAGCATTCTGTGAAAGAAAAAAAACACATTCGAGCAGCAAGGTGAAAGGTCTGGAAAAAGCAGTGAGCGAGGGGGAAGGAGGAGGAGGAAATGTGGGCATATAAGTAGGTGGTGCCACATAGCAAGTTTCTGATGTAGCCAGGAAAGGCATCCAGAGCTCCCAATTCCCAATCCCACGCCTTCACTGGGAGACCATCTGTCCTATCCCAGGGGGAAGGAGCCCCTGGGTCAGGCAAGAGCGCTTTCTTCACCCCGTGAAAAATAAAGGCGGCACCAAGCCTCGGCAAGGCACTGCTTCTCAGGGTTCCTGCTCCAGCAGCTCTGCTCCAGGCTGAGACTCTGCCTGCTGGTACCCACTCAATGGGAGAGCAGCGTTCCTCCTCTGGGACCTGCCATACTTACCTGCCTCCTAAAATGGTGACTCAGGAGATGCTTTAAAAGCATTGGATGATAGCTCTGATATTTTTTTTTCCCGTGCCCAGCCATAACTAATCCAATTCCTCCCTCTGAAACATTTTTAAGAGAGTTTTGGGTTGGGGTTTTGTGTGATGAAAGATTGTCTTTCAGGAAGACAAATATTCCCCCAAGTTCTGTTGAACACAGACTGCAGAGCAAAACAAGCAAGCAACCAAAACAGTTCAGTGATGAGTCTCTTTATCTCTTGGGTTTTTTTCCCCCTCCAGCTTTAATCCTAAGGTAAGTTTTACCAACTCTGACTAGTAATTCTTTTTCATGGTACCTTTTGTGGTTGTGAGAGCAGGCACAACATACACCTGTTTCCCTAAGCCCTGATGCTTAGGCACCACTGGAGGAGGACTCATAAGCAGTGCTGGGAATATCTTCAGGCTTGTCTGTGCTGCTCGGGTGCAATGAGGGCATGTCCCCGTTGCACTGACTTCATCCCCTGGAGCTGCCAACACCCTGCAGATCACCTGCCCTTGCCCTGCCTGCGCTCACCGTGCCCTGAGCCACAGGGGTGACCTGCAGCAGCTCCAGAGCAGAGATGACATGGTCCAGACAGGTTCTTTGGGAGGTGTCAACCTACCGGTATGACCAAGGGGAAGCATGCTGGTGGCCCAGGTGTCTCCTGTCATGCAGACCACATTGCCCAGCATGATCCAGGAGACCTCACATCTTGAGCTTTAAAAAGCAGTGAGCTGTAGGGGATGCCTATGTGGATGCTGGATGACTAGATGCACACACCGTTGAGTGCACACGGCTTCTCATCATCATCTCCTTCTAGCTATATGAGTCTAAGAGTCCAAGATCAGGAGACTGAAACATTGCTCAACAGTTCTGAAAATCAAGGTTTAGCTCCTCCACAAAGAACAAGGTACCTCAGACAGGTAGTTTAGCAGCAGCTTGTGGGGTAGGGAGCAGGGTAAGCAGCAGCAGGTAACACACCCTATCTCTTTCCCAACATGGCTGCAGAACTGCCCAGAAGCCTTTGCCAGCAACACATGTTTCAAAGTGCTTTGCAAATATCACATCCTATGAGGAGCAAATGAACTTCATGACAGTGTAACAAACAAGGAGTATAGCAGGGAGGGCAGTCAGCTGTGCCCAGCCTCACACCCAGCCCAGGGACAGGCCACAGGGGACCTGTGTCCCCCAGTGTCCCCTGCCAGCACAGTCCTCTGGGGTGCAAGGGGTGCCAGCAGCTCCTTGTGCAGCCGCAATGAGGAGCAAACCAAATCAGTCTCTTTCCATCCCATGGGAATGCAAACTTTTGACATCGTTGAGGAGGCCCTGTCAATGTAAGCCATGCATTTACATGTCTCTGCTTTC
Organism: Nycticryphes semicollaris; assembly: GCA_013400055.1. Taxonomy (NCBI): domain Eukaryota; kingdom Metazoa; phylum Chordata; class Aves; order Charadriiformes; family Rostratulidae; genus Nycticryphes; species Nycticryphes semicollaris. Next base: position 934,348 of record VXBJ01003113.1, on the reverse strand, counting down.
TCCCTGTGAAATGGGGCTGCCAATTTTGCTGTGTTACTAGTAATAAACTTTTAATGCCTTGTATTCAGGATCTCTTGTTTGCCCTGTAGAAAGTTTCTCTTTGTGCATCAGACTCAGAGAACAAAGCACGGGCTGTTTAGCCGCAGGATTTAACCACCTGCTGTAATACTTCGTTGATCTAATCTTTTGTTTTAATTAAAAGCCTTTCAGTTTGGTTTGCAGATTTTTTTCCTCCCTGCACTGAACACAGGCTCACCACCTGCTTCGCCGGCTCTGTCTCAGCTGGGAAGTTCACATCAAACCTCTTTGATTTCCCCCAAATGCATGGAAATGCCTAGAAAAAACCCAAAGCCACCTCTATAAGCTTCCACCTGGAGACCCATCACCATCCGGCCAGTGCTCAGTACAGCAAAGAGTGAAATTAATGGCTCCAGGTAAGGGGGGAACCAGCAAGGCGATTTGCATGGTGTACGCTCATCTTGAAGCCTGCTAATCTCTATTTGAGAGAAGAAATAAATAGCCTTTGGGAAATGGGATAGGACTCTACTCCATGGGCACCCACGGGATTATTTTGGACAGAGAGAGAGAGTTGTTTGCATGAGGATGAGCTTTAAACTTGGTTTCAAGCACTGATATGAATTCTTCTCTATCTCACAACATCTACAGTTACATCAGATGTCTCCTGCAATGGATGCATACTTAAAATGGCCACTTTGAATATAACTTCAACTTTTTCCTTTACAAATTTAAATAAAAGTCAGACTCCACCAGCCACCAGAAGTGCTTTTTAGCCTTTTGAGTACTTCACTCCAGAAGAGGAAAATCAGCAACTAGAAAAGCAAGCTTTCAAAAGGTGCAAAAGAGAGAAAAATCCAGCTGCAGAGATGGCACCCCTGCTGAAGCTGGGCACTGAGACCACCTTCCCCAGCCACTCACAACAGCTCTTACAAAAGAAGATACGATCTGCTGTCCCTCCCAATTGCAATTCATTGTTCCTATCAAGATTGAAAAGCTTCTCTTATCTTCCCGAGAAATACAGTGATAGCCCTTTAAAACTGGCCACGTGCTTAACTCACCAAAACAATTTGGAAACTCTGTACTTGCACTAGTGAGTACTACTTTCACCTTTCAGGGCTAGCAATGCAGCAGGGAATCCTCCATGGCCTCAACCAGCCCTATGGAGTCACCTTCAGCTAACATGGCCACGAGAAGGAAAAGCCAGAATATTATCTAAGAAGACAGCAGCAAGGTTTTGGGCACAGCAAACAGCTGCAGTTTTCCATGCCTTTCTCCCTGCTTTGGCAAGAGGCATATATTAAAAGCCAAGACAACTTTGGTGCCATCACCATCCACAGCATCCAGTGTTCTCTTCTGCTTCCCCGAAGGCAGGCTGCTGCCGAGAGCCAGTGGGTCTGGCCAGTGAAGCAGCCGGGGAGCAGTGGAGACGACTGCTCCGTGCCGCACCACGCCATGCCGCCGAGACCTGTCAGGATGTGTCACAACAGGCGGCGTGTCGTGCTTCACCGCTTCGGCGAGNAAAAAAAAAAAAGAGAGAGATTCAGATCTAATATGTGAGTGGGCCGGTATGTGCAAAAGAGATGAATATGAAGTAAAACATGCTGGATGCTACAGTAATAACCAGGCGCACACAGGAGAGGCTGGAAGCGAGCCAGGGAGGGGAGATACGAGAGGGATGCTGCTGAGCTCAGCCTCTGCGTGGCGGTGAGGCAGGAGCTCCTGAATGAGCACAAGGTGGATCCCGTGGCTGCCAACTCTGCTCCGCTGAAACGCGCTGGAGTCCTTGGCCATGTCACCCCACAGGCCGGGGCCATGTCCCTGCCTGGGATCAGCTGGCGGCTCACAAGCCACATGGGGAGTTTCATTTTGGGTAGAGGAAAATTTAGATTTTTTCCCTTAAAAATAAGGCAGCTCTTATACACGTATTGGGGCCAGCAAACTGCGCCGCAAAGCATGGAGAGAAGTGACTTTAATGGGTCATTGCACAACACAAGAACGTGTCTCCTGATATTTCTGTATTAACGGGGGCACCAGCTCACAGGTTTTTCTTTACGGGGTGATGCTAAATCTTTACATGCTGAACCCAAGGACCCCTTGGGCAGCGATTTCATGTCCATGCAAATCCCCTTTTGGGGACAAGCAGGAGGAGGGCCGAGGTCGCAGGCAGGACCTGCTGGCGAGTGGCATCTCGATGCCTGTGCCCCCGTGCCCTGCCCTGCCTGTCGGAGGCGGCGGCGGCGGGAGGAGGAAGGGCTGTCTTCCTGAGAGCCTGTGGGTGTTTGACACAGCCCCTTTTCAGCAGCCAAACACACATTTATGAAGCGCAAACTTTTAATGGTGTACGGATGAGTCATTACGGGGTTTCAAAATGCGTAAATATGATTGTGTCCTAATTCGGTGTGTCACCGATGAGCTACCCGGAATCTCTGGGGTTACTCGGCTCTGCAGAAACCTTGGAAATTCCTGCCCAACCTTGTGATTAAAAAATTCATTTGCATTTGTGTCACTGCCTGCAAAGAGTTAATTATTTTACTTTTTTTTTGTTATTTATTTTGGCACTGGGTTTCAATAGAGGCTTATGTGCAGTTTTACAACCCAGTATTGCTATGTTTTGCACCTCCAATTTACAACCGCATAATAAGTAAACATAAGATTTTTTGGCTCCATAGGATTTTCCAAGGTGATTAAATAATTTTCTAAATAGCTCTGGGAGCAAAGCTGTCTAAAATCCCCAAGGTAATAGGAAATTAACTGCATACACACGCGCTCTAAAGATATAGGAGGAATTCAAATTTACTGAGAAGTAATATAAAATATTTAAGAAAGCAAACAAAATTGAGTAGGAACGGTGTAATGTAAATTAAATCTATCCAAACCAGCAGCAACTGCCTTCATTGCAGCAGCTCCTCTGGGGGACTCCACATGTGCACCAGTCTCTGCATGGCCCCTGCTCTGCCACAGACCATCGCAGATGAAGAGGCTTTAAGGACCTCTGAATATCTTGTTAAATGGGCAAAAGCAATCATCAGCCTTTTCAGCATCTCCAGCCCCAGCCCCTTTCCCCCCAAAAGTGTTATTCTTTGTGGACCTACCCGAAGAAGAGGGAGTCAGGAGCACCACAGATTGGGCTGGAAGGGGTGGTTTGGGGGTGAGCAGCTGTCAGGGGCACCACCTGATGACCCAAGTCAGGGCTTCCTAAGCTTTTCCATAGCAACAACCACCTCCCTTAGTCCCAGGTCTGCTGCCTGCTGGAGCTGCCATCTTGGGCATGGATGGGCAAGCCAGCCTTGACCCATCTTCTTGGGTGGGAACTGCAGCCCAAAACCAGGTGAGAAGGGTCCTTGCCCTTCACCAAGGCTGCAAGTGCAAGTGACAGGGCTTGCCTGGGGACCTTCCCTGGGCTCAGGCATACTTTCCTCCCCGCACAGCTGGGTGGCCGTGCTGAGGGACCACAGAGCCACCAGAGAAAGGGCTCTGGAAAGCATCCCTCCTGAGCAGCTTGAGGAAATTCATATTTCATGTTCTGCTCCTTCTCTGCCCACGGAGTTCTTTCTCGTGGTGGTGCGTAGGTGTATGTGAGGGATTTATCCTTTCCCCACTGAATCACTGCAGCACAACATCTTTTCAACCCTTCTGTACAGCAGAAAAGAGCCTCATGGCATTTCTCCTGTTCTTCCTCCTTAAGGAGACAGACAGTGAGCTCCACAACCCGACCCTTCCTAGCCCAAGCAAAGGTATACCTGGGGGAGCGGACAACCTCCTCTCCTGCCAGTTGACACCCTAAAACCACAGCCCGACCCACCCGTGGCCAGCATGAAGGTGCTAAGGAGGCTGCCAATTTTCAGCTGGAAAAATCTCTCTGCACTCAAGGGAAGGAGTAGAATGGGGTGCCCCGAGCACAGTGATCTCTCCCCACCACCCCAGGAGCCCAGATCCAAGCCAAAGCATTACCAAATCCCAAACACTGCAGTAATGTGGGTTTGCACTTTAACTAGGGGCCGCTGGAAGACATTTCATCACCATATCTGAAACTGGTGTTTGTATATGAGTTTTCTGTATTTCAAAAAGAAAATGTGGAGGAAATGAGTTCTGCAGCTGTTGTCATGGGCAAAGCCACCACCAGGAGGAAAGGCATGGCCAAAAAAGGAGGGTTTCTCTGCTGGTCCTCATGTCAAGTGCTGATGTAGAAAAAGACACAGGAACTTTAGGCAGGTAGCCAGCAATAAAAATTTAAACGACACTGAGTTTTTTTGGCTGCATGAGAAAATTATTCCCCTTCTGTGACAGTTGTTTAATCCAACAGTGCTTTTCTACTCACAGTGTTAAGCTTCACAGCACCCCATCTGGTGGGCCTGATGCAAGCCCTGGGTGGACCATGCCTGCCCAGCACCACTGAGCTTTTACTGAACTTCAGTCAGTCACTGCTTGGCCCAGATCAAGTTAAAAAAAATAATTATCTATAGGTTTGCCAATTATACTTGTATGCAGTTATAAGATCAATAAATAACTTTTGCCATATTCTGTCCCATCAAGCCAAATGTGGCCTTCCTTCCTCCCTCCCTCCTCCTTTCTCCTCTCCCAGAATAGGGCAAGATCACACTGGAAGGGCAGGCAAAACCAGGACACATTAAGCCATTGGTTCCAGTTTCCCCTATCTCCTCTGGGCGGGGAGAAGGCAGGGGGAACTCTGATGCCACCAGGCCAAGCGGATTCTCCCTTCTGCTTTGAATCACACCTGACTTCTACGTCATCTCAGCAACCTGGGTGTTTCGGAAGGTTTTTGGAGGGGTTCCGCCTGACTTCTCTTTGGTATTTTTGCTCCCTGGTCCAATTCTCTTCATTTTTTTATACCTTTTCTCCCATTCAGCTTCTGTCCTCTGGCAATATCTTAGCACTTGACTACCAAGATGTGGGCCACTGTTTAGAAAGCATCTTGAAACACGGTTGATCACCAACGCAACTGTTGAGGGCAGCCACAGGGCTGGGCAGCGATGCTTGGTCTCCTGAATTCCCAAACACCACTTGTGTCTGCCTGGCATCACCTCCCAGCAGACCTGCTTTGTTCAGATTCTTGTGCAAGTATGAACACACACAAAAGCAGGCGTGCAGGGGGTGGAGAGGGCATTAGACTGCCACGCCACAGGCCCTGCCGGGGTTTTAGTTCCTCCCTCTTTGCCTTCGCCCACTGAGGCCCCACACATAACGAGCCCAGCCATAAATGAGGACTTGACCACAAGAGCAGGAAAAGGCTTCCTCCAGCAAGAGCTGCAGTTCAAGCGACTCCCTCCTCCCCTTACCCCCAGAAAATTAATACCTGCTTTTAGAAAACACAAAAAAAAAAAAAAAAAAAAAAAAAAAAGGAAGGAAAAACCCTGGGGAAACTGGAGAGTTCTCATGGTGAATTTTATTTTGTAAGCAACAATATAAACATGTGAATAAGAACAGGCATCGTTTGCTGGGCTGGCCTTTGATCCAGAGTACCCTGAATCTAGCAAACCCTTCCAGAGCAGATGAGGGCAAGCCTTCGCTTGCATCTCCAGAGACTAGCCAAGTTGCAGTCCACCAAGACCTTTGTCATGGAAAGACCAATGCTTGAATATTTGTGATTACCAAATGTATGTGCAATCTCGGAATGTACCTCCCACCTTCTCCCCCCCCCTCCCCAAGGTAAAAAAGAAAAACAAGAAAAAAATCATACAGCTGCAAACCAGTAAAAAAAAAAAAACCCAACCAAAAAAACAACTGCTTCCAGCTTATTGAGACTGAAATGGTCTGTTGGACTATAAACTGAAATATCATTCTAGAGATAACCAACTGATTGTGACATAAAGTACTGTATTTACAACTCAAAAATATAACTGTTATATACTTTTAATTTATAGCAAATTTAATACATTAGTGTTTACAAAATAAATTCTGGACTCAACTGAAACAGCGTGCTGCTTACCAAGTTCTTTTTCCTTCCTCTCACTTTAATCGAAGAGACCAGCAAGCTTAAGAGCTTCTTCTGTGATCCACACACAGCTTTTGCTCGTGCCAGATGTTGAAAAAACCAGAACACTTTCTGCATCTCTAAAGTCTCGTTGCTTGGTACCTTCTGTCACTCAAGCTGTACAGTTCAAACCTTAAGCTGTGCTTTAACAAGTTCCATACACGTCTCATGAAAGCTACTCAGCTACTACCCAGGGCACTGGCTAATGTTACAAACTGAAGAAATATCTTATCCGTAGTACTAGCTCACACAACAGGAAAGAGGAAATATAACTACACATTCAATCTCTTATTTCTAACAGCAAAGCTGCAAACTCCATTGCTTAAAGTAAGATACTTCAGTAAGTGAAACAGTACCATACAGTTCAAGAAACATTTTTTTAAAAAACAAACATTTTAATAAGTATAAAAAGTTGTTTACTGGTGTTTCTACTATAAAGCTTTGTTCCACAAATCAAAAGTGATAAAATAATTGGATACGTTTACAGTGATAAGAGACTGCAGTGTAGACATTTCAGCTCACATTTTGCTGACTGTTTCAGTACAACATAGACTGTGATTGGATCGTTAATACACATCTATGACACAGAGCGAACTGCAGACATGAAGTGCACACCTGAATATGGAAGTTTACCCACTGGCATGGTAACTTTCTTCAGCCCTCCCTTTCCCCTCCAGAACACGTCATAGGCAAAAACTGTATTCAGAAACTGAGGCATATAACTATTGAGGAAAGTTGCAGGAAAGCAACTCTTACGGAGGGAGTTGCACAGAGGAACAAAGGGATGCACACAAACACACACCATGGTAAACTCCAGAGTTACATGCCAACTAGTTCTCCTTAGATAAAATGACATCTGCAAAAGTGAAAATGTACAAAAAATAAAAACTGTCAAATAAATAAAGAATACAGATGTTAATTAATCACATATATAAAGAAACGTATTGGCATACTGTATGCAGTATACGGTATATTCATAGAATCATGTGGGCTGGACAGCACTTAATAAGGAGTCACATGCTAAAGACATGACTCCTTGTCTCTCTCCTCCAAAAGATCTTACGGTTTCTGGATATCAAGTGCAACCTTTTTCGCCGATGCATAAATCCTGCATCATATTTCATCTTCGCCACACCTAGGATGCTTTTTTTTTTTGAGATCCAGAGAGAATTCCAAAAACGTGACAATGGTCTGAATCACAATTTGAATCACAATTTTTGCAGCCCTGTCCATGCTACTTGGTCTCTTGGGTTTCCTACCAAATGAGTTTTTAGTAATTTTTACAGTATATAAACCCATAGATTTTTCCCAATGGAATGGCAGCCAATCATATAGACTCTTCCATACCCTAACTGGCATTTGCTACACTCCTGAACTGCAGGTAGGTATCATGCTGTAAGTGTGTTACACAAAGGCTGCTGGAACCATTGGAAGTGATGTAACGATAGTTAAGTGTCAAGTACACCTGCTATAATACAGAATCAGGGTCTAGGTCTATCAAATGCTATATCCACGTAACATCTTAACCATGAAGTATTTTACTCGTTTTTCTTTTTTTCTACAAATATTGTCGCAAACTCGCCGTTAATTGTGTCACAACGTTCGCAATCCTAATTCTCTGAGGATTTTCAATTCAAATGTTTAACAACCATATGTACGCTAGGTACACTTAAAGTAGACACTGAAATTTCAAGTAAAATGAACTGTAGCCACATCTACTGGACTCAATACACGTCCCGACATCTAGATTTACTTTGATAAGTTATACAAATACATAATACATTCTTAAATAATGAAGACCCACAATATTAATTTGTGAATCTTCCCACGTTATAAAACCACTTTTACAGGAATGTTTATCCACCTGTATTACTGTTTTAGTTTGCAGTGTCTCTTGCTTTCCTGTTTCCACAGATTACTGTACCAGTTCTTAGGCTTTGGCTATTGAAATCTTTTATTTGAATGAGGCAACACTGGTTATTAAGGCTGGTTTTTTTTTTTCTCTTGTGAAGTTTCACTTTTTACTACGACACCATTTTCCAGAGCAGAATGACTATCTTGTGTCTTCAGGTTCTGTTTTTATGACCTTCCTTTCTATGTTGTTAAAAGCCGAATGAGGAAAATCCTTTAAAATACCAAGGCCTTCTGCATTAAGAAAAGAAAGAAAAAAAATAAAAAGTGTTAGAAACAAATATGTCCTGTTCTTAATTCAAAAAAAAGGTCCATGAACCATATGGATACTAACAGTTGAACCAATAAATTATGCCTCCTCCTGCTGGGCTTGAACCCAGATGGGTCAGAACCACTTCAGTTACACGATGGCTTTGCTTTAATTTGATCTGGGAGCAGGGCTTAGTGAAGATGCACTCTTCCACTTGCATTTTGAAAGGGAACTGGTAAAAATCCCCAACTAGAAACTTCACCTAGCGAATTATCACTGGGACAAACTGAAAAAAACAGGTGAGCTAAGACTGCAATATACCGAAGTGGAAGATGCAAGATTCCGCCCAGTCTTCAAAACAAGTACTGTTGTGTCTCTTTTTCCAAATAACCTATTTCCCACCTCATTTTTCGAACTCAGGCAGGATTTTATTATTCCTGAAGCTGAGACTCTCAAGAACTCCTGGCTTTATCTCACTGCACCGAGATTTAAACCTAAACCACCCATACAGATTTCAGAAAGGATTCTTGCTGTCTCCTATCAAACTTAGAATGAGTTCTCCCCAATGCCAGGGGTAAATGACAAGTTTGCCAGTGAGCAGAAGTCAGTGAATGGGAAACCCAGATCAGAAGTCTTAATGCATGATTTTGTTCACTGTACGGAAAAAAATGCTAGGTGTTTTTAAATCAGAATAAAAAAAATCTTTTTCCTTTATACAGAGTGAAGCCACGTTATAGTCAAACTGCATTACAATGGCAGCACCGTATGTATTTAACAGCAGTAGTTCTGGTCAGTGCCACTCTCTGAAGACAGATTTTTGCTTACTGAAAACCAGTTACTGCATCCTCCAAACTTTTCCCAAATTAAGTAACACTCCTCAAGGTTTTGTCCCAAGCCTTGATTAAAAGATTACATACAAAGCATGCCAGGCTGCGCTACTAGCTTCTTCACTCAGACACATCACATATTAGTAAGGTTCATCGTTAGCTTTGTAAGAAACAGTAGGTAATTTAGAAGGGACAGCACTAACCTGAGGACTGTGATTTTGCCTCACCGCTGGGGTAAAGCCGGATCAAATCACTGCACAGAGGTTTTCCAACGTGCTGCTCTCCATCAAGTGAAATGTGCTGCAACTGTCTACTTGGCAGATTTGACATTCGAAGATTCAGCGGTCTTTCACCTGGAAGTTGTTCACAGTCAAATGTTGATGCATTAAAAAAAAAAAAAGCAACATTAAAAAACAGGTAGAGACTTTAATGACATACTAATTCCATCAGCAAATTGCATCCTTAATTCCAGCTGCTAAGGGAAGACTTCAAGAAAAACAAGGCTTATGTAAATATGCTGCTTTGCAGACCATTCCACAGGCACTGCAAGAAAGAGATACTCAACGACAAAAAAAAAAAATATGAAAAATTAAAGAAATCTCTCTTATTCTGCCCCAAAAAGCCCTTTGAGCTCCTAAAAATTCCCACTCCCACTGCACAACGGATAAAGGGTATAAAGAAACTTGCACTATCAAGAAGAGCTGAACCCACACACCTAATTCTTCCTGTATACTTGTGTACTGCACAGATGACACATTGATACACACAAATTAAAACCTATGGTTTAACACTTGCTTATACTCATTCTCATAATTCCTCCCTCTACTGCTTCTCTTCCTCCCCCTCCTTAAACAAACTAGCTCTTAAAACCAGATACAAGAACTTCTGGTTGTATTTCTTGTGTTTGTAACTTTTAATCTCATTTCATAACAGTAAAAAAAGGAAACCAAACAGTCCCAAAATTAATTCAACCTAAGGAACAGCCAGTTAGTAAATCAAAGAGATAACCACAAAACTGTAAGCTTTTTGAAGAATAACAAGCTACTAAGAACATCATTAGAATCTGTTTAGTTCTAAGTAATTCACATTGCCAGCTCCTCAGGTTTTGCTCCTATATGGCAGGGGTAAACACAACTACATTATCTGCTTTACCTTCAATTTCCACAGAGCAAGAACAAAAATGAAATGCAACGCTCTGCTCTGTTTCCAAAACTTAGGATAAACCTAGAGCCGAGTTCTGTCCTCAATAACAGTAGTGCACCCTACCTTCTTCCCTCCCGCATTATCCATAGGGAAAGCAGTTAGCCCAGATACATTCAAGTAACAGAGCAGAGCCCGACTGTACATCTGATTGCATTATTTAGACTGTGAGCACTTCAGGGCAGAGATCTTGTCTTGTCCATTCAGGATTCAGTGTTCTACACTAGACAAACAACACCACTGACAAAGGTTGCATAATAGGAAAGGCATTTGCTAGCAGCAGCACCGTGCCTGGAAGCTACCCTACCTTGTCCATCAGCATTATCTAATGACATGCCATTGGGGCTGTGCTCTTCCGAGTTTTGTCTGTAACACCCTGTGGAAAGGCGCCTCTCTAATGCAGCCTGGTTGCAAAGAAACTCCATCTGTTTTGCCATCACCTTTTCCGACTGCAAATAAAGCAAAAAAAAAATTCTTTATATATACATACATATAGCGAGTCAAAACACAGGGAAAAAATCGACATAGAATCAAAAAGACTAACAGCCTAGATATAGGGTTTTGTTGACTCATATGTACAGATGTGTGCTTTACAGTTTCTTCAAAACTATCAAGCAAACAAAATATTTTTTGCACCCATAAAGATTTTCATACTCTACATCTGAGTCACTCAAGAACACTTAAAATGCAAGCTGCCGTAGTTCATCCACAAGAAACGCAACATTAAATTCTCTTCTTCAAAAACACACAAAAAGCACCTTCTGCACTTTAGGACTACAGGTTACGTGAAGACAATCTCAAGACAAGCAAAAAACATCATCTTAATTATCCAGTTAGCTCTGTTCAAATATATGTCTTCACAAAGTATTCCAAGAGCAATGGCAACATCTGCTAAAATCTTATGCCAAGATTTCACCAGACATCTTGGAACCTTTATTTTAGGAAACAGCACTACACAAGCTTTAAAATCTGCCATTCTGAAAGTGTAGGATGACAGTATGTTTGTGGGGGATAAAGGTGTGAAATGTCTGTCTAGAAGAAGAACAAGACCTATACACCTCTAGAGAGTGAAACTACACAATGCAGTGCAGCGTGGGAGGAAATGGCGTCTGAATGTTTGTCATTGACTTTAATGCCAAGAGAATTCTAACTTTCAATATCATCTTGCTCTTGAGAATGTAAATAAGCATCTTGCAAAACTAAAAAGAAATTCACAAGTCAAGAAAAGTTGATTTAGAAAAGCCACAATGTACATAAGAACAGAAAGTGTACAAACTTAACAGCTGCGATTGATAGGAAAAAAATTCGTTTCTTTTTCAGATAATGCCGTAATTGTTTCAACTAGTACAGAGGCCTATTAATTGCAGAGGACTTAACTTTTCTTGACGGAGGATGAAAGTCCTGACTTCCCACAGAAGTCTGCTTACTCAGCACAGTTCAACAATTTACAAATACAATGACAGCATAACAGACCAGAGAAGTCTGAGCTTCTCCGGTACAGTGATGATCCTTGACGACATGACTGGTATTTCCTTACTTTGGCTTAGAGCCCATCAAGTTCTGCAGCAGAACACTGGTGGCTCAAGCTTGGTCTTGGGGGTTAGGTGAAAAAAGAAATTAATTTCAAATACTTTACTTTCAAGCATGCTTTATCATTGCTACTCTGTCACTCCTGTTCCAACTTTTGAAGTGTAAAATAACTTTCAAAAAGAATAAAACATTTCTTACTAATGCCATCTCTGTTGTTTAACTGGGATAAAACCAGGATTTAAAACTGCAATTATGCTTCTAATCACCACAGAAAAATCTGTAGATTTGCAGATGTATTTAAGCTTAAAATAAATCTCTAGTCCAATGTTATGGAGCAGAGACCAATGAAAACTTCATAGCATATACAAGATGAAAATAAGCTTGCAAAAATTAAGGTCATTTAATCATTATGTGACATCAGAATACGTAGCATAATTGTTTTTTGATGTATCACAATAAACAGATTTGTATGACTGTACCCTACTTTGCAATAGAAGAAGGTAAAAGACAGGGTAACACATCTAGTCACAGAAAACATGAGTGTAACTCCTAAATTTAATCTTACATGAAAATTCAGTGATTACATTTGCCCAAATCAGCTATATAAAATAAACTTGTTACAACTTAGTGTAAAATTCCTCCTTGGCCACAACTGGCAGCTGGAGCTATGTATGTGCCCCAGGGCTGGGATACACTACAGAAAAGACAAGGAAAGAATCGGAAACCTGTCTTCATTTATACAAAGTTTCCTGGATACTCGAAAACACCACACTTCCACCAGGGTGGATGGTATTTAGAAAGTCAATTTATCCTCTTGGATCCAGAGGTTCACAGTTTCCTAAATATATTGGCCTTTCTTCTTACAAGAAATGTCAGAACTGAGGACTCCAAGATCGCCTACTCTATTTCTCAGTAGACTCAGTAACTTGAACTTTCCATTTATAGCTAATAACGCAAGTAACACAGCACATACTGTACCAATAGTACCCTACTTGCTCCCAACAGGCAGTCAAGTATTTTCAAGCCTACTATACTAGATTTTACCTCCTTGGAACTAACAAAAGGTAAAGCTGTAGCACTGCATCAAAACACTTGCAGAAGGTAAAGCCAAATTAAAAGCGATGTAACAACAGCTGAGTGAGGTAGCCTTTGAAAATTGAGAGTAATAACTTTAGTCATCAACACAATACACCAAAATCAATGGACAAAGACATGGCCTCTATTATTCACAGTGTAGTGTAATTGGTTTACCTGGGAATTAAGACCTGTTGAGTCTTCACTCTTTCCTTTAGCCAAAGCAAGTGGCATTTTGTCTTGTTGATAGAGCGTCTGGACTGTGTCCTGGAAATCAGGATAACCATCCTATTGAGTATAAGAAGAAACCAAACACTAAGAGGGATATATTGTTGTTTTTTCTTCACCCTCTGTATTCTCAAAAGAAAAACACCACACACATCTAACTTCTGTGAAAGTCCTGGACTGCGATTTACATGTTTGTGTTATCCATTTCATTTAAGTCTGTACGTAAACCACACACAGCCCCTCTACAACAACTGCTGTGTATGTAAAATGGCAAACACAGACAATCCTACCTCATCTCTCATGGTTTCAGGTGAATCCACACTACTGTTGTCACTGACATTAAACTAGTTTACATTCAGTCGTGCCAGGCAGATTTAGGCCTGTAGTTTCTGTCACTCATTACAGCACCTTTGGAGATTCTTAAGAAATCAAATTTATATGTAGCTGAGAATAAGGCACAGCAGCTGGATATACTAACTGTGAGAACCTGAGCAAAGCCTCCTGAAATTCAATGTATTTCACACAGTACCTATACTGGTATCACAAAATTAAATACCACTGTTTTAAAAGCAGGGTAGCAACAACTTTATATACTATGGGAAATCATGATTCAATAAATCTTTCAGTCTCAAATGCTTATGACATGCAAATCTCTTTTGCAGCTTGCATATGTAAAGCTAATAAAGTTCCTGTGAAAGCCTGCCAGACTCCATTAAAATAAATTAATCATCGAAGCAAAGGTTCAAGATGAGAAATTTATCCTGCTTGGCATTATAAAAGGAAAGCTCATGTAAAACGGAGAAACATGCAGAAGTGTTCACAGAAGCACAGTATAGGTGAGTTAACATGTGAGAAGAAGCCAGAGATCTTAAGACAGACCCCAAACCTGAAAACAGTGACAGCTGTCACTGAGGATCCATAGACCCAGGTATTGAAATTACACCTAATTAGGTATATTTTCCTTGATTCTACAGCCACATGCTTATAAATAACATTTTGACAACATGCGGACAAATGGGTCCAGCTGGACAAATGACCCAGGAACAAGAAAAGTTATCTTTCAGAAAAACCACAAGGGAAGGACCACAAGGTCCATGCCCTTGACAGACTGCCCACCAGGCTGCAGAGTGGTGGTCAGACCCACGGTAGGTGGCCAGACCCTCAGTGCAACGTAATGCTAATAAAGCTATAGTTTATTCTTGGGGTGAAAAGAAACCACAAAAAGCCTGTCTGAACACTGCATATTGCTTTTATCCACCCAACACACTCCCTCAGGGTAAAAATAAACATGATAGGTATGCAAAATCTCCTAAACAGGTAAATTGCCACAAAACCTCATCCTCTAGAAACAAAGGCTTTGCAGCACACTTCAATGAGCGCTGACCATTTTCATAGTTAGACCGGAATTTGTTTAGGAGAGGAGAACGATTACGTGTAGGCAGATGAGAAACTGAATACACAAAAACCTATCACCCAGGATCCTATTTTTGCAACAAAACAGGTAACACAGCTCTTTATATCATATTTGTGATCACTTGCCCTTAAAAAACAGAGGCTCTTTCCCAAAAGTGAGGCCAGATGCCCATTGCTGCCTCTTGTCCTGACTGTCACCCATCAGTCACGCAGATAACTCTTGGATGAGGATGCAGTTCTGGATCACCTTCCCAAAGCACTTCGCCGCCGCTGGCTGTTCTCCTCCCCGCTGTCCCGTGGGTAAGGGCTGAGGAGGAGCAGGCTGGGGCAGGGGCGACCAGGTTTGCCTGGCAGTCCCTTCTCCCTGTGCGGTCAGGAGGGCCGGCTTCATGCAGCGCGGCGTTTTTGTTTTGCCATGCTGTTGCTCAGTTGTTTTTCAAGCGGCTTCGTGCAGCAGATGTTCTCAGTCCCACATGTGCTTTTTCGCTCCCTCTAATGACATTTTTTCCTATGCAAACAGTAGCTTCTACTGCTTTTGCTGTTTTTGTGAAAAAACACAAGTCCTACACTTCAACTGGTTTTCTTTTCAACCTTCTCAGCAATGGTGGAGGTGGGCCTTTTCTCTCCTCTCCCCACACCTGTACTGGCACCAAGGGAAGATGCTTCCTCCCAGACGCCGCTCAGGTCTTCCTGCCCATGCCCCCTGCCTCCCACGGAGCTTTGTGGAACTAGCTTTTGCAAACTCTCCCCACCTGACTTGTTCAACTGAACAGAGACACTGACACACAGAACAATTCTTTTACACCATGGACAGCAATAATATTTTTAAAACTCTTTCTTTGCTCTCTTGGCTGTTCACACTGACTCCGAAGGGAAACCTCGTCAACCCCAACGCGAAGCAGCAGCAGCCATGAGCAGCCTCTCCCTCCATGACTTCTGAGTGATATACCTGTGACTTGTTTTGCTTTCTAAGCTGGTGCCACAACAGCTCATTGCTTGGAGCGATGCTGGTACTGAGTCACAGAAGATGATAAAACAAGGGGTGCCCCTGCCCCACAACACCTACACAGGAGGGATCCTTGCTCTGTAGGAGGATGTGCCATCTCCACCCTTACTCACGTGTTCTGCTCTTTGTCCAGTACAGACTTAGGAACTACAACCCCTTTTTTATAATCTGCTTCCAAATTCCAATTCACTCCATTCCCTTTTTCACTCCCTCCACGCCTTTAGTCTGTCATTTGCCTGGAATTTTTCCCTTCTCCAATCTACACGTCACTCCCACAGCTCGCCCACCCACTCTACGAATAAGAGGGGGAGAGCTCATAAGGGAAGAGAAAGGCTTTTACAGGTAATTTGATGTAATTTGTGGCATATTGTTTCTTTGTAATGCCTGTGTGAATTTCATATTCATGAAGAGGATAGATGTACAATGGTGGCTGTAACCTGGCAATGCTGCAGCTTACACACACAGCTCCGCTGCCTCTGCTCAAGGATGACCTTCAGTGTTGCTAGAAGTTTTTTTTTAAGTGTTATTATGTATCAGGAAATTAACTTTTTTTTTTTTTAAGCAATCTTTTACAATATGCAAACAGGGTGTGAAGTCTTTCTGAATTCAAGCACTAGTATTTTAGACCACGCTTTGCGGACACATTAACGACTAATGGGTAAAGGAATGGTGAATCAAAATACAGAGTTCAGCCTTAAAACAGAAAAGGAAAATGGCCTTTACCCCCAAAAAAAAGGAAAAAAATAATAAAAAGACAGAGCTAATTACAACAACAACAATCACCCATGTTCAGATCCTCTGCTTGCTATTAGCATCATAGCGAGCTAATAGAGCCACAATGAAGCATTACAACTTTAAATACGGGAAGATAAATGCCTATCTAGAACAGAAAGAAAAATCAGCAGCATTTGCTACCATTTTCACTTTTACCTCCACTTTTCTGAAAACAAAAAAATACACAAAGTCCTCAAATGTACTACTAAAAAAGGACTTTTTCCCCCCCTGCAAAATGCAAGCCCCAAGAACCTAAACTACTACATTTAAGAGTGATTTAGTGTGTAGTACTGCATCTTTTTTTAATTTCTTTGAAGAAAAGTCCATGACTTACAGTGTACCTCAGAATTATAATGCACTGCAGTAATGGTTTACTCCTTAGAAGACTCCCAAATTTGTATTGGAAAAGACATTTATGCTGATAACAACACTGGTCACTTCAAAATTAATAATGATTTGCTATCAAAAGAATTAAGTCATCCAGCTATATTTTTGATTTCTTATTGTGGAAAAAAGTCACGTTTCTGAAAAAGTAATTTGCGCAGTTAGGACACAAAAATTTCACAAGAGCTTTAAAATATGGCTGGTAATTTTAGATAAAAAGAAAAACAAGTAAACATCCTTTCTCAGAATTAGTGAACTAAAAAGTGCCTAGAGAAAGCAGGCCTTCCAGACTCTTAAGATTTCACCATGCAGAAAATGAAAGAACACACATGCCCTAAGGCTGTCCAAATTTCCTGCTCCCCCAAACACCTAACGTTTCAGCCTGTATTTTTCAAGATTTTAATTTTGTTTTTAATTTCAATGGAGATCCTGAGGGAAAAAGAGCACCTCCCTTGCAGTGCGTCATTTTAGATGCTTGCTCACCATCAATTATTACTGAACGAAGGAAAAACTTCCTAACGCTGAAATCTAATATATTAGTCAGTGAAATACTACTTCAAGCAGAGGAGCGGTAGCTCCCCACCAGCTCTTATAAATTAAGACTAGACTGTAGACAAGAAAGCAGACTCAAGACACAATCATCCTTCAACATGTTGGTCAAGGCAGATAATGGGTGAAGGTGGATAAAATCATGTAATGTAGCTTTTCCCTGCTCTTTTTTTGCGGATTGAAGAGCAAGCATATGTCAAAGCAAATCCTAACACATGTAAATGATATTGCTGACTTGTCAAAGCTACCAGTAAATCCTCAATGCACATTGATTTTATGTACTACAGAATATAGAACTACAACTGTACACAGACTGATGTAAAGAAAAATAAATAAAATATTAACTCTATACCTATTTGTAAGTGCATTTTCAAAACTAGCTGCTCTCATCGCGGCTTGTTTGCCTCAAGGAAAAGCCTTTGTACAGGTAACAAAGTCTCTCACTACTGAAAAAAACACTTAAAGCCTTGCAATCCTTGCATCATTTATCACAGATGAGTTACACATGAGAAAGACATTCCAGAATATGTTGCAACTCTCATCTACAATCAAGGAATATATCGCACATCCGTGTCACATACCAGTCTAGCTCAGGCCTAGCTGACTTTCTAACCCACATTTAATTCACACCTTTTGGAGTAGACAGTACAATAAAAAAAATTCCCACAACACTAACGTTAACAGTGAAACAGTAATTTTTTAAAAATTAAATTAAAATGATAGACCTGCTATTCTTATGAGGTATACAAGTATGCATAGCTACACTTATTTTTTTTTTTTTAATTACTAAAAGTGACGTTTAAAAAGGCCTCAAATTTACTTTCCGGCAGTGGTAACTGAAGAAAAAGGTAAGCTACATACACATTGCTCCTGCAATTCTAACAGCAAACTCTCAGCTTCTCCCTAAGCAATATCTTGTGCAGGTGTATACAGTAGCCATGTACACATGTGCTTTTTCCAGAAAAATAATTACAAAAACCCTGCAAATTAATATCTACAGACACAACCATTTGTGTATACATATACAGCCGTTAGTTAGCTTCTGACTTTTAGTGATGAAGTCTAGAATACTAGAATACTAGTCACGGCTGGTATTCTACCACCAATCTGTACCCACAACTCTGGGTTCTGGACATGATCACAAAGCTGAATCAAGCAAACTAAGAAAACCCCACCCCACACCGACTTAAAAGAAGGAGGCCTTATGGAAAGACTTCCTTTAGTGCCTGAGCTTATTTCACTACAGGAAGTCAGTAAGTCCCATTCCTCGCCCTCCTACTTGCTCAGAGTGCAAAACATTGAGAGGAACTTCACCATAAAGCAAATCCTACTCTTTACCCTTGTTCCTACAGGTTTCTCCTCCAAGCATTTACATTTGCAGAGACAGTGGTGCTGTTCTCCCTCTCTCACACCCATCAACCATCTGTCAAATGTTTTTTTGACAAATTTCCTTAAGACAGATCCCTTCAAAACAAAAGTGAATTTTAGCATGCATAGGTCAAAATACAGGAGTCACAATACTGTACCTCTATCTTGATTCTCTTTGGTGACAGCTCATCCCTTTCTCCACATTTAGATCTAGAAGAGAAGGCATATAGACTATCAGTAAACAGCAGATTAACCCTGACCATCAGAAGGAATCACGAAAAACAGTGCCAATGGGGAAAAAAAATAAATTGAGCATGAAAAAGTGAGATGCACAGAAAAAGACTTCAATTCCCTTGGATTTGGCAGCAAATGTCACTCAAGTATAGAAGAATACGAAGTAGTTGTGTCTTTTTGAGACGTGTCAAGGGACTCATGCACTTTTCTTCCTAAGAGAAAGGAAAGCTACCTGAGCACAGAGAATTACAGAAACACCTTAGGCATTGCTTACCCAGAATGGATGTATATTTACGTTATGTTAATCACTAGAGAAGAAAGGGGAGCGAAGGAAAACCATAAAAAGCTCCCAGAAGTGTAGGAAAACGTATTTTGAAAGGATATTGCATACACATCAGGGAGTTAACATTTTAAAACAATATATACAAAGTATCAAGACTTTCAATCACATTTGTTAGTTCTAATGTTTTAATTGTATTTAAAAGGTGTTAAGCCATTGTTACTGTTTCACAAAGGCAGTTCATTTAACAAAACAGTAACAACTTAAATTAGGACTCAGCTTCAGTTCTTTTAGAGCAAGTTTGTAAGCCACTCCCTATGACTGTATCTTTTTCATTCCTGGAAACTAATAAACCAAATCTGTATACAGAAAAAAAAATAATATTGATACACTAAGCAGCTTTGGCTACTCTGCCTATTTACATTAACCTTGAAATACACAAATTCCTCAAGAGTCACGAATTGCCAACCTCTCAGATGCCTCTCAACATGCACCATCATTACAAAATCTGGAAAACTAGAGAGTGAATGAAAAGGTAAATCAAGACAGCTAAATCTTAGCAGTTTAAAAGTTTCATGACTTAAATAGCATTTTCCTACCCTCCTCAGATGAGCACTTTGCTAGATAAAGAGCATGAAGAAAGCATCTCTAGTGCTTCAAAATCATACCGGTTACTTCCCTGAAAGTAAAGGTCCTTTGAGTTAATTAAAACCTTACTTGGTGGTCCTGTAAGTATACTTGTATGTAACTTCTCGAGAGATTTGCCGAGCTAGTGCGAAGAGTTCATCTCTCCTGGTCAACAACGCATTATCTTTTACACACAGCTGAGCGGCTGCTTCATTAACTGTTAGCTGGAAATCAAACACAAAAACAGGGATTCATAGTTTTGCATACTTTCACCCGTTGTGCTTGGAAAAGTACATGTTCTTCTGAAATAATAAAAGATTTCAATGGCAAGTAAAATTACCTATAATTGTATACTAAGCCCTGGAGAGTTTTTTCAATTTATTTACACCCTTATCAAGCCAGGTAAGCCTCTGGGAAGAGAAAAGATATAAACATAGTTGGTGCATTTGATGTCCTTTAAAGTAAAACATTATTGTAAGACTCTCTCAATGTGAGCTGCTTGTGCCTCATCCCAGCATTAATTAAATCTCAGTATAAAAGAGTAGCTCTGAATGTTCACAGTGTTTGGCTCCCAAAGCCTGGTTTACAGGGAATACTATTTTTATAAACGCAATATGCCCAGGACTTGGGGAAAAAAAAAAAACCAACCACTTGACAGTGTGGGTACAGATGGCTTTCCCTGGTGAATACAGCATAAATTCTGTAGAAGGTGATGGTTTAAGAAACGATTAAACTTTTTTTAGCTATGTTTCTCACCCTCATGTTTGTGAAGACTATCTTCAGACATGAATCAAATGTATCTTGTAACAAGGATGTTTTCCTCAGCCGGCTGGGACACATTTCTAGTGCCTCTGCTGCTGGCAATAGTTTTGTAAAGAAGGGGAAAAAAAACCCAACCCTACATTAAGTTAAAGCTCAAAACGCTTTCATAATGCTCTTCAGAAGCCCATAGGAAATAGTGATATCGTCATGAATTATACCAACAATAGTGCTGTCTGAAAAGCCTATGGTCAACAGTGTGGACAGACAACAGAATTCTTAATGCAATGAGACATTTAGATGCTGGAGAGAAGATTCCCTGCTCCTTCCACAGTAAAAGCAGGGGCTGGAGACATTTTCACTTCTTCCTCAGCTGAAGAACAGTCAACAGAGGCATAACAGCAAGAGGCCAACTGAATAGTACAGGCATTTTTCCCAAGTGCCCACGACTCTTCCACTCTTTATTTCTGGAAATTAAGCTGCTTTGAATGGACTTCTCACAAGATCCTAAACTTTGCTGCTACTGTCAACAGTATGTCCTGTATCTGTCTCAGGCTAGTGAATATTACCGAGCAGCTACGCTTTCACAGCACAGTCAGCATATTCATGATGGACTGAGATGTGCCATCCCCAAACCTTGATGTGGCAGTGCAAAGCATGGCTGCAGGTCAGCACACAGGGTTCTGTGGCTGAGGATGGGCAGGACTGCGCACGTGTGGCCTGACACCGAAAACACAGCTTGTACAAGAAGTGCTTTTCATGGAAGTGGACAGAAGGTGAAGCCGAGGACAGACCAGCAGGTCTGCAGTTAAATGATGTCTCCTGGGAGAAGGCTAAGAAACTCGCTCCTTTACCCCACTGTCTACCTCATTGCAGAATGTGAATTAAATCAGAGGCCAGCAACCCACTTGAGACACAGCACGCTCCATCCCTGATGGACAGAAGCTGTCATAAGACGCCAACAACACACAACCATGCTAACCTCCACTCAAGCGCTCGATGTCATCCAAAATTAGAAAAAATAAAAATAAAAATAAAAAAATCTTGCCAAATGTGACACTTGTTCTCCAGGGAGTGAAAAAAGAAAAAAAAAAAAGTATGAGAAGACATTCTGTCAGCAGCCTGTGTCCATGGAGTATTTCTAAAAAAAAAAAATCTCACAAAGACCTGCTGTTCCTACTATTTCATAAGGGGTTTTTTTTCCCTGTGTTTAGCCTAAAAGCCTCTGGTCTAAGTAGGGCACCTCCTGCAATACCTGAATGTGAATCAAAGCACAAACATTAACAGGCAAACTAGATATGTTGCTTGATCATTTAGCCTCTATATAGACAAAAATAAATAAAGAAAATTTCACAAAGATCAGATGTACAAGGGTGGGAAGTTTAAATTTAATCTGTGAAACCATCTCTAGATTACTGTGTTTCTACAATAAAGTGTACAAACCCAAGAAACTATTACCCCTTACACACCAACAGTTGCTCTACAATATCTATCTTTTCAGAAAAAAAAACAGGGGAAAAATAGATACAAAAATAAAACATTAATACAACACTGATGAAAAGAAATACCATCCAAAGCAGGTGTTAAGTTCTGTAGCAGCGATAGCTATTACTTTGCCAAGGCTGAATGATATGGCTAATGCTTACAAAATAATTTGAGATGCTTTTTTATCCCCCGATAAACTGTTGAAAGGTTGCAAAGGGCTCAAATGACTGAAAATGCTTTGGGTAGTTACAGGCAAATGCTGTTTATCCTAATATATGAGAAAAGCCAAATGTTTGTTTGTTTGTTTTTCCTGGTTTCTTCTTTCAGGTCACATCCAGACTTACCGAATTGAAGCGCATCATGGCTTCCTGCCTTTTCAGGCAGCATAATACTAGAGATAGGAAATGCTGCGTGCCTAAAAATAAAGATTCTGTTTGCTGTAAGTCTTTATGACACAGAGCAGCACATAACCATCCAGGCTCTACGGAGAGGGATGGGTATATCCCCATCTGATGGGGTTCATAGATTCCCCCACTGAAAAACACGTAATTAAATACCAAGCTCTACTCTTTTGGTGAGTCAGCAAAAGAAAAGGAAAAGACCGAGCTAGACAGAATTTATTATGTGCATTTCTTATTCCTGTTTCTCACAGTATTAAACAGGATTTTTTTTTTTGTTTGCTTTATAGGTACCTAGACAAACAATGAAACATTACCACACAAATTACAAATCTGGCTCTAACATACACAGGTCACCATGTTCAAGGGTATGTCTCATACTCATCCCTCCTCCGGTCCAACTTTAAACATAAAGAGCTCTCTGTGCTTGGAAAGCTGTGTAACACTGAGACATTGGGATGGATTAAGAGCAGCTTATTAATTTTGAAATGTCTTTGAAAGGTTCTGCATCAGATTTTATGCTTGATCAGTGTCCTACCAATAGCAGACACTTCCAACCAGCTCAGTGTCTATAAAAATAAGTTAATGAGCATCACAACTTTCTAGCACAAGTGATGAGCGTGGCTGGGAATTGGCTCTCGTTTAATTTTGGCTCTCGTTCCAGCTCTCACTGGCCTCTAATGGCTGTTCATGCCCTCTGAGACAGTTGAGTGTTCATACTGAAACAGAGAATATTCTCACTAATTCACCACCAAATAATTCCATCAAGTTTGAGTGTAATTTGCTTGCAACTCCACTCTGCTTGAGGAGACAGAGATACCCTGATCTTTACATTAAGAAGCTGATCCCTACTTAAGCTTTTTAAATTCATAGTGAAGTTTATTCAGCTGCTCCTTACCAACTGCAAGGAGAAATCCTGAACTGCGAGGCAAAATGACAGCCTTGGAATATACTAACACGTGCAGAAACAGTGTCTCTGGACAAGCAGAAACCTACCTTCCTGGTTGTTTCAGATCCTTCCTTCTGAACAGCAAATTGTTTAAGCCATCAAAATCAAAAATCCATTGAAGTTCAGCTTATAAAAGGCAAACTCTGGTTTATCAGATTTTAAACAAAAAATGGTCTCATTGCTGCTACTTATATATTTTCTGCTTTAAAATGGACATGGAGAAAAAACTCTTCAAGACAACTTTGTAAAATCCAGTCTCTTTAAGCAAACAGTAAACCAATTATGAGCAAATTCTTCTTGCTTGCATGTGCGTAGTTCCCATCAAGTTCAGTGAGGCCCCACATGCGTAAGAGAGGCATAAGTCAACCACATACTCCTTTGATCTCGTGCCCTTAATCATAATAGCGATAGAAATATTTCCTAAAGCCAAACCACGCACTCATTCCATTTTTAAACATGGTTTTACAATGATGTAGTAGAGATCTGTAGTGAACTACTAAAAAAACATTAAGGCAGCAGAGCAGTCGTTCTTTCTTCCAGTTCTTTTGCTACATTGCTCCTTCGAACTACCACCCCACTATTCTTTCCTCCAGCTTCATAGAGCCACTCCTGAGACTAATACTGTATGCCTGACACAAAACCTGGCCCTGGCACCCACCTCCCATTATGCTGCTGGATGCCAGGAAATTATCCTTCAAGAAGTCTGCCCAGATTTCAGCCTCTTTTCTGCAGCCGCTACCCCAGAGAGAGACTGCGGAAGTGCACAGCTTGACTACCTCCATCCTCAGGTGGGAGAACCCCCTTTCTCCAAATCCTGGCTCTGCAGCAACATACAGAGGACATCTACACAATTAATCCTTTCAAATCCTGCAGGGAAAGACTTTCGCTAGGTCAAGGGAGTAAAACAAGATCCGTTCTTCCACACTGGATGAATCCACAGATTATAAGTGTTCAACATAAAGCCACAAAGCACACAAGTGAAAGCTGCACAACTAACGCTGTGTGGTACAAATGTGGCTGCCTACTGACAAGTTGGAAGCGTCTTCCCAGTCTGTAGTAAAAGCCCTAGTGAAGTCACTGTTGGTGGTGTGTAGTTGCCTTATAAATGTAAATACATAAACAAAAATGTAAATAAATACACCTTGTTTCCTTCTGCCCTTCCACTCAGAACCACGAAGAGAACCTAGTCTTATGCTACAGATTACACACCTACAAAACTTCTTCTTGAAGCAGAAAAAAGGCTAAAGCCAGTACAGTTTTTCTGGCACTCCTGTAATATAAACATTGCCTTTCCTTTTGGGAGCTTAGCCTTACATGCCAAATTTTAAATCCAACAGAAATTTTGCAATCACTGTTTAACTGTGAAAATGCTGATGCAGCATGCATATCAACAGCGTTTTGGCACTGCTTTGATTTAATGTTTGTTCTCCTCTTGTACTGTACTTTGGCACTAGGGAACTATTCCCCACACAGACACACCTATTGCATTACAACACATGCAGTGTGAGCCTCAAGCACGCCAGAAGGGAAGCAAAGGAGGCCCATGTGGACTTTTAAGGACAAGAGGGAACAGATGCTATGCAGGTATTAAAGGACATACCTTGAAATTACAGCCACACATCTATATGGGAGAGGGTCCGTTCCCTTCCTTCTCATACAGTCTGCACTTCAATTGACCAGCTTAAGACCACTGTGCCCAAAAAAACCCACAGGTTGTACAATTAAGCTTCATCCCAATTCAAATACAAAATAATCCCACCCTACTGGGTCTTATCTTGAGCACACAAGCTACACAGCAGGGCCAGGGGGAGAGGGAAGATGGCAGAGGGCAATAACCAAACCCGGTGATCCTGTTACCAGACACAAGCTACTTTAGTTACTGATCTTCCAACCAACCTGTCTATTCGTGAAGCTGCAAGGGAACATCAACACAGGACTGCTTTAAAAATGTGCTGAATGCCTAGAATCCCGAAAGCCACACTCAGTGCAACACTGCTTTGCTCCTTCGGTGCCAAACTGTTTAACAGGCTGCAGCAGTGACCGAGCAGTCTGACAACACCAAGTTGAAGTCATCAGTGCACACCCATCCAAGAAAGGGTACTTCTACTCTACCCGAGATTGCTATCCCAGGGCAGGACTGCCTATGGCTCCTGTAAGACACACAACTCTCGTCACCCAGTGAGAGCTGCCTGTACAAAAAGTGTACCCTGTGAACATGATCTCATAAAAGGCGTAGGAACAGGGGAAGAAGCCCAC
Source organism: Nycticryphes semicollaris (assembly GCA_013400055.1). Lineage (NCBI taxonomy): Eukaryota > Metazoa > Chordata > Aves > Charadriiformes > Rostratulidae > Nycticryphes > Nycticryphes semicollaris. The sequence goes on along the minus strand of VXBJ01003113.1, from coordinate 908,836 downwards.
TGTCACTCAACATATTTTACCTCGTGGAGGGTGAGATGCTTGCCATCCTTTCTTTTCGAGTCAAATCTGCCATATATTGCACTGTACTTCCTGATCTCCTCCTCTTTGTGCGGGTCATCGTCACTCATCTCAAAGATGTGACCGATCATCTTTGCCAGTTTCTTATTTGTTTTCAGTAACTCCTTGACTTCACTGGAGTCGCTTTTGGGCAGGGAGGGAATCATACGTTCTACGCATTCAGCGACTGACAGAGCAGCCGCGGCATCCAGGGTCTCACTGTTTTCCTTTGGTGAAGCTGGAGAGCCAAGGTCAGCTGGGGAAAGACTATGCTCACTCTCTGTGGTGTGGTGTCCTTGCCAGAGTCTCGGTTCACTGCCGCTCTGCAGCGATAAGTTCCCCACCACATCGGATTTGCTCGTGCCCACGCTTTGCACGCACGTCGTGGCAGCGCATTTCGGAATCTTCAGGTGAGGCTCTCTGGTGCTGCTGCTCCTTTCGTAACTGCTACAGGATATCCCCAGCCACGCGGGAGACCCTTCCGGCAGCTTATATATTGGAATGCTGCTGACCGGTAAGGAGGTGAGAGGCTGGTTAAAAAGACCAGGGTTTGTGACCCAGTCCCTCAAAGCCTTCTGCAGCCTTCGGACGTGAAGCGGCTTGCTAGCCATGCCTACAAGAGCCATTATCTCCAAAAACTCCTCTTCACCTGCTTCACAGAGCTGCTGGACATCATCACCACCCTGCTGAATAAAGGCATCGAAGTAAAATAAGAGATTTGCCTTTTGTAGTATTCGATACAGCTGCAATTCCCCAAGGGTTCTGGGTAGAGCTGACGCCATCACGGATGACGGAACCTGCAAGGAGTAAAAACGAGAGGTAAGATGAGCACCAGAACACCAATGTCCAGATGCGTTCCCCCCACTGCCCACCTTTCTGAAGGCTGTCAACTCAGAGGAGAGGATTTCTTTCTCTCATTATAAAGGAAATGAAAAATGGGTGATACCTCTCTTTTTTTTACTAGTTAACGGAAACATTTGTGAAAAAAACCAAATCAGCAGTTACGATGCACCTACAAAAAAGATGATTCAAGCATGAAGCCAGCTTGTTTTCAGCATTCCCACTTCATGTTTGTTCCCAAGAATGTCATTCAATATTGCTCACTGCTTCTACTTGACTCTCTTTTATATCTTCACATCAAAATGATCGCAAAACACTCTGAAGAATTACTGAACATTTGATCCCCTGAAGAAAAAAGCTCATCAGTTTTGATTCTCCTTAATTCTCGAATCACCATAGCAGTGTGGAGGGCTGTAAAAGCAAGGGAAAAAAGGGTTTCACAGAACCTCGGATGATTAATGAAGCCGAACCAGCAAAAGGGTGTTTCAGAACCAAGTACTTCTACAATTTCCCCCATTTCACACAAAAAGGATCTAATGCTTCAGCTGATCTTAATTATGGCAGCCACATCCACACACAAAGCAAAATACTGATGAATTCCAACACATATGGTTAAAAACATTACTTTGAATTCACCTGCCCACTGCATTTGCTAACAGGCCTACATGTCATTGATACTTATGACATGAAATACCATTCGGCAATAAAGCAATTGCACTCTAAGGGCTCCCACCAGACAAAATTGCAGCAGTATTGTACCCTTATGGCTGCAGAAAAAACACGTGCACAAGTTTCAACTTCATAAAATCCCTTATCTGCACTTAGCCCGCAAATAATAAACTCTTCAGAGAATTCTAAGATCTCACACACACCCCCCTCTGCACTCTACGATGGCTTTCACAACTACAAGCGAATAATTTCCAGTATTACTGCATTAAGCTAAACCACCAATCACTAAGGTCTAAAGCATGTAATTTGCAGTTGGGCAGGAAAGTAACAAAACTAAAACACGGAGCTGGTCTGCTAACATTACTCTGGCTCTACTATCACACTGTACTTCAAAAAACACACTGCAGACACTTAAAAATCAGCACTTGCAGAAAAATCCACACACATTGGAGGAAACTCTTTTAATAATGTGCGACCTCTCTCCCCCCCAAAAATCCGATGCGAGCGTATATGTATGCTTAGGGGCACTGGAAGACTGATAATCAAAAGTAAAATTCAGGCAGAAATTACTTTTACTTTTTTTACTTTTACGTTTTTCTTTTTTATAATATGTGCTTTCTCTTCAGCAACTCAAAATAAATGTACAAATGTAGCAAACAGAACTCAACTGCTATTCAGGAGGCATCTGAATGATCAGGCTTTTGCTACAAAACTTTGATTAAACTCTACTAGAGAAAAAAAAAAACTATAAGGCCAACAGAAACCTCACAAAAACATACATGGCAGGAACAGGATACCTACAACCAACCACTCCAGGAAGAAAAGCCACGGAACAAGCCCCCTAAAATACAAAACCACCCAAGCCACCAGCTGTACATATCATTCTTTGTACACTGGTATTTATAAAACAGAACAGACAGCAATAGCCATTTAGATCTGAGCAGCCATGTCAAGGAGCTGGTGAGCTCAAGAGCTAATAAACTCAGGGTGAAACTGGAAACATCAAGAGCAATGTATCTTAGGAATACAGTTTAGCTTTCAAAAATAATAGGTAAAGGCAGAAAAACAATTAAGTACTGTTTACACTCAAAGGGTGGAAATGAGAGGAAAATCAGGAAAATCACTTAAGGTAACCCTTAAAACAGTACATAAATCAGTATTTTAAAAAATGTCATTACTTCACAGAAGTTCTTAGAAAAATCCTCCCACTCCATACAAAGTTTGAAAGACAAACAAAACCAGCAGTTTATGCAGTTTAGTGGCATTTCAGTAAACTGTTCCTACCCTCCCATTTCAAAAGATGATGACTTCCTACCATCAATACCACAAAATAACTTATACAACTGTTATGAGAATACCCATTTGCTCTGAAAATCATCCATCTTGGCATGGTATCTATATAAATGGACTCTGTGCAGAGAGCTGAACTGAATCCTGGGGAGACAGTGGCAGTGAAATTGCACACAGCCCAAGAGCTGCAGGCAAGGCATGGAGCTCATTTTTCCAGCCCACAGGCTGGAAGAGCAGCAACAGTCCACGAGCAGCCTTTACCTAGAGGCTTCTAATCAACAAATCTCCTCATGACAGATAAAACTGGATTAATATGCACTATGGAGGCGTCAGTAGCGAGTCCACAGTTCAGACTGTGTTGAGATTTGCATTTGAAGCAAGACTGAAACCCTTTTGTTTTGTACTTTAAAGACCAATTCTGTTTTCCAAATTTAGTACAGTAACTCCTGAGAGGGCCACACAAATTTTCCATTTAAGAGTGCTACCAATTTGTGCAGAGAAGATATTTTCAAATACTCTTCCTTTTGACCTCTTTTCTCCTCTCATTAAACCGAATTCCTTCAGCACTCACCTCAGCGACATCCTGAGTATTTCTAAACTTTTACAAGGGGAAGGCTACCTCCCCTTCCCAAGACAGCCTCACCACACCACCAGCTATGCTGTTTTTCCAGACATTACTGGTCCACTCCACTGGTTCAGCTCGGCTCAGCTCACAGTCTACAAAGCCAGGAAAGCGCTTGAGCTAGTCCACCTGGAGGAGTAAGACAAGGCTTTGGAGGAGGACAAGCAAAAAACAAGGTCTGCTGAGAAAGCAGCGCAGCACTGCCGGAATGAGAAGAGACCATTAACCCAAAGGACACACGGCATTGCTGTTGCTTACCTATCCGGCTACGGCAAAGCCTTAGCACACCCACTCAAGTCTCAGCACCACACATCTTTCAGGTGACCTTTAAATTGCATCTAAGAGATGTGAAGTCCTGCTTTCCATCACTGCTGTTCTCATTTCTGAGTGCAGCTGGGACCGCGCTTTCAGGGCAAAGGGTGAGCACGAGAAGCAGTTACGCAATGAGAAGACACGGGGTGAGCCCGGAGCCAGGAGACTTGAGTATGCTCCTCACCAGAGAGAGCACCTCAGGTAAAACCCTGGGGCACCACATATGTTCCCCCTCTTCCTCAGCCCGTTCAATGAGCCATAGGCTCTCTGAGCTGTGATCCCAAACAAACCTGGTTCAGGATTAGCAGCCAATGTCCTCTGGCAAACTGTAAGAAGCTAACCGGAATGATCTGCTGCCTTAGGAGCAAGCAAGTAGATCTTCTAAGGTATGGTCAGCTGCAAACCCTTTTGACAGCAAAAGGCAGGAATGGAAAGCTGGCACAGGAAGGTCTGTAGCAATAAATGCACGCAGCGATGGCAGCTGAGCTTCTACTTCTCCCCTTTCTTTGCTCATCATCCATACCAGCAAGGAGCGAGTGCAGAACACACAAGGAAGACCAGCTGTCTTTTACATTTTTCACATACAGAGCAAACAAAGAAGCTAGGAAATTCCCTGTCACAGACAAAGCTGTATAAAATACATACAAGGTTGTATACTGCTATGGCCATGGAAAAACCAGGAAATCACAAGTTAGATTTTCACTCAGCCTTTGCAACCCACAACCATGCATTCTCATCTTCCACATGACCTCACTCACATCCCCAGTCTTCCACCCCACACACCATGCCCTCCTCTCCAAATGCTGGATGTCACCTTAACTCTGACCACAAACATAACTCCTAGGAAAAAATGAAAACAACTACCACAGAACACTAGGAAGTATTTGTAAACAATCAGTGCAGGAATCACAACCTATTCTGGCTGTGACAGAGGGAGCAACCGGCTCCCTCTATCAAGACAGCCAGCAGCGACAGCAATCCAGCTCAACATCTTTAAGCAGGGGAAAAAAAACCCTTTTCTCCCCATTCTGCCCGGCCAGAGTTCAGAGCTGCACGTTTCCCAGAGGTGGCAGGAGGATTCACGGCTGCAGCAAGCAGGTGGTAGAGGTGGGTGAAGCACTGGGAGAAGGAAAATGCAGAAGACGTGGGATGTAAGCGCGGGGCAATGACTTCGCTAGCAGTTTTCCTCCTTTCTAAGGCTGTGCTTGAAGGAAGAGCAACTGAGCAACCTTAACTGATTTTTACAGATTTTTATTTCAGGTGGATTATACTTAAACTGTCACCAATTAAATTAGGAATACGCACCAGAAGAAAAGTGTGAAACATCACATTCCTGTATTTTAGGAAAAAGTGATTATTTCATAATATATCTTCATCACTTTGGGCGTTTTGAAAAGTCTCTGAAGACAAACCGGATTTGGATTTGAGAGCTGGCTGCTTTGCATATTCATTACATTTTTGCAGCGTTTCCAAAGGACTTTTAGCAGGAGAAGAAAATTACATGTAGCTGCAGAAGCGAGACTTCGCAAATTAAAAAGTCTTGTCTAGCTCCGAGATGTGCCAAAATACAACCTATTAAGCGAGCTTCACATTCAAATACAGATGCGTANAAGCCCAAATACTTCACGATTCCAACCCGATCGGAGCGAGCGTCCCACCCGAGCCCGACCCGACTCGGGGAGGGTTACCTACCGCCTCGGCATGCCAGCCGGGATCCGGCCCCCGCCGTCCCGGGCAGGCCACGGAAGGGAGCCGAAGGCAAGGGGGCAGCCGCCGACCCCGCTGACGGGAACACCCCCGAGCCGGGGTCCCGCACCCCAAAGCTTCCCGACTCCCTAACGGTGACGCGGGTGCCCGGGTAGCGGACAGGCGGAGCAGTCTCTCCCTGACCCAGCCCGACCGGAGGCGCCTGGAGAGACCGGGACCGGACAACTCCTCACGTCCCACCAACGGCCGCGGGGGCGGGGGGGAGGGCAAACCACTGCGCGGGTCAGGGAGAAGGGGGGACAGCCGGTACCACAGCACCGCCTTCCCCCCCTACCCGGTACCCCCGCGCTGGGCCGGCAGCCCGCCGGCG